>VZTI01000701.1:0-74118 GCA_013397865.1 Struthidea cinerea | reverse complement strand
GGGGCGGCGGGGGCGCGCCGGGGCTGCCCGCGGTCCGCGCCGGGAAGCCGGGAAGCCGGGAAGCCGGGAAGCCGGGAAGCCGGGAAGCCGGGAAGCCGGGGAGGCCGGAGCCGCGGCGGCCGCAGCCGGGCAGCGGCTCTGCAGGCGGCGCGGGGCGCTCCGGGCAGCGAGGGCAAATACGGTGTTGAACCCCGAGTCTTCTCTCAGAAATCCTGGGCGAAAGGCGACTTAAGCAAATGTTTGTATTAAAAGGACAAACAAATAACATCCCCACTCCCCGAAAAAATCCACAGATAAAACCCCAGCCAGCCAACAAAACTCCAAAGCTATGTATTTCTTTTTAAACATTCCAAACCCATTGTGTTTGTCCTGCAGCATGCTGTATCTTAGTCCTGAACTCCACATGTTTGGAAAAACAGGATTCAAATGACTGAACCCTCTTTCTTCAAGTCTGGGTTAACTTTAATGTCAATGTCAATTTAAATATTTTTGCAGATCTTTGGAACGGGTTCTTCAGTCTTTCAACCTTGTGCAGTAAATGGTCATTGAACTACTGTGCGAGCAGTTAACTCAGTTTGCTTTTGATCACCACGCATTGTTGTCCATCTTCCAGGATCTCCTAAATCCTAAAATGTGACATCTTTTGTGTCTCGTAAAAGTCCCACCATTCCAGAGATATTTGTTGTCATTGGGAAGATAATAATTCTTGTTTACTGCAAGAGCACAGAAGCTCATTAAGTTCAAAGGGCGAGAGAAGGGATAGATTTGTATAGTCTAAATGCCTGGGTGCGTCTTTTGTAGCAGTTAAAAAGAAATACCCAGGTCTAAAGCCTAGTTTTTATGGAGTGGGGGAGGTTTCTACATGGTACGATAACTGTGCAGTGTTTTAGCAGAGTATGCTTCTCTCTTACTCAGTAAGATTATTCTGGATTTCTAGAAGGTCAGAGGATGTAGCTTGCTGGGATGTGGACAATATAACATGTACTGCAATAGAAGCTAGAATGATCTAAGAGGCCTAGGAACAATATAGTATGTCCTGTATAAGGAAAAAAATCCCTAGAAATAATCCAGTTGTAAAAGTTTCTGTTTTGATTTGGCGAATGTGGGTGGTTTGTGTTTGCTGGGGTTTTTAGGGGGTTGTTTGTTTATTTGTTGAAGTGTACATTTTGGAACCATCTTCTACAGGAGCATGCTGTTGGGAAGAGAAGAGAGATCATATGATCCAGAAACTGTAGGGATTAATATTCCTTAGGGTTAGCCTAGTAATTAATTAACAGATTGCTTGCAAATCTCCTCTACTTTGCCTATTTCCAGATCAGGTGAGAAGACAACTTGCTAACTGTGGCATTTCTTCTTGAAGTGCCGGTGAAAACAGTCTGTTCTCTGAACACCTCTCCAAGAAATCTTGATGGCATCTGTGCTGAGTCTAATGGGAGTTTAAAGCCTGCAGACAAACACTTGGTTAGATGTGTTAAACTGAAAGCTGAGCCTAGCATTGGAGTCTGGCCCCTGAAATTAACTTGCTTGTCACAGTAGCTGGCAGTCACTGCTGGAGCCCTCAGCAATGACCGAGTGGGGAGCACATGATCTTTCTGTCACTCCACAGTTCCTCACCGTCTTGGACATGTTCAGTGTAAACAGTGTCATTCAGTGTAATGGAAAATAGTGTTTCAGAACCTGTCTGTGACTATTTTCCCCATTGGCATCAGTTTTTCTGAAATGGTTCCAATCTGATCCAGCCCCTCTGAGCAGTTGAAAGCTGTGTGTGAATCAAAGCTCAAGCTGCTTTTGTTGACTTTCTGTTTGAGATCTATAGCTGTGTGTTTGCCATTGCTGTAGTGCAGTGTAGTGTCTGTTAGGAGCTAGGAGCATTGGAATGAGTCTGCCTCTTGGTGTGTCCTACCTTATTCAGGATCCCGGGGCATCTGAATAATAAGCTTCTGGGACAGAAGGTTTGTGTGTGACAAATAGATCTCAAGCCTGCTTTTAGAGAAGACAGCTGTTTGGGTATGTTTATGTTGCATATGCCTGTTTGTCATTATCTCTTTCCATCCATATAGACCTGTTGCTCCAGTTTACTGCCTGGGAAGGGAATAAGAAAATTGGCCCAAGACTCCAAAGGAGATATCTGCAGAGGGTAATGAGTAAATTCACCCACAGGTGATCTTGGAAAACTGCTGAGGTCAGGACACAAGCTGTCAGTGGGACAGCAAGTTACTGAAGACTTCTTAGGTGTTCTGATTTCGGACTCTCTCCCCGGGGTGAGGTTTGCTGTGGGTCCCAGTGTTGCTGTACTTGGGCAAATACAAGTATTCAGTTCTCCACCTCAGCTTGAACCACAGCATTTGTTCTTCTTTTAGTTGTGAGAAATCCTTAAAGACATTTGCAATTCCAGGAGACCACACCTGTCAGGTGTAGGTGAGGGTGGGAAGGATTGGAGCCAATGATTAGCAATTGCCAAATATGAGAACTTGTCCTAACTAAAGCATCATGAGACCACCTGTCAGGTTAACTTTGTTTTCATCAGGGCTATGTTAATTCATCTTTTAAAGGAGAGTGACTCTTTCGTTTCTGTTTTATTTCTATGCCATAGTCATTAGGTTCACCTGAGAAGCCTTAAGTGAATTTAATCCTTGTGGCTAATATTTGCACAGATATGATTTGGCTTCACTCCTCTCATATTTCCCATAAAGATTTTGTGTCTGTAAAATATGATTGATCACTGTAAGATAGCTGAGTTATTGGTAAGACTTGAAGGCAGCAAGTACCAGTGTCGTCCTAAATACTGAAGCATGATTGGACGTTATTGAAGGTTGGTAGGCAAGGAAGCAATGTAGAAATAGAAATTCTCAAGTGAATAACTGCGTCTGGTTAATCTTTACAGTAAGTTCAGAAGTCAGCACCTTGTAGAATGTCACATGAGCTAAGCATAACCTCAATAAACTGTTCTTTTTGAGGCTTTGGTGTCTTGATACCTTTTTGCATAAGTGCAGTATACAGGAAGGTGCCATTACCTAAGGGAATATCCAAGAAACAGATATAAGAGACCAGACAGTCTTTTTGTTCATATGTTTAAATGTTCCAGCTGCTTATTCTGTACTGTTTACTGAAGATTCTATAGAACAAGACCTGAATTTCCTTTGGAAGGCATAGAACTCTAGACAAATTTGCTGTTTGTTTAGATTTCTCTTAAACTGAATGCTTTTTCCATAGCTTTAGTTTTAATTCTGTTCAAAGGCATCAAAACAGCACCACATGCACACAAGTAAAAGCATTTTTGGCATCCTTTTGTCATTCTCTGGTTAGCTGCCTTACCTTATCGATCCTCTTGCAGTAGGGCAGAATTTTGGCATTCATGTGAGTGACTGCCTCCCCACCACTATCTGACCCAAGAGTGGATGGGACCTTGAGTTACTGAGTCAGTGCTGGATGCTGCTGTACAGTGTATACTTCAGTGCCTGAAATTATTTTCTTTATAGCAAACTCCATGAAAAACCTCCATATACTTTACTGAAGCCACATCAGTTTTATTATTGATAATACAGTCCTTTTTAATTTGATAGGAGCAGTCAGTGTTTTCTCTAGACAGGTGTAGATACATGTAACATTGAATTTCAAGCTTATTTTTTTATTAGGAGCTTGTACAGTTTCCCACCATATCACTGCAAAATACGTGGCACTCGAAGTCAGCTCCAGAAATCTACCTGCCTGCAGACTTTCACTGGACAAGGTAGTGGTGTTTAAAATACCAACATGCATTTGAAAACCTTGTATAATGGCACATTGGTGCTTTTCAGCGAAGGCAAAGTTACTGGAATAACATTGAGAAACTGAGATGTATCGTTTTCTAAAGAGCTCCTTCTGCAAAGTCCAACTTCTTTTATCCTCCAAACTACTCATACATTTTTGTCAATTGGAGAAAACTTGCTCTTTTTGGATATTCGGCTGCTGCTACCAATTTGAATTTCAAGGTATGTTATTCATTTAAAGCAATTGAAGCACAAGATTTCTTGTTCAGGCCTTAGTGCTCTATAAGTTTATTTTTTGCAGCAGATGTCTTACGAAAACTCGTACATTAAATTTCTTAAAGCATCTCTGCAGGTTTGATGGTTCAAGCCCTTAATCCTCGTACTGGCTCTTCACTGGACTCTCTCCAGGAGTTTCATTTCTCTCATTGGGGAGCCCGGAACTGGACAGAGGTTTTGAGATGGGGCCTCACCAGCACTGAGTAGAAGGGCAGAGTCACTTCCCTCAACCTGGTGGCAGCAGTCCTCCTAGTGCCCCCCAGGATTCTGTTAGAATCCTCTGCAGCCTGTGCTGCAAGGGCACCTTCTTGGCTCACGTGCAGCTTGCTGAACTTTGCTTTCCAGCTGGTCAGTCTGGTGTGTACTGGTGTGTGGGGTTACTCCTCCCCACGTGCAGGACTTTGCACTTCTGCTTGTTGAACTTCAGAAGGTTTCAGCCTTGCCTGTTGCTCCAGCCTGTCAAGGTCCATCTGGATGGCAGTGAAAATCTTTATCAGCCACTGCTCCCAGTTTCATTCCCTGTACTTGTAAATCCATGGGCAGTTTCAGTTTGGTGTTTTCTTTCTCTGGTGGGTGGTTTGTTATTTTTTTTTTGCATCTGCTTCTGGGAGGACTGTATAGGTCAATTAAACCGTAGTAAGTGGCAAAGTGTGGAAATAAATGTGCTAGGAAGTTATTTGAGGATGTTGTCACTGGCTTTGTAGTGCTTCACTATATATCATTTCATTGCAAGCACGCTGTCTAGGCAAAGTCAGCTGCCGTAGTCTAGTCTGAATACTTTGTGTAGGTGGTACTGAGGGCTTGGACTGACAGGACCATCAATAACAGAAATCCAAGTGAAATGTGGAATAATGCCTGAAGAGATTGGATAGACATCTCAGTGTTTGGAATTCTCTTTCTTTTGATTTAGTGCCTGGTATGAAATCAACAGATTCGAGCATGAGAAGTTATTTAGTGATTTGTATAAAACAAAATGCATTCATAGTTTTGGCTTTTTGGGAGATAGAAAATGCAAATTTCTATAGCGATGGCTTACATAGCTGAGAGAAAATACTTGGTCACTGTCTCAGCACAAACACAGCACTGATGTTCAAGTGTTTAAATACTGGCTTTGATTTCATTAAGTCTGTCCTCAGACTCTTAAAATTCAGTGATCTACCCTAAAGTGTCAAAATATGTTATCACTAAACATACAAAATAAACCTTTTGGGTGTCTGTTTTCTTTTAAAAGCTGTAGCAAGCTCACCTCCTGAAGGGAGATCTGGTGTGTGGACAGCAAAATACTAGACTAAACTTCTTCAATATTTTCAATATTTAAAGAGGTTTCAGAATTAAAGCCTTTTACGAGAACTTCTGGGAACTCCAGAATTATTTTCCAGTTCTCTGTGGCTTCTTTTAACATTCAAACAGTAACTCTTACTGATTTGCATGTTAATAGAAATAGATTCCCTCTCCCTCACTTTTCTCTTTTAAATAGACTGGTGTGGGGTCAGACCAAGACTTTGGGGTACTTGCTTGGTTTTCCAAAAGCATTCTTCATTCAAGATGTCTACCTTTAAATGGAAATTTTAATATAGTTTTAAGTATGTTTACTAATTAAAATTGGGTTTCATGTACTTTCCTCTGATATTTTTCTCCACTTCCCATCTTGAAAGCTTCCTTAAACAATGTCATTTTAAATCGTTTAGTATCACACTTTTCTCCTCACCAGTCTGTATTTGAAACCAGAGTGCCAAGCTAAAGCTTGAAGTTGTAAGTTTATTTTCAGAAAGGAATGAAGGGTTCTTTAGGGTCAAGTTTCGGTTGTGGTTTGTTGGTCTTTTGTTTTGGGGTGATTTTTTTTTTTTTTTTTTCTTTTTGCTTCTAAGCTTGCCTAGTTGGAACTTGGCAGAAGTCAGAAGACAAAGCCTTTGTGGTAAGATGCTTCTCATTGCTTTATTGGTGGTACCTTGTATGTGCCTGAAGTTACGAGGGCTTCCAGGTAATTCTGAATTCAGAAATGCCATGATACAGGTAATTCTGAACTCAGAACTGCTATCATACCTGTAATGCTGCAAGTCTACCCACCATCTATGACCACTCTGTGGCTTGGGTGCCACGGATGTCTGTTTGAGAGCTCTGACAGCATCAAACCTGCGTGTGGTGGTACATGGGCGTGTTCTCAGTGACACTGTATGCCGCAGCCATTGCTTTTTGTAGAAAGCTGTCAATTTTTGATTGTCCAAGTAGAATAATTGGAGAGAATTGTTTTGTAAGCTTGGTTTGGTTACTGACAGTCGTATGCCCTGCATATAAAAGCTAATCTATGAATAGGTGTCAGAAACCTGTGAGGAGAGACTGAAACTAAATTATCAACCTACCTGGAAAGGGGAGTCATAGAATTAAGTCTTTCCTCGAGGTTTTAGCTGTTCGGGATCACGTGAATGAGACCTCTTCAGTTTTCCTCTGCAGTTGTTAACTTCCTTTGCAGGGAAAGGAGCTCTAGATGTGAAAATTGTATTTAAGTAATATGTCTCTCTTCGTTAGGTGTTTAGAATCCTGACAAGGATAAATGGCAAGGGGTTTTCTATTCAAGAGGAAGAGGAAATGGGGAAAAGAAGAGAATTGCATGAGCCAAGCAATGTATGGGAAGCAAGTGACATCCTCTTAAAGCAGAGGATTTGATTTTTTTTGAGGTATAGGTGGTGACTTTATTCTTTTTAGCACTATTCATGTAAAGCATATGAAGTCTACAGAAACATGAAACAGTTCATACTCAATAGCATTTCCAAGAGTAACTGCTTCAAGAATTAATACCTTGTTTGGTGCAGTGCACTGTAGTGCAATTAGCTTTTGTGTCATGGCTTGGTGCTTTTTAAAATGCACATGGCAGTTCTTTCACTGTGCTTCAGAGAGACATTGCCAACCACTGGTAACTTCTTGCATGCCTGACTTAAATGGGAGCATCCTGCCCATGGGACCTCTCTTAGCTTCAGATTCTCCAGAGCTGAAGCCCGTACCTCCTTCTGTGATTGTAGCAACATGTAAGCCCTATCACTGACTGTTGAGTGTCTGCAACCTGAAGTCATAAGGTCTGTGAGTTAAACCTCAGTCTTTGCAGTGTAAATGTCCTGAAACTGCAAAAATAACGTAACAGTCTGAGGATGTTTTATGCAT
The DNA here is from genome assembly GCA_013397865.1 of Struthidea cinerea. Taxonomy (NCBI): domain Eukaryota; kingdom Metazoa; phylum Chordata; class Aves; order Passeriformes; family Corcoracidae; genus Struthidea; species Struthidea cinerea. Next base: position 66,937 of record VZTI01000701.1, on the reverse strand, counting down.
AGTAGATGTAGCAGCATAGTGTTTCAGACCATCAGCACATAGGCTTTCTAGTGTGCAATGTGTTTTCTTGACTTAAAAGTGACATCCAGCCTAGCAGTGTTTGTTTATAACAGTGAGTAAAAAATTGGGCTTAGTTTAGTTTGGCTCAAGCAGAGGTATGAAAAAGGAAGAGGAGAAACATCTGCAGCTGTAACAGCATGTTTGAATTTAAGCAAAACGAGGTAAGAGCAAGGAACAGGCAGCTTTCTTCTTTAAATAAAAGGAAAAAACTTGCAAACAGTCAATAACCCAAAACTTTAAGGTGCAAGTGTGTGTTTTTTTAAGATACATTAATATTGTGAGAGAACACTGAAAACAATGAAACTAGCCATTTCAGATTAGTTGTAGAAATTATTGTGCTGGGTTTTGTTTTTTTTTTTTTCCCCCTTTGAGTAAGACTCTGCCAAGCTGCTAGGAAAGTCAAAAGCTGTTGTTTATGGCTCTCTGTTGGGAACGAGGTTAATTAGTGTATGCTGTGCACAAATGTGCTGCAGACCCGAATGCCCGCAGTTAGAAGACGCTATTGTTTCTGTGCTGGCTGAGTGATTGATGTGGGTGCTGCCTTAGGAACAGTGGCAAGTCAAGTTTAAAAGTCCAAGGCTCCGCCTGTGCCCTTTTACCTACTTTGCTGGCGAGCACGTGGCAGCGCAGGAATGCAGCGAGGGGAAGTGTACCGCGGCTTATGATTAAATTGGCCTTTAAGGAGGAAAACAAGTGTTCAAAGAAGCGGGCTTCGGGAAGCCTTTGGTATTCCGCCATCATAATTCAGGGCAGTCTTAAAGGCTTATGGTTTTTTAAGTAAAGGAAAGGAATATGAAAAGAAACAAGCTGTTTTATTGTTTCATGTCTTGATGTCAAGCAATACAGTCCTAGAACTGGACTGTATTTGTTTTCAGGGCTCGTTTGGTTGATTCAGGATTAATTCTTACTGGATTAATTTTTTTTTTTCATTTGGGAATGAGGAATATTTTCCGTAATGAAGCCTATTTATTTCTATGAGAATGCTGAATTTTAATTCATTAAAATGTCAGGGTTGGCTATTAATGCTTAATGCTATTTATAACATTTTTCTGCCTTGGACTGTAAAAAAAGCATGTGCTTAAAAACGAAAGGGTTCCTGAAATTCTTTCCATTCAGAGACAAAGAGGAGGTCAAATACAAATTTCCAGGCTGAGAAGTCACAGGGGAGTTGAAGGGTAACAGAAACTAGTTGATCTTGTACTTAAGAAACTGGCATTTCAGAATACAAAATTCCGTGAGTGAACTGAGCAGAACCTGTTGGCCCTTCTTGAGACAAATCCAGGTGCCTGATTCTCTCTATACAGATCCACTTGGGTTCTTTGTATGTGTTTGTTGGGGTTTTATCATCCCAGTCTTAATAGTGCCACTAAACATATGATAAATTCTTAACTTTGAATGCTTTCGCAAACCCTGCTGAGTTCAGGTTAGACCCTGTATTACTGCTGCCTCTGCCTGTTTTATTGCTCTCTTGTCAGCTAGCGATGAACAATTTAAATGAATGAATGGACAGCTGACTTGGACTTCCTCATACTTGCCTACAGCAGCGCCCATATAAGTAGTTGTTAGTGACAGTCATTAAGTACTACAAATTGCAGTTGTTACTAGGGCACGCTGGGCTTGTGTTAAAGCTTTTGAAACTGGTGTTCAAAGCTGGGTTGCGTTCTTCTCATTTGTTCTTCCTTGTTATTCTAATCAGATGCTGCACACACATAAATCAATTGCATACTATCTGTAGGATACTGTGAGCTTTAGCTGCCTTGATTCACCCAGCACACAACTTCTAAAACTTGAGCAGATTTGTGAGATCTGTGAATTCCCATTGGGCACTGTAGCCATAGTTGTATTGCAGAGGTGGATCACTGTAGGCTGGTCCAGGGACAGGCACATTAAATATTGCAAAGAATCCATGCCTGTTGGTCAGCAACCTTAATAGATTATGTGCAGCAGCACTTAACCTTGTTCATCTCTGCCAGGTATTCCTTCTCTTTCTTTATTGTGTATTTATTTCCTAGGCCTACTGTTATCACAGCATTCCCAGTGCTTATATTCCCTGGTTGTCTGCTCATACAGCTTTGCACCCATGCTTTGTGTTTCAGATGACTTTGATATAGTAGAGTATTTACAGACTAGAGGTCACAGTAAAGTGCTTCTGAAATGCCCACCTAAATTGCACTGGTTGGTCCTCATGTCCCCCCTCAAAATGGGATGGCAGTCTACCAGAATTTAATTACTAGCTTTAGGTTTGCAAACAAAATGTAAATTTTAGCATTTAGGATTTTAAAAGGGTAAAGTAGTTGTACTTTTTTTTATTTTACTTACATAGAAATGCCAGTGCAACCTTAAAACACTTGGTATTGATAATGTGTTTTGTACCAGTGAAAAACACAATCTAAAACTTGCCCTTGAATCCTGACCTACAGACAGGATAATAAATTCCACTACCATTTCGTCACACTTCTAGGAGGATATTGTTTTTATGGCTATGCATGAAAGTTTTGGTGAGCTAATAAATTAAGTTGGACAAGAGACTGACTTTGGAATCATGATGGGCTCCTCAGGAGTACAGTTTGGACCATTACAATGTTATACATAGAGTCTGTCTGCAAAATTCTACATTCTAATTGTACGTGCTCAAACAACATTAGTCTGAATTAATGATTAGTAGGAGTAACTTCCAGGGTGTTTATGTTCAAATGCTGGTTACAGAAACTAAGAAAAGCTATGGAATTTCCAACAAGTTTAACAAGGGCAAGTGCCAGATTCTGCATTTGGGTTGGAGCAGCCTTGGATGTGTGTACCGATGGGGAATGAGAGGCTGGAAAGCAGCACTGTAGAAAGGGACCTGGGGGTCCTGGTCGATGGCAAGTTGAATTTGAATCAGCAGTGCCCCGGCAGCCAGGAGGGCCAACCCTGTCCTGGGGGGCATCAGGCACAGCATCGCCAGCCGGGCAAGGGAGGGGATTGTCCTGCTCTGCTCTGCACTGGGGCAGCCTCACCTCCAGTGCTGGGGGCAGTTCTGGGTGTCACAATATAATAAAAGATATAAAGCTGTTAGAAAGAGTCCAGAGGAGGGCTGTGGGGATGGTGAAGGGTCTAGAGGGGAGACAATACAAGGAGCGGCTGAGGTCATTTGGGCTGCTCGGCTTGAGAAGAAGAGACTGAGTGGAGACCTCATTGCAGCCTGCAACTTCTTGTGAGGGAAGGAGGAGGGGCAGGCAGTGATCTCTTCTCTGGTGGCCAGTGACAGGACCCGAGGGAACAGCCTGAAGCTCTGTTGGGGAAGTTTAGGTTAGATGTTTGGAAAAGGTTCTTCACCTAGAGAATGGTTGAGCACTGGAACAGGCTCCCCAGGGAAGTGGTTGCAGCCTGAAGCCTGACAGAGCTCAAGAGGCGTTTGCACAACACTCAGGCACATGGTGGGATTCTTGGGGCTACATTGGGTTTCCATTTCTGTTTTAAATTCCAGTCGTTTTTGTTTGAGTCTTTTATGGCTGCCCAGTATAATTGTCTTCTGTCTATATTGGCATGGTTGTCGATATTTGTTTGGGCAGTTAAACTGAGCAGCAATTCCATGAAATTTCATCATAATTTCAAATTTCTGTGGGAAGGTAATTTTTCTGACAGTCGTAATTTGGTTTCCCCAACTCTGCGTAGTTTTGATTTTTTCAGTTATTTGCCAGTCACAGCATGGAGCCACAGGGACCATAGTCTCTTATTGCTTTGAGTAATCAGCTTGAAATTAGGATATGAAAAAAATTTTGGGAGAAGATATGGCCAGAAGCAGATTGTTTTTTCTAGCTGAGGTGAAAACTTTAGATACGTTTTGTTTCAAATGAAACATCTTCTGAATCTTCTTCAAGAAGTAAGATGCTGTGTACCTGTGATATGCTTTTCTAAATGCTATGGCTTTCACTTTCTGTTCTGCTCTGGGTTTTTTATGTATTGCGTGCATGGGTGATATGCATCTGTGATGCTGCCAAAACGCCCGAGTTACCCGAGTGTTTTGTTTCTGTTTGCAGCTGTTGTGGTTAGAAGAGGTGCCTTAATTAACCTTCAGGACACTGAGACTGAAGTGCAAGCATAGCCTGTAAGGAAAAGGCAAGTACTGTATGTAAATTTTTCATACTTGGAGATCTTTGCCAAAATTATGGTGTAGAAAATACCTTGCTAGAAATGGCCTAGGTCCTGGTTCCTTTGGACAAAAAGGAAATACTTGTTTTTAACTTTGTTTTTTGACAGAACTCTCTCTGAAAATGGCGGAAGCTCATCAGGCAGTAGCTTTTCAATTTACAGTAACTCCAGAGGGGATTGACCTGCGTATGAGCCATGAGGCACTCAAACAGATTTACCTGTCTGGTGTCTATTCATGGAAGAAGAAATTCATCAGATTCAAGGTATGCTAAACTGGTGAAGTCCACCAAAGTTCAGGGTTATTTAATGTTTTATGAATTTTGTTAGGGAAAATAGGTTTTTTCTTTTTCTATATGGTAAGTAAAGTTCCTCATTGTGAAAAACTTATGTGGGGTTTGGTGAAGACAAGGGGTACTGAGAAGGATAGCACTGGATGATGCTATAAAGACTGAAAGGGTACATATTTTTGACTTACTCTATGGAAGCAAGATGAAGCAGATGTAGAAATTAACAATAGCTTTAACTGACTTCATTCTCTTCAAAGTGTGCCATGTAATTATGCAATCTTTTAGCAGTCAAAAATACAACTAGTTGTGATCTTTAGTGTCGTATCTCTTAGAGATACAAGGCTCCACTTTTTATTTAGGCTCAGTAGTATTGTTTCTGATGAGGTATTTGATGTAGGTTGCTGTGAATTTATTGTTTTGTTCATGGGATTATAATTGTAAGTATCTGTTTCATTAGTAGCAAACTACATAAGCTACAGGCTGTATTCAACATCTCTTCCAAAAACAAACATGTTAACAGCAATCTTATTAAAATTTTCTTATAAAGCTATGAGAAGGACCATTTAAATTATATAAAACAACATCAATTCTGATTCTCAATGTCTTGTTCGGTAGAATATTTTTGCCATGTATTCATGTAGAAAGGTCTTAGTGTAAGTTGAAATTATTGAAGTGTCATTTGTTTTAGAGTTGTTAGTTTCAGTATTTTTCATAAGACTTGCAGCAGGATCAGTGATTTCTACAAGAGAATGTAAAAGTTCCTTTCATTGTTGATATCATGTTACAATTTTCTGTAGTAATCAAACTTAAGTAAATCCATTCCCTACTCCTGAGATAATCGTATGTAAGAAAATGTTGGATAATCTTAAGTACTTGTTTATAACTGAATGACTTAAATGTGTTGATTTTTGTTTCTTTCCATGGGAATATGAAGTCAATCACTTTGGTATGAAAAAAATTATGTGAAGGCTTTTCTTTCCAGAATGGAATTATCACCGGCGTTTATCCTGCTAGCCCATCTAGCTGGCTTATTGTAGTTGTGGGTGTGATGTCAACAATGTATGCCAAAATTGATCCTTCCTTAGGAATAATAGCTAAGATCAACCGAACACTTGATACAACGTAAGTAGACTGAAAGGTTATTGTTTCTCTAAAGGGAGATCAGTTTTATTTGCAGCTATTCTTAAAGGTCCTGTTAAATTATTCCCGTTAAAATGTATCAGTTTTGGAACAGTATGTTTGTGACATGGTAAGCCAAATAAACAGATGTATGAGGATATGAAATAGGGAGGTGGTTGTACCAGTATTGCTGCATTGTTTTCTGGGTATTTGGGAAGCACATTTGGGAACTTTTATGGCCTTTGATGTTGCTGCACGAGAAAATGTTTGGAAAGGAATTTATGAAAGCAGGGTAAGCAGGCATAAAGCTTGTGTAAGGCCTGCCTGTAGTGCTATTAGACTTATGCTTGCAATACCAACTTCTCTTTGGAACTTCAAATGGACACTAACTGGCATATGCTGGCTTTTGTTTTAAACAGTGGCTATATGTCAAACCAAACACAGAACATCGTGAGTGGAGTACTTTTTGGCACAGGGCTTTGGGTTGCCCTTATTGTCACAATGCGCTACTCCCTGAAAATGCTGCTCTCCTACCATGGTTGGATGTTCTCTGAGCATGGCAAGGTTACTGCTGGCACCAAGTTGTGGATGGTAAGGATATGTTGGCTTCGTTTCATCTTAACTTCTAACTGATCAGTATTCAAAGCCCTAAAAGAAAATTTTGTAGTTTTATTCCTTTCTTGTGTTTTTTGTGTCATGGGACAGGAGGCTGTTAGGTAGCTATTTCTACTGTCACCCTTCTAATGCTGTAATTAAACTATTCATCATGGTCTTCTAGAAGGAAGAGTAAACCCTTCAAGAATAACTTCTAAATTTGCCAACACCTTGGGCCTGTGTGACTCAATACCTACTTTTTCTCTGTGTGCAAGTCCAGCCTAAAGACCTTGGGCTGCAGCACCAAAGAATCTTCTCCTCACAGAAAGTGCTCCCCTAATTCTTTGTTGTAATGTTAGGGTTTCTAGTCATCCATTATAAAATTATTCTTATCCTTGAAGAAAATATGTTTGAATGTCCTTTGAATTGGTTTGTTGGTATGCTTCCAGAATGGGTTAGGGAAGAAGCATAAGGTGTAGGTAGCGTGTAACGCAGTTTTCAGATAAGGATAAGGTGAGAGTGGCATGTCTCCTGTGGATTGTCGTGGTGCTTTGGAAAAGGATTCTTAAAGGATGTGATAGGTATAAAGTGAGGAAATGTAGGAGATACAGGTGCTGCAAGAGATGAAGTGGGGTTTTACTACTTGGACTCAGTTGTTTCATCTCACTTTTGCCCGTATTGTTGTAGAAATAGCTTAATTTCCGTACTGTGCTAAAATTAGTCTCTTCAGCCTCAAAAACTAACAGATGTGTGTTAAACTAAGAACAGGTGGGAGATGTTCAAGGGCAGGTATCCAGGATGGTGTACACTAAAATAGAGTTTAATGTTTGTCTGTTACAAATGGAATTTCTAATTGGTGGTTTCTCCTGGAAGCGGTATCAGCCTCGTGACTCGAGTTCATACAGTCCAGAGGCTCTGAATGGTAAGGCTTTCTGTCAATTGCTTGGAGCTGTAGCTGCCTTGGTTTCCAGCATGTCCTATCAGATAGATACTTCAAAGCTCTTAATATTGCCCTACCAACCTTAAAACAGTACGAACTGTAATGCTGCTTACCATGCTTTGTTGCATATTGTATTTATAAATTTTTGTCTATCATATATGTTGCATATGTATTTTGTTGTGTATTATATATGTTTTAAAAATACAGAACACTAGAGGCGTTTGCCCAGCAGTGTCTCACCTATACTTACTATGACGGTCTATTTAACCAGACCCAACGAAAGAGAAGACTGGCTTCACTAGTGAAACAGCTCCAACTACCTTAGCTTTCTAGATTTTTATAATACTGTTTTCTCTTCAAGTGGTCATGCAGATCAAAAACCTGAACTCTGATTTTAGTCACAGTACAAAGTGTTTTTTTCAGGCTGGTTGGAAGTCTGGTGGCACTTTTAATCAGCATATTTCACTTTGTAAAGTCAGATTTCCTGTATCAGTATTAAGGGGAAGATCCAAATATTAGTTGCTGTTTTAAAAAATTAATTAAAAAGTGGTAATAATGTGAGAACAGATGCAACATATGCTAGAATGACATTATTTGTCGTGTCTGCGTATGAAATCAGAGATGTAATGAAATGTGTGTCTGTCAGATCACTTTGTTGATCTCAAGCTATTATAAGTTCTCTGTTACAAGTTTTCTGAAGAGATGAATACTCTGAAATGTGTTTGCTGGTTTTTGTCAGTTGAGCAGTGTCCTAGTTTCGCAGGTACTCTCTGAAAATAATTTTAGCCTTTTCTGGCTTAAGAGTTCTGGAATAAAATTGTCTCCAAGTACAAAATTAGATTTCCAGATGAAAAGCTGAGCTTTTTCTTTCCTGCCTGTTTTCAAAGTTATCTTGTCCTGAAGCACAATTAGATTTCATTGGGCAGATCACTGTGGTGCATCCCGTGTACAGGTCTGTTTGCAGGCAGGTCTTTGTTGCTGGTAATACTCTGCAATTCTTAGTTGTTTTGTGCTGCCTAAAATTATCTCCTCTAGCTGTGCTGACCCAAGAAACTGAGAGGGAGGAAAAACTCTACATTCTAACAGTTTTGGTAGAAGTTTTCAGAATTCAGTAGTGAAATGATGTCCCCTGCTTTATTTTGTCTCGTCTGTTGGCTTGTGTATACTATCCTGTGTATTGGACCAAGATTACACTTTGACAATAAAAGTTCCACTGGATTGTTGGTATAACACTTGACCTTACTTTCATGCTGAAATAGGGTGGCAGTATCAAAATCCTTCCATGAGTAGCCTGGAAGTTGCATGGTCTAGAATTTCAGCTTAGTGTGTGCTGCCACTGAAAAGTGGTGGTAGACAGAAATGCTGCTTCTGTTTTCCCTCTCCTGTGGAACAGGATAATATCTGAAGCTAAGTTGTCTCTGGCTTTTTTGTTTCCTTGCTGGGGGTTTTTGTAACACAAGCACTGAGTATAACACTGGCATGCTTGCACAATTTGGTATGTTCAAACCATGCAGTAGATTACCTGAGATTGATTCATGCTTGAATTAACCCCCTGTAACATCAGTCCTATTATTGATGTTGAGCTGTAACTTTGGAAAACGTTAAACCATGATACCAAAGCATAAGTATTACTTTTAAAGAATACTGTAGTTACCTAGAGACTTTAGGGGAGTCACAGACTTGATAATGATTGTGTTTTGAAGCACAATTTAGATATGTTTGTAGTATCTACTATGTAGTGTAGCAAAAGACCAACTGGTAGACTTGGTCTTTTTAATCTTTCCAGAGGGAAATGTATGAAGAAGTGGTGAGTAACCATCTTTATAGAGATCAAGGTGTGCCATATATGAACAGCAATCTTGTCTGTGATGGGAAAATGACTGGGATGTCAGGAACGACCATGCCTATCTTCCACTGACGTGTTGTTTAACCTTTAGGAAGTTAGTTTCTGTCAAGGCCTTTTTTAACTTGTGAAACAGTGATAAATATGGTAGCTTCCTAAATCTGGTACAGTATAATTTACCAGTGAAAAGGACTGTGAGTTACATTACACATTTAATCTGTCATTTTTCTTTTGTTGAACCTAATAATTTGATGTGTGTATTTTGTTTTTGCTTTTCTTCAGACCCTTGTAAAACTCTTCTCAGGGCGTAAACCCATGTTATACAGTTTCCAGACATCTTTACCACGATTGCCAGTTCCAGCTGTTAAAGACACAGTTAACAGAGTATGTACACTTACCAATTTATTTTCTTCAGTAACACAGAATCCATACTTAGATGCCTTTTGGGGTTTTTTTGCCATGTCTCATGAAATACTGCATGGTGGTATTAATATAGGGTAACAGAGTCAAACTTCTGTATGGAAATTAAAATTAAGGCTGTGACAAACCAGTGAAACTGGTGGCAGTTTGAAACCAGTGTGATTCACGCTGGATGACATGATGCCTGTTGTTGTAAGGCTGTGCCACAAAGTGTGATTTCCAGGGGTTTTGAAGCACACCACTTTTGTGACCCTCCGCAGGTTATGCAGTGTGTGTTATTAAGCGTGTGTGTTATGACATAAAACCTTGTAGCAAAGTGTGCAAATATGACAGTATGTCACAGAAACTGAAGGTTTGATGTTTAGAGAAGAAAAAAAGTCTCTGCTACCGGAGAAGCAGCACGTCTCACCCTTTGGAAAGGAAAATCTTTTGAAAAATTACCTCTTCCACTTGTGTTTTGGTGACAAATGGCTGAAAAAATACTTTATTTTTGGAAGTTTGAATATAGTATTTGCAGCCTTATGGATTGAGACTGGATAATCTTTGTTTGCTGTTAGAGTGCTTTCTGTAGGAATGGTGAGAAGCTGTGTACTAATTCCTCTACTGATGTTGATTCTTTTCCTGTGTTCCAGTATCTGGAGTCAGTTCGACCACTTATGGATGATGAAAAGTTCAAAAGAATGGAGGGTCTTGCCAAAGATTTTGCATTTAATTTGGGACCAAGGCTTCAATGGTATTTGAAGCTAAAATCCTGGTGGGCCACCAATTATGTGAGTAGATAAATAGGAGGCTCAGTTGTTCAAATTACATCATTTGTTCCCTGGTGCTCTTTTTGGCTTAAATCCCATTATTTCTTAAATGTAAAAGCAGGATATTGAAACTGCTTAATATTTTTTTTAAAGTACTTGCGACCTTGCACATAAATAATTTGTGTGATTTGGTAAACAGTATGGTTAGCAAAGGTGAGTGAAACTTGAAAAAATGAATCCTCATTTTGCATTTTGTCGTTCTGGAGCATTTTGCTGTTAGGATTGCTTTTGAAGTTTGTTTATTTGCCTGTTGAGCTTGATAACTCAATAACGGGCCCAGCTACCTAGGTAGTTTAGAAGAGTGATTTAGAACAATTTTTTAATACAGAGCAGCTAAGGCATATTTAAGAAAAATAAAGAATTGTAGCAGTAGAGATGTTGGTCTATCTTTCTTTTTTTCTTTTTTTCTTACCAAAAAAAAATCCAACCCCCAACATCCTAGTGAGACCTGTAATGTAATTCCTTCTTGATGTATTATCTGCCATACCGGTACCCAGGTAGCATAATCTGTCCTGGCAAAGGCTGTAAAGCATTTGGGAGATCTGATACATTTTAAATATTACGTGGAGATCACGACTTCTTTGGAACCTTACCAGAGGGATATAGCTGAATTTAATTTAGTTCTCTCACCCCTTTTTTTACCCTGTTTTCCCTGAAGTTTGATAGAAATTAGCATGGTGGGGGGTTGTTGTCTTTTTTAAGTGGGGAAGCAAACTAGCCATTTCCTTCCTGCTTCTGTATGGAATGTTGTCTTGTGGAGCCATCACCATAGAAGACATAAACTGTGGAAGTGATGAGATTTGACTGCTTTTGTTTTTCCTTCCCGCTGCAGGTTAGTGATTGGTGGGAAGAATATATCTACCTTAGAGGACGTGGGCCGATTATGGTTAACAGTAACTATTTTGCAATGGTAGGTAAATCCTATAAACACCTTATGTGTCAAGCACTGTAACATTTCTGGCAGCTATCTTACTTCTTGGCATCGTTCTGCTTAGAAATCCGTGGCCACTGAGTATGCAACCTTCATTTTTCTTCTGGTATAACCTGCAGCCAGTATCTTCACGTACCTTCAAGTATGTCACGTACTTGAAGTACTTCAAGTACACCTATCTTAACAGCCCTAGCACTGCTGCCACTTTGGCAAATTCGTGCAGTAATGACTTAAACAGTTTTGTCCTTACTGTAAAAAGCAATCTTTCAAAAGCTCCATGTAAAACTTCATGGGTAACACAGTTGAAGGAGGTGTGTGCTCGTACTAGTAACTGTCTGTACAGGAGGTAAAATTGTGAAAGACTCTAAAATAAAAAGGAAAAAAGAAATATGATGGTCTCGGATCAAGTTTTATGTAGCATTGTCTTTTCTACTCAAATGATTCATAGTGGTTAAGGAGGTTGTGACTGCTGAAGACAAGTTTCATCAACTCACTGCATTCGTGCACTTTATATATTTTAAAGCCTTTTCTATATTGTCAAGAATAAACTTTTAAGAACGTAGATGAGAAGTACTATCAGAGTTTTTCCTTTAAACGTAGTCTGGTAATCATTAACTTATGATTCTTATCTACTTTTTAGGACTTCCTTTCTTTATATCCCACAACCCTGCAGGCAGCTAGAGCTGGTAATGTTATCCATGCCATCCTGCTCTATCGGAAAAAACTGGACAGGCAAGAAATCAAGCCAGTATGTATATCAGTTTAAATGGCTGTTTGATCTTTTTCCAGCACAGTCTATGAGAAGTTGATCAGTTTTCAGAATGGGAGGGGAGTGGAATTGTCTTATTGTTACTAATTTTTGTGGTCCCAGTCATCTTGGCTGTCACTTGAATTGCATGTGGGCAGAAGCTACCAACTGTCAAAAACACAGAATTGGCTGGATACAATACAGGAAGGTTGGGAGAAAGGACTGGAGGCCACCTGACACCAAGAGGGGGCCACTGGGAGCTTAAGCTGATGATAAAATCCTGTGTTGCACTAATTTCTAGGAAGCAAAGATAGGCAAGCTAAATCCCGTTTGAGTTTCTGTTCTGTCCAGTGGCTGTGTGTTGCAGCAAACAAATATTGTGCAAACAATTAAGTAGTTTTATTCAAGGTTATGGAAGGAATGTGATTAGTTGTACGTGTAACTACAAATCTGAGAAATGTGAACTTTTGTTCCTACATAGCCATAAATAGCTTAAAAGAATTAATTAAGGGGTAATGCGTGCTGCATGTGTAAGTTTTGCATCCAGACCAGCCATGGAGAGCTCTTTGGATTTCAGATGCTAGCTAGCTTCAGTCTTCCCTCATGAAGGGTGAGCTTTTGGTAGGAGGGGAAAAATAATGCTACTAGAATGTCCGTGGAATCTTTCACATGTACTTCAAGGAAAGACCATGAAGAGGGAGGAAAAAGCTCAACACTGCGTTAATGTATTACAAATCTCATTATTCTGAAGCCTGTGTTTCACCAGATCCTGGGGTTTTTTTCTTTAGTTTTTAATTTTCCAATCGTATATGCAAAATTACATTTGAATGTACATTTGCATCACAGATTCTTCTGATGGGATCTACTGTTCCACTCTGCTCAGCTCAGTGGGAAAGGATGTTTAATACTTCCCGTATCCCAGGAGAAGAATCAGGTAAGCAAGGCCAGCCAAGGAAAATGAGCACCTTGATTGAATTCAGGGCTTAGTGTCTTTTCTACTAAAAATCTGGTTTTCCAGATAAAGATCTGACTGGCACAAGTGTACATCAATACTCTGTTCCAAGACTCAGGATGTAATGGATTGCTGTAGAGTGTCTAGATGTTTTTCATTTTAAGGAGATTTGGAAGCTTTTTCAGTGGTCTTTCTCCTTTACTTAAATTAGAAAACGAACTTCAAGATACTGTTGTCTGCCCTATTTTTTAATTTATAAATAACGTTTACTCTTCTCCATTTTTTCAAGCTCAAGATGATTTTTGAGGTCTTAATATTAAAAGTGGCATTTTTTATTGCCTTTTTTGTTTTTCCTAAGTTTTGTCACTGTAAAAGGAGTCAGATTTCATCTAGAAGGACTTACCATTTGTAATCAGCAGGTGGAAGAAAACATTTCTATTCATTTTCTTACTCTTTGAGAACTTCACAGCAGATTTTAGTGGAGACTTATGCTCTTGTGTTTTTCTACAAATGCTTAAGCTGTATCTAGGCTTCTCTGAGCATGTCATATGTCGAAGAGCCTCTTAGAGCGGATTTCATGTGTTTATGCAACGGTGCATTGTTGTGGCAGGATCACAGTGAAATACAAGCAGGAGTTACTGTTTAGTCACCTCCACTGGGAATGCATGTGTGGGCTGTCACTTGAAGGCAGGATATATTTGTTTTACTTTCTGTGAGACCTGTAACTCACTCTAAGGTTTCAAACTGCCTTTGAACATGTTACTCCCACTCAACTACAGAATTCAAAACAAAGAGTTTCTGAACACAGGGATGTGCCCACTCTGAACCCTGCTGAAGGGCTGACGTTTGCTGTGCTGTGGGAAGTTGGATAAGGGGGAGAAGTGGCATTGGGTAGTGGATAAAGCAGTAGGTGCACGTGTCTGATAAGGACTTTGCTCTCAGTTCTGCTGCTGGGCTTTGCTAGATTGTTGAGGAATTTTATTCCAGCTATGCCTCAGCCAGCTTTATCTGCAAAGTGAAGAAAAGAACATCCTTGGTGTGATTACTCCCTGTCGTAATCAGTAGCTTAAATAGACGAGCAGGTTTTTAAATCTCTGTTGGACAACTGTAGTCTATGAGCTACTATTATTTCAAATACTTCAATACTTGAAGTACTGAGAGTGCAACCCTTGCCTTTTCCCAGTCCTCAGTAAAATAAAAGGTATAAACAATTTACATTTAGCCTTCTATTTGATTTTCTTTCAGTCTAAAATGAGTTTTGCACAAAAGTGTAGAAGTGGCTCATTCTAACTAACACCTGATTAAAATACATCCTCTATATCTTAGTTCTCCTCAGTTCTCCTGTTTAAAGTCTTTCAAATTAACTGTCAATATCATATTAATCTTATTTTCCTCCTAAGCATTTCACACTCCCTATTATACTTTTTTGATTTTTGTTTCTGTTTTTTGAAAGGAAAAATATTTGTGTCATTCTGTATACATCTAAGTGAGTTGCAAAAACATTTTTCACACATTGTCATGAGCAGCTTGATTCCTTGTCCCCTGATTTCAATTATTTTATGTATATTATGTTCCTAAAGACAAAAAAAAAGGGAAAAAAATTGGTGACATGTCTTCATATTAATTGGTGGTAAAGTCTTGATGAACATTGTATCCTGTCACTTGAGCAGTGGTTAAATATTCATGATTTTTAACAAAACACACTGTGGAGTGAACCACTTCACCTGTCGTTTGATACAATGCCTTCATGACTAAATTCAGGCTTATCCCAGTTAAGCCATATAGATAGTAAAATGAGGAAAAAAATGTGGCCTAGTCTTCTACTTCACGTAACATTACACATTGTGGCCATGTATGGAGTATTCACTCTGCATCTGCCAGGACAAATGTAAACAAAAGCTGATGGTATAAATTTTGGGTTTCTTAAGACTCTTCACGAGTTGTCTAGCACCTGAATGCAAACGATTTAAAAATACCTTTCCTCATACTCATCTAGCATGTTCTTTTGCTGACTGCTTCACCACACTGCACAACTAGTGCTTATTTTTCAGATACAGAAGTACAGCTTTAGTTGCTTAATACTGGCCTCCAGTGTGCGAACTGGTGGTGCTGTATGTGCAAATGATTGTCAGATCTGGGTATTTGACTGTTTCATGCAGGAATCTTTGTGATGAAATAACGTGGGATGCTGAAATAAGTTGCAGTGCATGCAATGGACATTTGATGTTTAGTGCATTAGTGTTTTGAGACTTCAGCTTTGTGTTCACGTCAGTGATTGCAATTCTAGATACCCTCCAGCATGTGAAAGACAGCAAACACATTGTTGTGTATCACAAGGGCCGGTACTTCAAAGTGTGGTTGTACCATGATGGCAGATTGTTGACACCCCGAGAAATTGAACAGCAAATACAGAGAATTCTTGATGATGATTCAGAACCTCAGCCTGGTGAAGAGAAACTTGCAGCTCTTACTGCAGGAGATAGGTATGGTGGTTATTATTTTTTAAATAAGTTTAGCATTTAGAAGTTGTTGCATAACAGAATCATTGAATATTGGATTTGGAATTTTAAAATAGTCTGCAGTCAGTTGTGTATACCTTGGTCACTGATTTTGTGTACAGGTGATGTGTAACAGTATTTGTAACTGTGTGGAGTTAAAGAAATTTTGCAGTGGCAACCCTATATGTGGATTATTGTTTTTACTGTTGTCTTCTGCCTTGTAATAGATACTTTCTTTTGTTTAGTTTTAAGTGTAGATGATCTGTGCTGTAGGTATTGCATGTGCAGAGATGTTGAATTTCTGAGGATGAGGTTTTGCACGTGTGATGATGAGTTGAATTGGTTCCTGGTTTACACTGTACAGGTATTGTCAGCGCTGTTCACAGCTCCCATAGTCTGAATGCAATGAAAGCAGTTGTGTCAAATGCCGCAGAAGTAGGAGGAATGTCTCGTAGTGATTTTAAGTGTAATAAAACATTGACAAATTTGTGTAATCTGGCTATAAACCAATTTATTTTTACAGAGTACCATGGGCTAAGGCTCGTCAGGCTTATTTTAGCCGTGGAAAGAACAAACAGTCCCTAGATGCTGTTGAAAAAGCAGCATTTTTTGTGACATTGGATGACGTCGAGCAGGGGTACAGGAAAGAAGACCCAGTGAGGTCACTGGATGCATATGCAAAATCATTGATACATGGCAGATGTTACGACAGGTGCAGTATCGACTCTGTGGGAAATGCCTTCCTTTTTTTTTTTTTTTTTTTTAGAATTTGGCTAATACTTATGAGTTAGTGATGAGTTATACGTTGATAAATTCCATAGAATCACAGAAGGGTTTGGGTTGAAAGGGACCTTCAAAGATCATCTAGTTCCAACCCCCTTTGCAACAGAAAGGGACAACTTTCATGACATCAGGTTGCTCAAAGCCCAGTCCAACCTGAGCTTGAACATTTGCAATGGCAAGGCATCCACAACTTCTCTGGACAATCTGTTCCAGTGTCTCACAAGCCCATTGTAAAAAATATTTCTCCATTGTAACACATTTAAATTTACCCTCTTTCAGTTTATATCTGTAGCCCCGTGTCCTGTCGCTATGATCCATGATAAAAAGCCTTTCTCAGCTTTTCTTATAAACCCTCTCTATATATTGACTGGCTGTGAGAAGGTGTTCTCAGAGACTTCTCCAGACTGAACAATAAGTCCAACTCTCAGCCTTTCTTCATGGGAGAAGTATTCCAGCACTCTTGCCATTTTCATGACTCTCTTCTGATCCAGTCTAACAGCTCCATGTCCTTCTTGTGCTGAGAACCCCAGAGCTGGACACAGCTCTCCAGGTGGGATCTCACCACAGTGGAGCAGAGGGGCAGAACCCCCTCCCTCGCCCTGCTGGCCACGCTGCTTCTTAAACAGCCCAGGACGTGACTGGCTTTCTGGGCTGCAGGTGCACATTGCCAGCTCGTGATAAAAAGGACTTCATAAAAAGGATGAATTTTTCATCCCCAAGTCCTTCTGTGCAGAACTGCTGAATCCGTTCATCCATCAGTCTGTTGATACTGGACATTGTCTTGACCCAGGTGCAAGGCCTTGTAGTTGGCCTTGTTGAACTTCATGAGGTTCAAATTTCTGTCGATTTAGTTAAATGTTCTTAAATAAAAAAGGATAAGAACTACTGCAATTGAATGTGAATTTTAGAAAGAGAGGAAATTACAATATAGAAATGCTTGTGAAATGTACAAAACCATAAAGAAACCTTGATTTCTTTTGTAGGTGGTTTGATAAGACTTTCACTCTCATAATATTCAAAAATGGCAGAATGGGTCTGAATGCAGAGCACTCCTGGGCAGATGCTCCTATTGTTGGACACCTGTGGGAGGTGAGTGTTTGGTACCAAGAGCTAATGCAGAAGGTAATGTGATGGGGTCTTGAAGCAGCCCTGAAGGTCAGCGGCTCCTTTCAATCCCCTGCATGCACGTTGCTGATGAGTGACTGGGGGCCTATGTCTGCAGCAACTGTAGAATTTGAAAAACATCCCAAACCCTTGCTTAAGAGGCTGCTTTTTTTTTGAAGGACAGCATTTTAGAGAGCTTAGCTGTCTTCACAGAAAAGTGGTACAGCTCCCCATCTAACTTTTCTATGTTTTAAGTCCATGGATTGTTGCCTCTTTGATATGGCATTGTATTTTTGTATACACATGCTCCTAAAGCTCTTAAGCTTTCTTGTGCCATAAAACTCCCATGCTTACTTTCAAAATTTAAAAAATTGTACAGACTTTAACTTTTCTCTAAGCATTGTTTGATAAGCTGCATATTGATATGCTGTTGACATTATCTCTTGTATTTATTTGCAATGAATGTGATAAATGCACTTTGCCAGGTCTGTTCTTCTTATGCTTAGTTTAATACTTGAAATCCTATTTGATTTTTTTCATTTTTCTTTTTGAAGGTTAAACCTATAAACAGTTATGTGACTCAAATCAATCAAAACTATTTCAAAAACATTAGTTAGTTTTGATTTCATGTGTATTTGTGCAAATGGGTCTTAGGTCTAAACTGGTCCCCCAAGTAATTTCCTAGTTTTATTGTAGAAATGTTTCCATGTGTGTAAGAATAAGAAAAAGCCTCTTTGCGTTCTCCACCCAGGGAAGAAAAAAGGCCAAACGGGTTTGAGAGTGACTTGTCTATGCAGTATAGACTATCTCTGTGAAACAAGGTTACTTTTTTTGCTTTTAATGAATGATAGTATATTTTTTTGTTCATGTATCTGTACTTAATATTAATTGGTACATTTTCTGCGAAGAATAAAGATGACTGAAACAAAATAAGATTTTATTTTCTAGAAAGTTACCTGTCGTTAGCTTTTTACAGATTGTCTGTTTTTACAATAGAATGGACTAAGCTTTATTTCATAGTTCTCATGTTCTGACCAGTAAGTGAAATGATAAAATGAAGAGAAAATGAAATTAAAATAAGAGATTAGAAATAAATCATCAAGCTTTTTCTTTCCATATTGAGCAGATTCAAATCCTTTGGTAATTCTTTTTGTTCGTTTGTGGGTTTGTTGTTTCTGGATTTTTTTTTTTTTAACATTGAGGATGCTTGATATCTTTTAAGACAGAGCCTTTTATGTCTGTTCAAGTTGTGTTGTTCATCTTGGAAACATTCTTCTTTCCCACCCAAGAGCTCTGGAGCACATGTAAAATAAACTGCAATTTTGAAAGGAATACAAATCTTAAAAATAATTGAATTCTTGCAGGGATTTGCACTTATTCTAAAGTAAATTATTTCTTGATGAATAAGTTTTGACAGATAACAAACTTGAAGAAACTCTCTAGAATCTAAATTGAACAAAGATTGTGAAATCTAAGTCTGTTTAGTTTTTTACTTCTTAGTTTGAGGTGGGTTTTGAATTGAAAAATTCTTTATTTAAATCGGTAGCATCTAACAGAATGCACCAGTATAATTGAATAAGTGTTTGGTGCACATCTGATGTTCTTCCCATTCAGAACACAAGTAAAAATACCTTAAAATGAGAGGTAAAACTGAGGGCTTCATTTGCAGTTGTTTTCAGTATTTGGAAATAGATTGTATATTGTATTTCGCTGTGTAGTGAAAATAGGTTATATTGATTTCACTATGAAATCCTAATTCCACAGCAGTAAGTAATGTGTTGCAGTTCTGAAGAAGTATCATTCTTTGCAGAATGTGATGACAACTGAGTATCTTGAACTGGGCTATTCAGTAGATGGCCATTGCAAAGGAGATACCAATCCGAATATTCCTATTCCTACCAAACTGCAGTGGGAAATTCCAGAAGAAGTAAGTACAGAAGATTACGTGGTTTGAGGAAGAAACTTCTCTTTTCCCCAGTGGTCAAATCATTTATGTATTACTGATAACCCTATAAATCAGCTTTAAATTCCTCTGAGTCCTGTAGGTTGTGTGCTTCATCAGTAGCCATTACTCAGTTTGCTTCAAAAGTCAGGGGGTTTTAGTATCAATCTTTAACAATTCTGACTGAGAAATGACAACATTTTACTAGAAGCTTTCTTGGTTGGCTGTATGTCAAAAATAAGTGGCCACCTATTTTAAATAGTGACTGTATTAAAATAAAGTTTTATTTGCTGAGGTTTCATTGCTGTTGTCACGTCAAATACTCTTGTCTAACAGTTCCTTTAGAATAGCTGTCTTTTTTTTGTGTGTGTTCATAATTCTGTATACATGCCTAATAAGATTTGATTTTTTAAGGGTTTTTTTTTTGCCTGAGTTCAAGAAAAACTGCCACCTCCTATTTGGATTTTAATTTTGAATAAAAAGATAATGGTTGGTGATATATTTAATTAAGCATGTGTGGCAGCTTGGAAGCCACACTACTATTGCCATTCTATAACTGTAGGTCACTCTTTTATATTCTTCTGCTCTGAACAGTTTCAATGCTGGTGGGATTTTTAAGTGTTATTTTTGGATGTGTACTGGCTTAAAACATTTTTATTGGCTTTTTGAATTTTATCTTTCTAGCAAAGATAGCTTCTCTTCTTTCTCTAAAGGGAGATTATTTAGGTAATGATGTTCCTGGCAAGTATAAAGGCAGCGTTTCCTGTTTATCAGTTAAAAATACTTGAACTTTTTCAATAGTTCTCTCAAATGCCGTGAATGCGTGTGTGTATACATACAGGTGTTTGTTTGTTTGTTTAAGTGCCAAGAAGTGATTGAGAAGTCTCTGAGCACTGCCGTAGCTCTAGCAGATGATGTGGACTTCTGTTCATTTTATTTTGATGCTTTTGGGAAAGGACTGATAAAGAAAGCGAAAACCAGCCCTGATGCCTTTGTGCAGCTTGCCTTGCAGCTTGCTCACTATCGGGTAAGAACAAACTGTTTCTGGCTTGCAGAACCTCATTAAGCTGGGCCTAACACGTTTGTGACTAAAACATGTGACTGTGTCGAGTAACCTTGCACTGCCTGTACACAGTTGTTGAAGACCTTCAGCGGAAATTGGTGCAAACCCTAACAGATTACTAGCTGGAAAACGATTCTCCAAAGGTTCACATACTGATACATTTCTAAATTTTTTCTCTTCTGCTTAGTTGGTCTATCCCTAGGCATTTTGGACTTGAAAGAAGATATGACACTTCTAGTAGCTGTGTTTATAATCTAAACAGTGTTAAATTTATCTTTTAGTTTGGAGTCACACATAATGCAGTAGTCATGGACACTCCCTAAGAAGATTAACAAGAAATGCCTACCTGTGTTTTCTTCTGTTAGTTCAACTTTTCTGTAATGTGCTGTCAAAAAAGACCAATGTAATAACATTCAGCTTCTCTTATAAACTGAAGAAGGTTGAATATGAAATGCAGAGAGTAGTCCTTGCTAGTCTGGTTGCCCTGTTAGTGTTTATCAAATCCTGCTTCTATTCTTACTTTTGCCTTTTATTATCTTCAGGTAAGTGGGCTAATGGTGGGCTACTGAAAGCTTAATGTTGAGTTTAATTTGTGGAGGGATTCATAGCCTGTATGCTTAGCTTGGACTGTTGATTAAGAAAGAGAGGCCAAGTCTGGCTTAACCTTAATGTTCTTGGTTTTCCCTTTTACAAGGATATGGGAAAATTTTCTTTAACATATGAAGCGTCTATGACACGCTTGTTCCGAGAAGGCAGGACTGAGACTGTTCGTTCATGCACTGTTGAGTCCTCTCGTTTTGTTCAAGCCATGGAAGACCCAACTGAAAATGTAAGTTCACGGTGTTGGTGCGTTATACAACTGGGAGAGTAGGTTTGGATTGGATATTAGGAATAAATTTTTTACTGTGATGGTGGTGAGGCACTGGGACAGTTGCCCAGAGAAGCTGTGGCTGTCCCATGCCTGTCAGTGTTCAAGGCCAGGCTGGATGGGGCTCTGAGCAGCCTGGTCTAGTGGAAGGTGTCCCTGCCCATGGCAAGGGGCGTTGGAACAAGATGATCTTTAAGGTCCCTTCCAACCCAGCCAACCTATGATTCTGTGATAATTTATAAGGCACATGAGTTACCACTAGACAACCATATAAGTCCACAAATAGTTTTTAAGCATTTAGAGTGATGCCTTTTTTTTAGGAGCATAAGGTTAAGAGCAGCATAAGGTGATTGTCTACATTTTCTGACAATACATCAGAAATTCTAGGTCATACCAAAGGAGAATGGCAGAAAATAACCAAATATACCATTATTTACTGTTCCTGAATTCCAGGAAACAGTGATTACTTGTGAAATTTTTGTGACTTGTAAAACTCAAACATAGATTTGTAGAACAACTAATCTCATACCAGTTAAGCTTTCCTTTTTGACAGGGAAGCAAGAATCATTCACATGAAGGAAGTAGTTGTTCTTATATGTTGATTTTGATGACCAGCATTTTTGGGCCTCTGTAGCTTCAGTGTTGGCAGTTTGCCTTCTAAAATAGCTCTGGCAGTTTGAGCTTTTCTTAAATCACGTTGAGATTTGCTCTCTGCAACTCTTTAGGACCAGTGTCTTCAGAAACCATAAATAATGCAGCAAACTTGAGTTGTAATCATGTCAGGTTGTGGGGTTAGATCACACTTAAAATACAAGTTAGTTTTCATTATGCAGTTTGCAGCAGGTAATAGCTGGCACTTGCTGATACCTGAAATTGAGTACATGAGGTTGAAAAGCCAGAGGATGCTGTTTGAGGTCAGTTGTCTTGTACTTGACCTTTAAGTGCTCAAGGCTTGAGAGTCATTGCTGTAACTTAGTTTCTGCACCTCCATCCTCAATGCAGTTCACTTAACTGAGTTTTCTTAATCTCTTTTTTATTTGTTAGACTGACAATAAGCTGAAGATGTTTCGGCTGGCAGCTGCCAAACATCAGCACTTGTACCGCCTTGCCATGACTGGGGCTGGCATCGACCGCCACCTCTTCTGCCTTTATGTCGTGTCCAAGTACCTTGCTGTAGATTCTCCTTTCCTCAAGGAAGTAGGTGACTTTTATTGGTAACTCTTTGTTACAGTAAATAGTCCTTTGGTTAGTTAGTGTTTTTTGGTGTCTGCTCAAGATGCTTGTACAACTCTGGTTTTCCTAAGAAAAAAGGTAAAATTTCAGCTAGTGTTGTTCAACATCTGCTGATAAATTGTTAAGTTAGTTTCATTTTCCTTTGTGTATACCTTTATTGATAGACCTAAAAGAATGCTTTCAGCGAGCTTTTTAGCATTATACATGTTACTTGGAATTGCAAGAAAGTTATAGTCGGTATTAAAAAAAAATTTTTGCTTGCGCTTGTAGGTTTTGCATATTTTCAAGGGAGTAGAGCAGAGGCTGTGTGTTTTCTCTGAGAATTTTCTTGTGAAACTGTGACAAATTCAGTTTATTTTAAGTCACTTTGAGTTAAAGGGGCTGTATGGGCCATTAATGTCACTATTTATTACCGTGAGAAATTCTTTATTACTTAAACTAGATTTTAAGGTTGGATTTTATAAAAATAATTACACTGCACTTGTTCATTTTTTCTGATTAATAAAACATGTGTTCCACCTTGCCGCAAAATTAAGCTGCTCACAATTGTCCGCTTGCTCTCCTAAATGTGGCTAAGTCAAGAATAAAAGAACTTTCTAGAGTTTCCACGAACTTCCAAGATACATGTGTGTTGTTAGAGATTTTACAAGCTTCTAACTTGATGTAGGACCTTACTGGGATTTAAATATGACTAATAATGATCTTGTTAAAACAAAACCTATTGTGTGTAAGTTACAAGGCTGTAGACCAGATAATCTTGTTTGAAGTAGCATTTCTAATCAAATTTCTATTTTTTTCTCTTTGAGGAATTGACATCACCTCCTCATATGTTAATGGTTCCCATATCAGGACAAGTTTAACTGTTTCATTTAAGCTTTTTAATTGTTCATTCCATTGAAATGGGAGTTATCCTTAATATTGCTTTATAAAGTGTTGTCTAACGCTTCATAAAGCAGTATTACACTTGTCATTATAACACTTGTTATCTTGACTAGTTTTGGAGAAAGTTGCATGTTCTTAAACAGTGTTTTATATTTGTTTGCTTCTCTTTCATATCTAATAAAGGTTTTGTCAGAACCTTGGAGGCTTTCAACGAGTCAGACACCACAGCAACACATTGACCTGAAGAAGAACCCAGAGATGTTAGCCTCTGGTGGAGGGTTTGGACCGGTATGTTTCCTAAATACAAGTCCCCACTAAAAAAGAGTTTTATTTTCAAGAGTCCAGTCTAAAAATTTCAGATCTGTAATGCCTCATTGCTGCTTATCAAAGGTGCAGCTCACACTTTTAAATGCATGTATTTAATGCTTTCCCATGATGTGGATGTGCACAGAAAAATCAGCATCGCCTTTTTCCAGTATCCCACTACAAAAATGGATCATTCGTAAGGAAATACACAGTTACGAAATGTGGTGCAGGGCTCCATGGCAGAGAGATCTGATGAAGTTGGGGTTTTTATCACATTGCCTGTGCCCAGATCTTCTGTACATCAGGCTGTTATTGCAGTGACAAATGCCTTATTACTTGAACTAGATTTTAAGGTTGGAATTTGTAGAAGTACTTGCACTTGACTTGTTCTTTATATTTCCTGCTTGATTAATAGATCTGTTCATACATTCCTCCAGATTAAGCTGCTCACATTGTTCTTGCCCTTCTAAGTGGCCAAGTCAAGAACACAGCTGTGTTCTATGGCTTCTGTAGACTTTCAAGAAACCAGTGTATTGTTAGAGTTTTGACAAGCTGCTTGCTTGCTGTAATATTTTACTGACGTTTGAACTTGGTCATTGATGAGAATATTGTTGTCAACAAGACCTCTTAAGCAGCCTTTATGAGGCTGTTGTACTAGATTAATCTGTTTTCAAAAAGAATTTCTATTGAAAGAACAATGAGAGGTGTCACAGGACTGTTCTTTGCCACACAGAAATCAGGGTGACGAGTCCAGTGTATTTTGTCCGGTTTGTCAAGCTGGAAGATGTGGGGGGAGGGGTGGTGGGGTGTGTTAAGTTGTTATTATTTATTTATTCGTGTTTCTGATACAGCTTTCAGTGGTTTTTGAAGTTGGAATGAATTTGACTTGCAGTATCAAGGAAGCCTAGCTACGGCCATACTGCTCGTTCTTGAGAAACTGGCTTCCTCTAGCAGATTATGGAGCCAGTATTCTGATTGCCCAAAAGGCAATGGAATAGGGGTTTGGCTGCAGGAATTTCTAACACAGTTTTCCGTTTGTTTCTGTTTACAAAAACTGTGCTTTGGTTTGCAGAAGTAGCCCAGAGATTCAGTACATCAGCTTTCCATGCATGTTTTTTGTTGGTTTTGAAGGGTTTTTGTGAGCATTCTGTAGAATTTACCTGTGTAGCACTAACAGTGAGAATACTGTCAGGCTGCTTAGCAGCAGTGGCAGCAAAGAGATGGAAGGCTGTGAACCTTTGAGTTAGGAGAGACATGAGAGGGGTGACATCAGGTTAATCTGTGTTTACCAGGCATAGTTTGAATATAACATCAGACTGAAACTTGGGACAGTTGATGCTACTAATGTTGAAATTGGACCAGACCTCTGCTCATGATACAGCTGTTCAGAATCACATGTTTGCTGTAGAGTCAGGTGAAAACTTGCCTTTGGCAAGTTTTCATAATACAAGGCTTTAACATTGTGTTTGTTTACATCAGCAGAATGATCCCAGGAAAATGACTGTTTAGGTATACAACTGAACGATTTTATTCCTTGCTGCATAAAGCACTGAAGCTGTATAGCTGCTTAGGACCAGACCTTGATAAGAGAAGCTTTTTGAATAAGTATTTTATTCCAAAATATTAAAGCTGGGAAATATTACAGAAAAATATTCAGAAAGTGGTAATTTCATGCACTTCAGATGATACTAGAACTATTCCTTAAGTGGAGCCAATCTTCAGAAATTATGCATTAAATGTGGAAGTTGAAGCTTGACTTGAGGAAATTGCAACTGATTTTTAAAACTGTAACAACTTCTTAATTATGCATAAGTCGATTGAGAATGAAGGAGAAAGAAAAAGTTTAAAATGTATTTTTCTCTTCTTTCTTCCCCTAGGTGGCTGATGATGGGTATGGTGTTTCTTACATTATCTTGGGTGAAAATTCCATTCATTTCCACATCTCCAGCAAAGTATCTTGTTCTGAAACGGTAAGAGTCAGTCCTTTCCTATGGTTTGATAAATCCGTTCTGATGTGTGCTTATAGAACTGTTCTACTCATTGTCTAAAAAATACAGTAGAACTTGCAACACACTGTTACAATGTGTTTTTTCTTTCTCAATATATGCTGTTTTGCTGGAGTTTTTTGTCTCCACTTGTATAAATTTAATAGTTTCATGAACCAAGGGTACCATATTCTGTTTTACTTGTGCTTTCAAGCATAAAGAAAACATGTGGCCCAGGATTATCTTTGTATCCCTGTAGTTCCCTGCAGCTCATGTAAAATGGTGATACGTGTCCCCTAAACAGAAAGATGGGCATCTCTTGGTTTTTCTCATTACAGTTTTGATCGGTTTGTCTCAGGCTGCAGCTGTAAAGACAGAGTAAAATGTGTGCTCCCTGTTTAAGCCTTCCTGGTTTAAATAATACTGAAAGAAGCTGACCCATAAGTTATAATCTGTGCTTAAGAAACGTAACTAATCAAAAGTTTATTAAAATAACACCTGTTATTAGAGTGTAGTAGATGTAATATGTTGAATATCCTGCTGTTGTGGCGACCTGCTTTGAGTTCAATTTATCCTTTATATTTTTATACTTTAAAACAAATACTTTACCAAACATGCTGAGTTTGTTCAGGGTTACATAGCTGACCTAGTTTTCCTCTTTTGACCTTAACTTGTCCAGGAGATCATGGTGCCTCTGGTTAATCATTAAAGATTAGGAAATACAACTTTGTTTTGTTCATGGTTGAAATTGTTATTCAGATGCCTGTTAGCTTGTACTTTAAATTTCTCTCTGTTCTTTTTACTTATTAGTGAAGTCAAAGGTCCATACAGAAAAGGCAGCATTTAATGAGTGAGGCCTTGGTATTAGTAAGGTCATTGTAGTAGATCCTGTAATGTAGCTAATAATTTCTATTTGGGATCTTAATTTCTTTTTTGTACCATTCATCTAGCACTTGGAATAAACAGAGCAAGTACCCATCTTGTTTATACTTAGGAAACTGTTACTTTAATTTTCAATATTTTTTTCAATGGCAAATGATTCAGCATTTCTGATAGGAACTCAAAAAACATTTTTCTGCTCTTTCAGTACTTCTTGGTCATCAGTCATATGCTCACTTTGTTTTCTGAAGATGAGCTTTTGCAAATCTTGTAGG
Source organism: Struthidea cinerea (assembly GCA_013397865.1). Taxonomy (NCBI): domain Eukaryota; kingdom Metazoa; phylum Chordata; class Aves; order Passeriformes; family Corcoracidae; genus Struthidea; species Struthidea cinerea. The sequence continues at coordinate 40,285 of VZTI01000701.1, read as the reverse complement.
AAAAGCAATATCAAAACCCAGTGATTTTAAAGTAGCAAAAAGCTATTCATCCATCTGATTTCAAAAGGATATGCTCTCATTTCTGGCTGTAGGAAAGTAAATGCATAATGAAGAACTCATTGGTCAGTAATAGCATAAACCTGGATTAATCTGCATACCGTTAAAATTTCTGTTATTCTAGTTTCCCATTGTATGGTAAAATACATGCCTGAATTCCATAAGCTCCAAAACTACAAAATACTAGAAAGTTTCTTCTTTTGCCTGAAAAATAACTGTTGATGGACAGTACAAGTATTTGGTTTTGGTTTCTGTTTGTTTTTAAAGGACTCTCATCGCTTTGGAAAGAACATCCAGAAAGCAATGGTTGACATCATGGGTTTATTTAACCTTACTAAAAACTGTACAAAGTGAGCTGCTTTCTTGGTGCCAAGCAACCTCCTGTTGGTGGGATGAGAACTCTTCTGCACAGTGAACAAGAGCAAGGTTTGTCAAAGAGTAGCTGGAGAAGAAACTGAGTCAACACCTTCTTGATCACCTATTAAAACCTTAGCAGTATATTAAATGTGTCTTTTTTGTTGTGGTTTGTTGGTCTAGTTCTTTTTGTCAGTAGTATGGAAGAGCTTATTTCCACAAAGGATTACTTTCAAAATCTTCTGTGTTTCTAGGGATGAAGCATGAAGTCATGTATATTCTCGCTTCTGCGGTTTTCTCTTAATTTGTATACACTTTCTTTTTTTACTTTAAATTAGTTTACTTTTTTCCAGAATCAAAGGGATAAAACACACTGACTTAAATACTAGAAAAAGTTAGATTTGCTATGTATTAATAGCAGAATGTTCTTCAATGTATCTGCTGCTTTATGTAAATGAGTGACAAAACTTGTGGCCGTTTGCCTTGTTTGGTTTCTTTTTAGAGGTAAATTCTGTAAAACATACCAAAAAATCCCCGCTGTAACCCACCTTAACACACTAAATTGTAGAAATATTATAGTTTTTGAAAAGAAAAAAAAGAAAAGAAACCCAACCATTGTGCAGTAAAATGTGTCCCCTCATTAGCAGGTATCACATTTTTCTTACTGCTTACAAGCATGTTTGTGACGTTGATTTTATTTCTGTATAAATAAATGGACCTGTGTACTTGTTCATGCAAGTGCCTTAGAAAAATGAAGATCCTTAACCCAGGAAAAAGGCATATGCTGGGAGTTATTTCAGTGGTGAAAGAGGTGAAGTTGTAGTAACGCAGACCTGGTTTTCAAATTACAACTTAGAATGAAGTGGCATAAGCAGACGTATGTTGCCAAACGGTGCAGTCAGGTTTAAAGCTCTAATGAAATTCTTCTGTCTTAAATAGCAAGGGTCAGTCCTTAGGCAGTGCAGGACTAACTTTGTTTCGGATTAACAGATATTCATGAGTTTGCTTTGGTGAAGGGAATTGGTGGTCACTCGAGTTTCTGGGTGCCGGGAAATGTTAATGGGGTTGAATGCAACGTGTTGGATAGCCCACAAAGCAAGGCTGCCTGTGTAGGCTGATCGATTGCAGTTTGCCTGCTTTCAGCCTGGAGGGACCACTACTGCTTTGCCAACCATCTGCATGAGAAGGGCGAACTGCTAAAGCCATGGGAAACAGCTCCAGAGTGGGAAAATCATGGCCTTCTCAACCCCCTCCTGGGAGATGCTCTTGGTCAAGCAGTTTCTAAAGGACTCTGGGAGGGAGGGGAAAGCTGTTTCAGAAAGGAGCATGATGTTTCCAAGTGCAGAAATAAAATGGCTGCTACCAAATGGAGTAACTTTTGCATGATGCTTCTCTTCCCCAGGCTTTATAGGTGTGGTAGCTTTTTTTTACGTCCTGCAGTGCAGTAAAGTGTACTTGTTAGCGCAACCATTTTTTATTTTTTACTACTTTGTATAAGGTACATGATGGTTACTAATACAGTGAGGGATGCTCCTGAGCTATGCTGAGTTTAAAAGACCCTTGGGGTGGATGTAAAACTTCTCATTAGACTTCGAATGTTTTCTGGCCAGTATTTCTAGCTTTCTATGCCTCTTCATGTTATTTTTACTCTCATCTAGCTATTAAAATACCTTATGCTTGAGGTGGAAACCTTCAAAAATCCAAGATGCATACTTAAGTGACTGCATGCTTACATAAATGTAGGAATACTCACAGGAATTGATCAAAGACACTCATTATTTGATAAGGGTACATTTTGTGGGAAAGGACACTTTGAAATAAGCCTTAGTGCATCTGGCAGGCCTGGCACTTATCAAGCTACTGCAACAATTTTATAGTGATCTATTTTTGGAGCTGCAGAAATAATGCACTGGGGGTTTTGGGGGGTTGTTTTTGGTGTTGTTTTGTTTTGGTTTTTTTTAATTGACCACTGACCAGTCTGTGTTTAAATTAACATAAGGGCATATTAGCTTGTAGGATTTTCTTTTAAAAAAAGAGGTTTAGATTTGACTCTCAGGTCTTAAGTGTTTCTAGTCTAATTGTAGTTAGTGCAGTTATCAATGCAATTTTACATTCTTGGAGAGTAAGTATAATTGGCACAGAAAGCTGGTTTTTATTGTAAATGTTTAAAACATTTTGTGGTGTTCAATGTATCTTTTTAATTTTGAAATGGATGTAATTCCTAAACAGATAATTTTTTGTTTCTTTTTCCTTAAAATGTCAGCAGCATGTAAATAAAGTATGCTTTTTGGATGTAAATCTTAGAAATCCACAGTGAATGTAGGTTATTAATAAATAATTTAAATCTTGATGTTCAATATTGTGTACATACAGTAAAACTGCTTGGGGTTTTTTTGCTCAAAGCCATAGGAATGTGACTGAAATTGCCTAGATTTGAATGAACCTTCTAGTACAGTGTATTTTATTGTAAAGTAAAATGTTCATTTTCCAGTAAAACTACTAATTTGGTACTAAAACCTTGAATCATTAATTCTCAATTAGTGATTTAGGAAATCAAATTTAGGGTTGAGGAGGTGGTTAAAAGTCAGGTTGGACGATAATAGATTTTTCTGTTTATTAAATAGCAGGGCGGAATTGGTGGATTATACCTCGAATGAGCATTTTCCGAATTTGTTATTTTGGCTATTTCACGGCGGAAGTTAGGAAAGCATTAAGTCCATTTACAGGGTACCATTGTTCAGGATTAATACCATTCCCAGCTGAATATTCTTCTAAGGCTTGAGTCTTTTGAGGGACCAGGGAAGTGTGTGCCTGACCTTGGAAATCATCGTTCTAATTCAGCCTTTGTACCAATTGTTTTCTCATGTAAAATATATTAATTTAAGCTAGTGGATTTTTTTTATCTTGTTTAGTTACTTGACATCTATTGTTGGTTATTTACATCCAACACTTTGTCTCCATTTTCTACTTTCTTCTGTGACTACAAAAAATGAAATAAAATTTCACAATTACCACTGCTTAGTACAATGTTTAATATCTTTTCTATCTTCTTCCCAGCTCCCTGTAGTTTCTTGAAATTCAGGACTTGTGAAACATTGCTGTTAAAGCCAGTTAGGAACAGTAGCAGTGAACTATTCCATTTGTTTTAGCAGTGATTTAAACGTGTCTTCTAGTTAATAGGGAATGTGTTAATGAACAATTACAACTAAAAGGAATTAAAGCTCCCAAAAGAAGCTGAACATACGGATTCACCTTTGTCTGCCATCAAATTGTGTCCACTTTCTTTTTTTCTGTGGTGATGCCACATAAAAATTTCACTGTTCTGACTTCAAGCATTTTCTCTCCGGAAGGAGCAGTCATACAGATAATAAAGATGTGATCAGGTGGAACAGTTGCTTTCTTCAAAGTTGAAGATAATGAAAGTTTGTTAGTCTCTGTACCAGGAGCTAAAAATGAGATTTAGAAAATTCTTTCTGACCAGCTTGCTTCCTCATATCCTTACAGGTTATGACACTAAGTATGAATGTTTCCTTCATTTGCCCTTTTTCTTGAAGGTATTGGAATTAAATTCTGATCGGGTTAAAAATACTTTTATTGAAATAAAACTGATTCCTTGTTTCTACGTTGCTTGCTTACCTTCCTAAGATGCTGTCTATGTAAAGAGGAAGCACAGCACATGCAGGTGGAAAGCAAATTGTCAAGTTCAAACAGTTTAAATTCTGATTTGAAACTAGAAAAGCAAGCTATAGCTAGTTTTTGTCTTTGTTCTATTTTCTGTTTGGTTGGTTTATTTTTGAAAACACAAATGTAGGTGTTAAGTGTGATGCTATTATAGTTGTAAATACATCTAAACCAGAACTGTACACTGAACAGAAAAAAACAGTAATAATATTGAAGTATGTAACAGTAGCTGGTAATGCTGAATGGGCCACAGCATTTAATTGCCTTCTTATGTCATGAAAATGTATATAGCTTCCCATTTTCAAGGTCACTAAGTCATGGTTTTTGTTTAGTCATTTGGCTTTTTAAAAATGAATCATTTAATACATAAAGTAGTTATAAGTAAAAATTTCTTTTCTTCAGGTGTTCATATCATTCCTATCTCCAGTTGCAGGTAAGAATAAATATTTTTGTTTTGAAGACATCAAACACCCAAACTGGAGTCTCTCTCCCAGCAAGTCTGTTACAAAAGAATATTAATATTTCTTTCACAAGAATGTAATGCTGTAGTGACATCAAAATCTTTTATTGATGCTGCAAGGGAATTCTTGGTTAAACCACTGATCTCTCTATAAACAAGACATGCTTTATTTTAAGTACTAGAATGTTTTCTGTGGTTTACCTCAGACTGGTGCTTCTGTGTATGATTAAATAGTAAGTATGCAGGTAAGGTTTGATGATAATTGGAAGAATCTGTGCAACCACTGAATGTCTAAAATGATCTTTATTCTAAGTGCCAGAGGGTAAAAGGTGCTTTCAAACAGTGTCCTGTCTGATCTGTTCACAAAAGAGAGGCAAAGAACAGTGTTGCTCCATAGATTTCCTACATTGTGGAGCAAAGCAAAATAGCATCTGGAATTTTTGCCTGTTTCTGGTCCTCGAGGCTCAAGTTTAGTTGGCTTCTGTCTTTCCTGTGCATATTCTGATTCCAGTTCAGGACAGTTAGGAAGGGGTCTTCTCCTATGGCCACCCGAACCCAAACTGCCAAGTGGGACTGCAGCAAATAACCCTGGGCAGCTGATTAATCAGTATTTGAGCCTTTTTCCCATGTGCAGTGTACATAAAGGAGCAGGGCTGAGGATTCAAATCTGCCTCTAACATCAACATTCCCTGCCTATGGAGAGATGTTCTTTGCAACTTAATTATTCTCTTAAAATTCTTGAGTTTTTCAAATATGAGTTCCTTAGGTATGTGCAAGACGAGTTACAGAAATTCAGGTTTTTCATGAAAGATGTTTCTGAAAGGCACTGGAATTTTGTAAACAGGGTTTTTAACGTTGTCTATTCAGTAGTCGAAGTGTGTACTGAGAGCAGCAAGGCTTAGTCTGGAAGTGTGATTTGGGAAGATGACACTGTAAGCACAGAATCACAGAATATCCTGAGTTGGAAAGGACCCCAAGGATCATTGAATCCAACTCCTGGCCCTGCACAGGCCACCCCAAGTGTCACACCATCTGCCTGAGAGCACTGTCCAAATGCTTCTGGAACTCTGTCAGGCTTGGTGCTGTGACCATTTCCCTGGGGAGCCTGTTCCAGTGCCCAACCATCCTCTGGGGAAGGAGCTTTTTCCTGATATCCAACCTAAACCTCCCCTGACAGAGTTTCATGATGTTCCCTCAAGTTCTGTCACTGGTCACCAGAGAGAAGAGATCAGTGCCTGCCCCTCCTCTTCCCCTCACAAGGAAGTTGTAACTGCAATGAGATCTCCCCTCAGTCTCCTCCAGGCTGAACAGATGAAGTGACCTCAGCCACTCCTTGTGTGGCTTTCCCTCAAGACCCTTCACCATCCTCATGATCCTCCTTTGGACACTCCCTGATAGCTTTATGTCCCTTTTATATTGTGGCACCCAGAACTGCCCCCAGCACTGGAGGTGAGGCTGCCCCAGTGCAGAGCAGAGCGGGACAATCCCCTCCCTTGCCCGGCTGGCGATGCTGTGCCTGATGCCCCCCAGGACAGGGTTGGCCCTCCTGGCTGCCGGGGCACTGCTGATTCAGATTCAACTTCCATTAATGAGTTGATGGATTGGCCAGGTAGGTGAAAGATTGGTTTTCAGTAAGTGCAAGTGGCACCACATCTATGCTGGAATGCCACAGCACACAGTTGTTCATTTTGGAACAATCTAATTCATGGTGCAGCTGAATTTGCAGTCCAGTTTTGGATGATTACTTCTTACTTAGACTAAATCCCAATTATCCTCAGTCAATTTATATAATTCAAGATTAAGTCTTTTTTTACATACTTTGTTGTGACTTGGGCCATTTAGAAATAAGAGGACGCCTCCTGATGTTGAGAACACTGAATGCTATTGCTACTGTTTAGTATGTTCCTGTTTATTGTCATTCTTTAGGAATATTTTTACTTGAAATACAAGCAAAAATCATTCTGCCATTGACAAATTAACTTTGCAGTGTTACATTTGAATACAATCCTTGCTTTAAAAAACATTATTTATGCAGAAAAACTATAAAATTTATTGTGTTTGTTTGGAATTTAAAGTAGATTTTAAAGCATGCCTGTTAAGATTTAAAACTTTATATTCCAGGCTGAGGTAAGAGAGGCAGTTGATATTGTTACTGAGAATCACTAAGACACAGCAATTCTTCAGAGTACAGATGTTTATGAGTCAGACTGCAAGTTATTAGCATTGCACAGTGTAGCAGAGGAATCCAGATGTTCACACAGAAATCATTCCAACCCTGTGGTAATTACATGCTGTAACTGATAGCAAAATTATATGCTAGAGAAAATGAACTAATTTGTACCACATTAGCATGGAAAATCACACCTAGTAAGTGTCATATCAAGAATGATAAGGTAGTTCCTTGAACTCACAATCTAAATTTTATCTAGCTATACTGCTATATCTCTATATTTATCTATATATATCTACATATATAATGCTATTTTATATATATATAACGTTACTTTCTATTTATCAGCTGGAAAAAACAAACAAAAAAAAAACCAAAACAAAAAAAAACACAAACAAACAAACAAAAAAAACCACCCAAAAACAAAAACAAAAAAAAACCTATGTGAAGATTGCTTTATCCAAAGCTAAGCTCTAGATTTATCAATCACAACTAAATAAATGAAATGAACAGTTACAATGGCATGTTAAGGAGCTACAGTTTTAGATCTCAACAGGTGCTTCCAAAAGTTAAGGGTGAAAAACCAAGCATCTTAATGCACAATGATCCTTTTTTTTTTTGAGACATTCCAGTCTGTGATTATGAAGCTTTATAGGATAGGTGGTACTCTTACGAAAATCTTTATATGCTTGGATTTACAGTTTATTAGATTAAAACTAATCATTAGTTACTAACTCCAGGTCGTGTGCCAGCTGGAAGCAGGTACTCAAACACTGTGTATCAACAGAATGTAAAATCAGTTCATCTGAGTATTGTGACCAAAGTAATTATCTTCAATCAGGTACAAGAAAAACGAAAGTTGTCTCTAGATAATTTGAAATTATATAGATACATATTTATATATATTTGTCTGGATAATATACTGTCAGATATCATATCTTAGATTGTTAATTTGCAACTGCATGTGTTTGTGTTCTTAAGCAGCAACAGGGCAGGTGAGCCAAAGGTAATGGAGACACCACCACTTATTATTTTAGTTTATTTTTTAACTGAAAAATTGCTAGACAGTCCAGGGACATACGAGTGATGGAGATGCTAAAATTATTGCAAGTTTTAATATAGATTTCTTTCCCTATAAAGCACATTTGGCACAAGCCGCTGAATACTTTTGCATTTACCCTCGTTTGCCACCAAGGGACACTGTTTCTCTATAAATGAAGAGCAGCCTTGCGGGCTATGGGATTTTCTTTAGTTCTGGGATTCAGAATGTCTCAGTAATATTTAGATAATTATGTGAACTTGAAATGCCATCAAGTTGTTAAAAAACCGTGGTTTTTGAGGTCCTAAAGTTAGTGCTATTTAGATGGGGTGGCAAGTTTTCATTTAAGCAGCAACAAAATGTTTGAGTTTTAGTTTTAATGTATGTAAGTGTTTCTTTACCTAAATATAGCTTCCTCAAAATATTTTTTTCAAGCTTTACTTCATTATTTATTATTATATTTTTATATGGTCTTTCATTTTGATGGAAGTTTAAACACAAAGCCTTTTCATATTAAGAACCATACAAGCACAGATACTGTTCTCAACAGCAACAGGTGCTGAGTGTGGACATCTCTCAGCAAATGCTCCAGGTATGGAGCCTGTTTGCTTTTATTTGTCAGAAGCCATCAGAAGGATAAAACAGATACATTCAAGTTAAAGGTCATGTTTCTCTTTAAAATTCAAATTGTAATTTATTTGCTGTAATGGTAAGGAAGAAAATCCTGTGGAGCAGTGTGGTGAAATACGTTCTTTAGTTTTTATTTGCTTGAGCTTTTTTCTGTTCTCCTCATCTTCACAGCAAATACAAGAATTAAGATAAGAAATGAAAAGTTTCTGGGGACTATTCTCTTCAGCTTTTGAGTTGTCCTTTGGTTTCCTTTTTTTCCTTCTTCTTTCCTTAGATGAGATGGAATTAAATACAAGTTCAAGACTCATCTGGTAATCTTACAATGTTAAGTACAACATACCTTCTTTTTCCTCTTTTTAAAATGGGTTGTTAAGGCTGTGCTACTGGAAAGTAACAATTCTGTGTATTTTCTAAGTAGTTTAGCTAGCACTCAGTATACTTTCTGCATATAAAGTTGTCTGGTTTCAACATTTGCTAGAAGTAGCACCATAACTAAAAATACAGTTTTCCATAAGAAAAATACATTTATTTCACATGTGAACCTTTAAATTTGGTATTATATAGATTATGCTCTTTCTGAGAACCCTTGTAAGACTCTTTTGGGGTGAAGAAAAGCACACTGACTTTTACCAAAAAAAAGAAGAATATTTTCTTCCATTAGGATTTTTTACACATTTTTCTTTTAATTCTGGTTTCTTAGTATCAATGCAATTGTGCGGTTCATTTGCCTCAAAAACATTTCATTATCTTACTGAATTTATGTGTTTCTAAATCTAATTAGCATGTGTTTAGCCTGTATTTTTAACACTAATGATTTCCTTTAATAACATTTAATTGCAGATCATGTTTAAATAAGAGGCAGGCTTGTTAGGTAGCAGCAATTTAAAAAAAAAAGATAAAAACAGTATTTATTGTTTCAAAACTATAGAATAATTTCCTTGTATTTTTAAATGTTTTTCTCTTTTTTTTAATTTCAACCTGTGTAGCTTACCTTTTGTTTCAGCGGCTACAAATCCCAAGAAACCACGTAACTGGAGAAAATCTCAGTGCCTTAAATTGTAAGTAAGATTTTATCAGCGTTTGATGGGTACTAATAGGAGCGTGTAGATGAAAGGATAAACAAACAGGACATGTGCTTTAAGAAAAACATTATGTTTATTTTGTTAAAAATTATTAATCTGATACAGAGTTAGGAAGATCCACAGTTGATGTAGATTTGTGTCCCACAAGCTCAGAATTTCCTGCAGGGGTGTAGAGGACTGCATGTAACCCATAGCATGAAAAATAAGAAGTGAATCTGGAAGCATATCTGGAAGCTCCTCTGTAGAATGCAAATGTTGTATACTAGGATAAAATTTCACTGTCTTGCTGCTGCTTTTGTGCATGAATAATACGCACAGAGATATATACACAATAATTAAGTTTGATTCTTTAATGGACTGGGTATATTTTACAAAATGTAAAATTGATAGAGAGAAGCTCTGTGTCTAGATTTGAATGTGATTAAATTACACAGTAACAAACCTTTTTCTTCAGTAGAAACTGAGCATTCTGCTGAAAAGTAGAACTTATATTTCAAAACTTACACTTAAACCAGTTAAATGTTTTTTATGTTATTTTACATGGTTAATCATATGTACTGTGATTGCTTTCCCAATGGTGATTTTTGCAACAACGGCAGTAATTGTTACAGCAATTGAGTTCATGACATTGAGTGATTAAAAGCCAGTAAGGTGAAAAAAAGAAAAATGTGCAGTATGCTCTGGTATCAGCTTCATGTATAAAAAATACAGTAATTTTTTTTTCCATTAGTTACAGTATTTGAAATATGTTATTTTTAGCCTAAACAAAGCTGAGTGTTGCTTCTGTATTATTCTTGCATAAAGAAATTTAAGAATGTCATTCATTCCCTTTATAGAATTTTGGATTAAAACTAGTCATGTGTTAACTGAAGTATAATTTTTATTCTTTGAAGAAAGTATTCTACCCCAAATTTAAGTTCAGGAAGTTTTTTACTTGAATGAAAAGACAGTATCCCAAAGTCAGACAATAATTAAAGGACGTGAGGCAGGATCTGACTGTTGCATGCAGATGGAGTAAGAGTCTTGTTGTTTAACCTTTCCCTGCCTGCACCCATTGAGCAGAATTGATATAGTTTAATTATGCAGTGAGAACACAGTCTTCCGTCTGATAAATTAGGAAAAACTCAGAAGCAATCTGTTAGAAGCAGAAGCTACTCAGCGTAGAACAGAAATCCACTCCCTAAAATTCCCAGTACGATTGGGTTTCAGTAGGATTATTACCAGTAAACAAGAAATTAGGGTTAGGACTAGTGACAAACATGGATTAAATGTAGAAATTAGGAATATAAATTCAAAAATAAAATTTAAAATTACTGGGAGGAGTAGAAAAATACATTTTAAGATGAACTTAGAATTCTTGAAAAACTGAATTTCATGTAATACACTCTCATCATCAGGTGCATCTTTATTTGAGAACACATAGCAGGGGACAATGCCATAATATAAAGTGCCAAGTTATTAAGCTCAAAAGAGAGATGAGCTCAAATGACAATGGGAAAAAAATTAGGAATTTTGACTAGTCAAGAGGTATAAAATAATAATAAATAATAAAGAGGAAAAGAAATTAATAAAGAGGAAAAAATAATAAAGGGAATAAATAATAATAAAGAGAAAAAAATCACAGGGAGAATTTAAAAGAAATAATACAGAGAATTAAAACGCAATCCACTCCATGAGATATTTACACAAAAATTGAAAGCTGCTATTAGCTGCCCTCCCTATTAGTTAGGCTTGAAGTTAATCCCTGCTTGGTTAGACCAGGTGTCATCAAATTTAGTCAACAGTGCTTACTGTTCTTAGGGATTAAATATTTCCCTTTCAATGTAGAGATTGTAAAAAATTGTAACTCATTCTGGCAGGAAACCCCTTCTCTTTTTACACTACATGGTCCATTTGAAAAGCTGGCATACATGGACAGAAAAAGAAAAGGGTGAATGTCACAAGGGCCCAAGTTTTACTAAAAAGCAGAATGCAGAGGGACGTGAAAGGAAATGGAGATATGAGAGACACCCCTCAGGAAGAGTGTCAGCTGGAGTAGAGTAGCAAGATGTTAGAAATAGCTTCTAATTCTATATTAGTTTTGCACTGGTTTGAGGCAAGGGGAGGCAAAAAGAAAGATGTGAATTAAATTGTGAATCAAAAGGTCACCATTGGCTACCACTATTTGTTCGTATCATACAGGTATGAAAAAGCTTTATACTATTCTAGGGAACATTAGAAAGTATGTTTTTAGTAGAGAAAGGAAGATGTTTGTTGTATTTTATAAAATGCTGGTAAATCTCCATTTGGAGTACTGTGTACGGTTCTGGTCATCTGTGCTCACAAAAAAGAAGCTTGATTTGGAACAGATGCAGTCCTCAAAGTCTCCTGGGACAAATGAGAGAATGGAATATGTGTCTTTAATGGGGAGAACAGAGGAGTTTGATTTAGTCTAGGCAAATTAAGTCTGAGAAGATATATGTTTCCTCTTCATAACTGAATTCAGGAGATCAGTATTGAAGAGGACTAAAGCTGTTAAAAGGTTACATATCACTTAAATTTAGAATAGAAAGTACGTTTTCTTACCGGTTCAAAGAGTAAGGTTCTGAAATGTTCTTCTAGAGAGGATAGTGTGAGCCAGGAACTTAAACTATTTAAAAATGGAACTTCAAAAATTGTGTAATTAAAACAGATTTCCTGGAGACAATAAATCTCTAGTACAAAGTTTGAGTGTCTACACAAACTGGCATATTCAGGGGATTCTGAAAGCAAAGACAGTAGATTATACCATTTTTCCTTGCATGAATCTCATACTTCAGGACTTTTACTAGTCACCCATGGCATCCAAAAAAATACTTCTCCTCATTGATATGTTGTTCTTAGAACCACTAAGTACTGAACACTAACAGATGCTGAGGCAAAATGCAGGCAGTGTATGTTCACCTTCCTGGAGATATTGAATAGTCCTGTTTAAATGCTTAAGCTTGAATTGGCCAAACACTCTTCTGGATCACGAAAGAATTTTCAGCTACAAAATAGAGGTAGTTTTTTGGTTTGTGTTTTTTGTTTGTTGGTTTCTTTTTTGTTTTGTTTTGTTTTCTTTGATGATTCTCTGTGAGGATAATCTCTTTTTTTAATGCTCTGCCAATTTAAATTATTCTTTGATGCTGATGCTCTCACTTTCTGATTCTTTCTGTGGCACGGTACTGGTTTTAATCTCTTGATTCATGTGTGAAATAGACAAAAAAGTGCTGGCAAGTGTTTGGGGAATACGAAGCCAATGTTCTGTGGTTTGTTTCAAACTGGACACAGATGTTGCTTATTGTCAATAAGGGACTGGGTTTGAAGATGAAACCCTGTGTGCCTGAATTCCACAGCAGTGAATTGCAGAGTACCTGAGCAAGCAGAGCAGAAGAGCTCTGGTTATTGTAATAAGATCTATTGTAATCTACACTCTGCTTGTTGCCAGATGAGTCCATAGCGAGAGGGAAATGTGACGCCAAAGCAGGAATTCCAACCAGTGAGCGAGGATCAGCAAGGGATGTAACCAGGCACAGATCTATCTGTGAAGCAGCTTGGGAAGGAGCAAGGTCTGAGCTTAATGCAGCTCTCGAGTGAAGCGAGGAGGCTTCCTCAGGCTCTTTCTCAAGTCCAACCCAAGGCTGCAGGGGTGCCTTATCAGAGCAGGCTTCTGGCACAGGCAGCCAGGCCTCAGGAGGAGGGAAGGAGGTTTCAGGTTCTGTTGGTGCCTTGCAGTCCTGAGAGTGTGGTCAGAACCACAGGTCTGTTGTGCTGCTCCAGCTTCTGCTGATGAGGCAAAATCATGTAAAGCAGTTGCACTTTTTTCTCCCCCTCTAATAAACAGCTCATCCCTATTTTACACCTATAACGCTCTCTGTTTTATTAGGCTTTGTATTTAGTTTGGAGTTTGTTTTCTTTTTTGTTGTTGTTTGAAGGACTGGGGGGCAGGGGGCTGCATCCTGGCTTGGTACTTTTAGCTTTTTGTCAGTGACACTAGTAAGTTTTTTCATTCTTCACTCAAAGGGAGTTCAGGATACTCCCTTTCAGTACTTTTAATCTAGAAAGTTTCTCCTTTTACTGTTGTTTTAATATAGCCCCAGTCTGGCCAGCTTCTGTTACCTGCAGTATCTGATTCTTTCTCACAACCTGTTGTGTTAACCCTGGCCAGGTCTGGCCTTCTGTCTGCATATCTTTGTAATTAATATTGCTGAAAGTGATGAATTTTGTACTGATATAAAATTATTATATTCATCTCATTCTATTATACTGCACTATTAGGGGGAGCAGTAATTTCTCATTGAGTGACAAAACTCTACTCTCATTTAATCCCCATGTTTACATGATTTTGGTTTATATTTTTCAGTTGCAGGAATAAGCAAAAAAAGAGGAAAAACAGATTACCATACCTGCTGCAGTGACAGCTCTGTGTATGTTTGGTACTCCGGGTGTGTCTGTGTTTCTGTTCCTGCAGTAAAGCCATGGTAAGTCAGCTCATTCTGTAGAGCTCCTTGTGATCAATTGATCTTTACCCAAATGCCCTTCATTCCATCTATTGCAGTGTGGCAACCTGCTGTGGCGTATTTTATGCTGTTTATTCATTACGGTGCTTTTTTGCAATCACAGTCAATGACTAATTAAGCTATGTCAGGCCTTTTGAGGGGTGCTAATAAGTTAAAAACTTTACTAGTTATTTGCACACAACAGACAGAAATTACATGATTTGTGGCTAAGGAGCCGAAGAGCGACTTTAAACAACTGAGTTCCCTTTTGCGCTGTGTCACTGCTTCTGGGCTGGTCTTGAGATACTCACTGAAGTTCCATGGCTTTGACTCAGGAAAATATTTGAGTGAATGCTGAATAATAAAGTCAGTCATGTTGTCAAGAGCCTTCTTGAGTTAGGACTCTCAGAAGTGGGCAAACAGGCCCCTACCTCCACCTTGTTTTCCATTTATGAAAACATTTCCATTTCCGTAACTCACCCGAAGTCTCTCCATTTACTTCAGCAAGCTCTGAGTCAGGCTTTTAGAAGAGTAAGGAATACCAGGTCCAGACCAAGTACCTTGCAGAAAGGCACCCTGAGCCCAGCTGGGGTCTCAACTAGAATATAAATTATACGTTTGTAAAAAGGTGTATAGTTAATTTGCAAAACCCAGTAGCTATCCTGTAACTACATGCCAAAATAATGCTTTCATAAATCTTCATTACAGAGTGGATATTTGCCATTCAGTATTACCCACTTCAGAGACCAAATGTGACTCATTATTAAATTACTTCAATCTGTGCTGATGTAGAAGCACCCCTGACACATCTCTTTGTGAGCCATTTCTTCAGAGTAATTGCATTAGTAATAGCCGATTACACAGCAATCTTATGTTCCTACAAAATTAAGGTAATTACTGTAGCTAAAAACACATCCCTCTGTATTCTGTCCTAGCAAGGAAGCTGGTAAAAGGCAGTGTAATGCTTCAATTCTTTGTAACAAGAGAAACATTAAGGTGTAATTACATTATTGATGCGGCGTAGGAGAAGTTTTCATATTTGAAAGGAGCATGGAAACAAAATAAGAGTTTGAAGCTGTAAAATCTTAGTCTATAAAGGGGAAAAAAAAAAAAAAGATCTTTTGCATTTAGATGCCTTAACAAGTATGAAGGAAATGCATTTGAACTACATGAATGAGTTTGTGTTCTGTACTTTGAAAGTATTACATGTCTGTCTTTGAAGTAGATTTTATTATGCAAAAGTGCATTTTTCTTTGAACCGGACTCCAGAGAAACTGATATGGTTATACTTTTATACAAAGTAAATAGGTATTAATTCTTTAATTTAATGGCAATCCTCCTGAATGCGAGGGTCAGATTCTAATTAGACTGTGTGCTCTAGAATTTGATTTGTATTTTAATTTTCACCTTTCTGTATGTCTTTGAGGGAAACTTAACATTTCACGTTTTCTTAAATACAATATTAGAAGTTTAATATAACAACTGAGGGAGAACTGACAGGACATTCCCCGTAAATGTAGCTAAGTAATTAAAACTTAAATGTTCTAGAAGGGATATTGAAAAATTGATCTCTTCAGAGACATTATGCAGTGTCAAAATTCATAGACAGAGGGTACCACTAGGTCATGAGAGTGGCAGCTTGTGTTTGGGTGGGGGCTGATGAGAGTCTGTTGCATGATGTAAGTTCTCCTTGCAGATTTTGCTTTCTGTTGGATCGAAGAGCCATGATTGAATTGCTGATGGCCCTTGAGTAGAGAAGAAATGTTCAATTCTTGCAATGTATGATATGCAAAACTCCTGAGATTAACATGGTGCTCAAAACTGTTTTGATTACAAAGATAAATCCTAGCAACTAAATATGGGTTGTTCAATTGACACAGCAGAATATGAGAATGTGTCAGGTTAAGCTAAATTCCTTTTACGTGAGTATCTTAGCAACTCTGGTATATGTTTTACATTTATTAGGAATATTCATGGTGAATGAAGGGGCTCTTTTAAAATGTTTACAAATTAGAAATCTTACGGGATCAGAGTAACAGCTTCAGAAACATCATTTGCAGGAAGAGAAATTATGGAAGAAAATACTGTGTTTTTCTGTTACGTACAAACAGCACTGGTTTCAATGGACAGCAGCTACAGCAGGAAGCGATCCAAAGCCACATTTTTAAAGATAACCTGATAACTCGCACAGGCTGTGTTGTAAAAGATATTTGTCATCTGTTGTGTTGTGGGATACAATGTTTACATGGAGACACCTCACTCGCTTCAGCAGCCAAGCATGTGAGAGTGATAGGCCTAGGAACAGAGAGAAGCTGAATATAATCATGGTGTTGAGTGAATATTGTTGCATCACAGGACAGGTTTTGAAAGGAAGCGGTTTGAGGACAGCAAAGACATGTTTATCTAATATTTTGAATACTGGTACTTCCCACAGACAGTTTTGGAAATGATAAGGGGAGCTGTAAGCTTTTCATTTACTTACACCGTCTCATGCATAATGTAAGGAGAAGAAAAGATGAGTCATATTAGGAAGCCTTTAGCTTCCATAACTCTCAGATGTAACTTCGATGAGATAAAATGAAGTTTCATCCTAGAACATATTGATTTAACACTTTCAGGTCTTTAAAGAAACTTACACTGTGATTTCACAGTAGTTACATTCAGTTGACTTTTTTAATTATTAATTTTCAGCAGAGGAGAGGTTTGCAGCAAGCAGCAGGAAAGCTTTGTTTTATTAAAAGCAGCTTATGTATGTATATTGTTCTATAAATCTTTTGATGTTCAGAATGATCATTGGTGTTGAACTCAGGTTTTTTTAGTCTAAAGCCCAAATCAGAAAAAACCCAAAAATGCATGTATTTCCTGGTCATTCTGCAGAGAGCAATGCTTGGTATCTATGAATAATTTTCCTAATCTATTATAGCTGCACTGAGAACAAGAACTTTCCTCTGACATGAGCAGGTGTTGGGTTTGGGTCCTGCATCTGTACAGCAGCTGCTGCAGATGTACAGCTGTTTATTTTACAAGCCTGGATTGTTGTTCTTGCTAAGACTTGAAAGCATCTACTTATCTAGTGCCACAGCAGGAAACAGTCTATGATTCTATGATACTTACACTACTTCACCCTATCTTGTCAGGGCTGTTTCTGTTCTCTGCCTGTTGCAGTTCTTTTGGGTGTGGGAAATGCTTTAAGGTGTTGTCAGCCTTTTCTCTACTTCAGATATACAGAAAAATCACAAAACTTCTAACTTGGTGGGGTTTTTTTTCCAACAAATAATTGAATTCTTAGAATACCACTGGTTTTGGATAGAGAGAAGCACAGTGTGCTTAGTGAATTATGCTCTTAGAGGATTCAGATTGGCACTGGCAGCAGAGACAGAATAATTCTGACCACTTTGAAAAATCCTGACCTCCCTCTGTTATCCTGTAGATTTAAATCAGCATACCAAACCAAGGAATGGATTCTCTTTGGTGTGAATAATCCCATGTAGTTAGAATCATTTACACCCTCAGAAAAGTATTTTACTTTTAAAGTGATAAGAAACAGTGGGTCTGTAGCTAGTATACTGGTAAATTATGTAGGGTTTTTCTTCTGAAATTGCTTTTGAAAAGCAAAAATCCTCCAGAATAAGCTTGTAATATTGTCCATCATTATCAGAGGCACATCTTCTGCCGTCTAGTATAATGAGAGCAAGAAACAAACAATTCAGGAAAACTATTCCATCAGCACAGCAACCAGTTCAAGGCAACAGGTATTAGACTACCTGCTGTTGGACTGCACTAGTTTTCTGCCAGCACGGAGGCTTCAGAAGTGTGAAGAAGATATAACTTGCTGCACTTCCATAAAGTTTTTCTGACACCCGGGGGGCCAACTGTGGAAGAACCATTTACTCCTTATCCTGGCGTTCACTGTTCCAGTGAGAAAGAAGCAGCTGGAATATAGCATTATTAACATCTCATTTCTAGCCAAAGATTATCCTGCTTTGATGAATAATCCCATGGCTGGTTAAATTCACCTCAGGATCAATGTGTATCTATCTTCAAAATATTTTCAAGTTGAACTGCTCCAAGATCATTGTAGTAATGTCTCAATCTACAATAAAACTTCTTAGGCAAGACTGACTTTTGAAAAACCAGAGGATATCTAGTATTGCAGGGATGACTCCTGGATCATCACTCACTCCTTTAAATTGTTCCTGAGATATTGTACATAAATCTTAAAAGTCAATAGTAGGTCAGATATAATCCACAGTCTCTAGAGCAAATGTCACCTGAATAATATCTGAAGTAGGTGTAGCATTCCCTGCTCTTTAAGTGACTTATTAATTCAAATGTCTTGGTTTCAAAGATATTTGTAGAGGGGCTGCCTACTCAGTGACCTTCTGTTGTCAAGCAGCAGCAAACTTCACATTCCACTCATCATTACTCACAAGCACTTGTCTTTTTTCAGTTATTTTAGCAATATAAGAATCTTCTTAATATAAGGAGAAGATTGCATACCATGTAGATTCCTCTAAGTATCAGTAAAAAATAAACTAGCTATTCTCTATGTGGCCTTAAAAATCCTCAGAACTGGTGTTTAAAACCCTACAATGAGGTGCATAATTCTGTTTCCTGGTAAAAGAACAGGTAATTATGTTTGTCTGTTTTTGAAAGCTTGACTAGAAGCAGAAATGTAAGATAAAAGGTAGGGATTAGCTGTATGCTTATGGTAATCTTACCATTCTATCATGTCTGCTGTCACTCCCTTCTGTCATTCAAATACAGCCCAAGTGTTTAACCTGTAAAATAGCTGAAGATCATAAAATATATAAATCTCATTTCAGTTGGTCATGGTCCTCTCTAGCCCTCTGTCTCACAGTGTTTGCGTGCGGATTCGTTTGTAAAAATTAGGTATAAAATACTAACCTACTTTTGTCATTGAAGCTAGAAAATTATGTGCCAGGCTCTGTTATATCAGAGTAATTAATGATAGTTGACCCCAGGAGATCTGGAAATAATCTGTACCTGAAAGAAAAAAAATCACAACACAGAAGTTGGCTAAATGTCAAGCATCCTCAGAAGGGGCTGCAAACATGTGATCTTCTTCTTTGGCCCTTTCTTCTACTACAGCTAAGAATGGGCTATAGGAAGGGTTTTTTTGAAAAAGGTCTCCTTTCTTAACTGACTCCATTTATTATGTGCGCAGTTTTCTGTCACATTATCATTTTCAGTTTTTATAAGTTAGAGTTCTATCTGCATTCATTGCAGCCATAATTTATGTTTATATTGTTCCCTAGCTTGTTATGTAAAAATACGTTCTTCCACTTTTTTTATTTCTATTCCTGTTTCAGGACTTTGATAATTTGACTGCAAAAGCAATGCCTGTGTGCATTTCAGTGACTACTAGAATGGTGGAATTCATTTGGAAAGTAGCTTGTTCCTGTTAAAAGTCACCCCATTGTTCACATAGGACCAATAAAGGTAGTTGTGCTGTTATTGTTATGATTTCTAGATTTAATGAAGATGAGATGAAAAAAACCCGAGAAGTTATTTAACATATTACTCTTACATAACTCTTAAAAATTAAAGTGTGTTTCAGCCACAAAAGAATAATTGCTCTTTGTATAACTATATATGCAAATGAAGCTAAGAGTTATATCAAAATGTTTTTTGTTCAGTGTTTCCCAGGGGATCTCATCCACTAATTCTTTAAACAGCTAGAATTCACTGATAAGATCAGGAGCCTGACTTTACTGTTTGCCAGGCCTGTGCTCCTCAAGATCACAACCAAAGCCTGCTCACTACAGCCCAAGCTGCCTTCAGTGAGCTCATCTGCATTTGTGAGCACCAGGTCCACTTCTCCTCTGGTTGGTTCATCCACTACCTGGAGCAGGAAATTGTCCATGACACACTCCAGGAATCTGCTGGATTGCTGACAGGCAGCTGTACAGCAGAAAGGCATCAGTTAAATGAACAGGTATTGCACAACTTCTTCTTTGTTGTAGGTTGTAGAAAATCCACACCTCCAAAGAGGTGTGTGGACTATCACCTGGCATTCCTTCCTGGGGTTGGAATGGGATTAAATTTAGCAGGTGGATCTCACCTCTCTGTGCTGACTGGGACCTGTATTCTGGACAAGAACCTAAGCACTGGTTGAGGTAGAACACATTTATTCTTTGCACATGTTTCTGTTATTTACTGAGGATCAGATCATGCACATCATGTTTAATATTTTGATCAAATGTTTGCTTTTTGTTTGAGGGGATAAATTAAAAGTTCTGGTTTAGGACATAGCTGAGATAACTCTGCAGCAGAGGGGTACCCCAGGTAGCACAGCCTACTAAATATTGCACTCATTATGGAGATTAAAGGGGTACTGTTGCCCTAAACAGGGTTCTTCCACCCAGTGCGCAAGACACCAATCCACACCTGGGGTCGAAGTGTGTGTGATTTATTTACAGCTCTGCACAGAAAGAGGAGTTAGGTGGCAGATCCACAAAGCTGCACACAAGGCACACAGAAGCAGCCACACTTAGGGGTTACAATCTTTTAAGGTACTAGCATATCTCACTTGAGTCAGTGTTTGGCTACGTTCCTATTGGCTCATCCTTTCCCTTCTTCAATTTCAAGGCATCAGACCCCAAGAAGTCATGGCATATGTTCAGTCAGTAGTGATCTTTTTGTGGTCAGGGGGTGCCTGAGCAAGGAGTGTGGTTTTTGCTATTATAATGAGCAGAAGTTCATTGCTAGGGCAAGTTCTCACCACAGAACCAGTCAAAACTGGAGAGCTGTAACTCATCACAAAGCATCCTGGATAAGAAGGGTGTTACCTATTTTTGGTTTCCCCCTTCAAGGCTCTAGGCCATTAGTTTTGTCTTCTACATTCCTGTGGTTTTTGCTTCCATAATTTAATTGTTATGTTCTTTATCTTGTTTTTGGAACTTTGCTATTCACCAGCACCCCTCCCTAAAGTGGCTAGTTTAAGGTATCCCTTTGCTTTATTTACAGACTCATGTGCTGCACCAGTGTGAATCACACTGACAATGCAGGGGAATTACCTGTTTTCCCACGTGTTTCAAGGATGATGCATGCTGATGTACCAGGTGACGCTCTGTGCAGTGACAGAACACTTGTAAATAGTGAAAATGGGATCACTTCCTATGTCTTAAGCTCAGCAAGTGAAACTCAGCACAGCTTACATTTTTATTTCTCATATTTATTTTATTAGCAGGCCTGGCAACAGAGAAAATACCAAAGGTGAGGGAAATACAGGAGTGTCTTCCTCCCAAACTTTCCACAAAAGTGTTGTCTAGTTGGCGTTCTGAAAATGAAGAGTAGAACCTTTTTTTCTTTCCTGTGTTTTCTTGAGCAAACTGCAGCGATCTGTAACAACTTGTCCAAACAAGCTCCCATAGGTCATTTCAGTCACAGCTTTGATAATTTATTAAAAATTTAATCTCATTTAAATCCATCCCACACACTAATGATAACCTAATTATTACATGGAATTGGCAGGACTTTCCTTAGTACCCACTCATAAATTCTTCTTTAGGTTAGTCCTCTTTTGATACTCTTAATGCTGGGTTGGAAGGGGCTTGATTATGTTACTATGATGAATCCAGAGGGAACATCAGATGAGTTATGACAAAGAAAGACACAACTTTTTTAATTGGTTTCTGTGAACTATCTATTTCACAGCATCTCTCTTGGAGTGAGCATTTCAGGACAATAAGAACTCTAATAACATAATGTAGCACAGTAACAATGTATTCACGGCACAGAAGAAAGATGTGGCATGTAGCACAGTGACAATGTATTCACGGCACAGAAGAAAGATGTGGCATTTACCTATACAGAATATGCTTTTATAAGGGAAGAGCCGAGGGCACCCACGTTCCCTTTAATCTCTGTCAGAAATGTTGCATCTTGAATGAACTCCACAGAGCTGTTGTTCGATTTAACCTTTTCCAGGTAGCCTAATATGAGTATGTACAGACACAGTGAGGAATAACATTTACGTTAAAGGAGAGGCTGCTACCTGAGCAGTTGCACACAGACCACCACAGACTTCACCTGCTGTGACCTGAGTCCCTTTGCAGTGGAGAGCTCCATGGGTGTGTCCCTTTGGACTTGGTCACACACACATTCACTCTCAGGTGCTCTTCCTCCTACAGACTTGACCCTGGGTCCCCAGTAGCAGAATCTCAGGCACTGGATTTATAAAACTAAGTAATTTAATGGTGTGGTACAGCAGGAGGTCAGCTCCAGTTGGGTGCCTCTGTAGAGGGACCCAGAACAAAGAAGTTATTAAGGCAATTATACCCTTATAACTCATAACTCATATACCCTTATAACCCACCCCTCATCTGCTCTTCAAGCACTTTGCATGTACCTCTTGGTCGAATGGTAATTTTTGGTCTGGGGTCTTTTAACACCTTATTGGATTTTTTTCTCTGTGTTCATGCAGGCAGGTTCATACCTTTTCTTGTCAAGTTGCAGCTTCTGCTGATGGTTAAAGCATCCTTATCTTCCTGTTTGTGCTTCTGCTGCACCTGGTAGCGCATGGGAAACTAAAAGAGCCCTGGACTCAAGATAGACATTACTTAGCAACAGCCAAAACGTAAGTATGTTGCCAATTTCCTTCTCATACTAAAGACAAAACACAGCACTGTACCAGATAGTGGGGAAATTAGTAAGAAAATCAACTCTATTCCAGCTGAAAACATATCTAGGTGTGAGCTCACAGTTTGCAGCTTAAGTTTTCAGCAAATCCAGCTATTCCTGGTGAGCAAGTAAAGTTAAGCAGAGAGCATACTAAATCACACAGTATTATAATTCTACGTAACTCATTCTACATAAAACTTACTTCTGCTAAACATTTTGTATTTCTCAAACTGTGGGCAGCTCTGTCTTACTAACGAGCAAAGGGATCATATAAGCTCTCTGTTTAATAATAGCAAAGGACTGAACTTGGTGGGCTAAGAAGTTTCTGTTTGGTACCATCCCCGAAAGTAAATCTGTGCTGTGCAATTCTGTATGCTCATTGCCCAGTACTAATGTCTGACTCTGCCTTGGCCTATCTAAAAGTTGTTTATTCTTACTGCAACCGGCACTGCTGAGGACTAGAAGTCCTTGTTCTGAGAACCAGTCACGGAGTTCAAAATCAAGTGCTGGACTACCCCACAAGTAGTCTAGTTTTCCCTATTTACAGGATTGAAGTCTACTGCATTGTTACCTCTTTTACAGGAAGAGGTGTGGTAAACCTTGGAGTGGTTAAAACCAAGATCTTTAAATGCCTCAATGAAGTCACAAGAGGGAAAAAAGTTACAAAATTATAATTAAAACTT
This sequence comes from Struthidea cinerea, assembly GCA_013397865.1. Classification (NCBI taxonomy): domain Eukaryota; kingdom Metazoa; phylum Chordata; class Aves; order Passeriformes; family Corcoracidae; genus Struthidea; species Struthidea cinerea. Next base: position 16,984 of record VZTI01000701.1, on the reverse strand, counting down.
AAATATATAATTGAAGAGAAACCGCGTACATGAGATCTTTTTAAGGAGATGAGGAGAAAAAAGAAAGCCTTGTGACAAAGTAGGCTAAATGCTGTCCTGTTATATGCTGAAGTGAGAATCTCTTTGTAGCAAGACAAAAGAAAATTGCTGAGGGTCAAGGTAGAGTGATTTACTTTTTTTTTCACTGACTTGCTACCTTCTGCAGAGATGACAAGCATAAAAGTCACATCATTACAAAGTCAGTTTCTTCAGACTAAATGAACTCCCTCACGAATGGGCAGTGATTTATGATCGCTGATCACCTTTTTGGTGAAGGGTGTGTGACGAGCATTCACTAACCATGGATTAGACAGCCAGAAGATGAGTGAACTATTACTCATGGGATTCAATGATCTAAATATCACAGGCAATTGATGCAATCATTCTTCTTTATTTGGTCAAGGATAAAAGGCCTAATTCTAATGCTTTTAGCGGAGGAAATATCTAGTTGTGGAAATAGTGCCTTGACTTTACATGGGTTGATTTTAAAGTCTGGGCTCAGAAGTGATGGAAAAATTTAAATTAATAATTTTCCTTTTCTTCCACACAGAACAGCATGTGTAGAGCACTGCGCTGTAAAGCCTGCCATGGCTAGCAGCGTTTACGTGGAACACAAGAAGAATTACAGATCCATTGTGAAAAATGTGAAATAAAATTTAAATTACATTGCCATAATGTTCTTCAAGTATCATCTTAAAGTAAGTAAAACCTTGTAATGAAATTGCTTGCCCACGTAATAATTGCTGAGCTGTATGATTAGAAATTGAAGTGTTACTTTGCATATGCCATAGCCTTTATTCTGCATGAATATAATACACATTCATCGTCTGGAATTTTTTTTCCTGCAACTTTAACACAAGTGTGTTCCTTGGAGTCCACAGACGTATGCTATGTTTTAGAACAGTGTTCTAAATCAGCAATGTTTCTGTTGAATTATGTGAATGATCAGACAATTGATTTATGCCCAGGGACTGATGCACTCCAAGCTCAAGTATCCAAATTCATTATTCCCTGAATCAATAGATTTGCCTTACATAAAATAAATATATGTAAATAAATACATATATATATAGGACTTTTTCTTGTGCTTTTAAGCACTGAAATGTGTAAGCCCTACTCAGCAATAACAAAAACAGCTCTACATTATCAACCCTGCGTTCAGCAGGAAACCAAAACACAGGCCCATGTTAGCCGCTGGGAAGAAAACTAACTCAGCTCAAATCAGAACAGCTATAACCTTACTTATTTCTAATGCAAAACTTATGAGTGGTTTTTCCCCATTATTTCTCACTAAAACCTTGGCAATTTACCCAGACAGCCACTGCACGACTCTTGTGGATTTTATTACCTGACTTTACTCCAATGATGTTCCTAATGTTTGTCATGCTACTACAAGAGCATTTTTGAAATCACAGTTTACAGTCAGTGTGTATCACTGAGCCAGGGCATTTCTCTCTTAGCCAGCACACGGTGTTCTGCTAGAAGTTTTCACTTCCTCATTTCCAAAGGCACTACTGTTCTTTGTAATTATCATTCTTAGCAAATCAGACTTCTCTGCAGAGTTGGACCTGCTCTGCTAAACACGCCTGAGCTTTTCCATGAAGAGCACTATTACCACCTTGTGGCTATTTAGGCCATCTATTACACTCAGAAGAATAGTGCTTGAGTATATTGCAGCCTTCTAAATTGTCAGCCTTCTCTTCTTTATCTTTGCTTTCACCTGCATGCACAAAAGCTAGAGAACTAAAGCATTAAGAACAAACAGCCCTAACATGTGCTACATAACATTTTAAAATCAAAGAAAAAAGAAAAAAAACAAAGAGAGCTGTAAACCTTGATCTTCCAAATATCTGAAACTTTTCTTCTGGAAAACCTTACCATGTTTTCTCCAAAGTTTAGCAAGTTGTGATTGTTTACCTTTAGGAAAGAAGTCCAAAAGGGTTGTGAGACAGGACATAGTAACTCTCCTGAAACATATTGGTTTAGTAACAGCAAAGGGAAAAATTGTTCAATTTTATAATTTAAAAATTATATAATGTTTATGGCCAATAAAATTAGTGCTTGGTAGAAAAGGCACAACTGAACAGAAAATGAGCCCAGGAATATAGTGTACCTGCCCCGTCTGGTTATGATTTTGCTGGGAAATGGCACCAGTGAGCTCAGAAGGGAAGTGCCACAATACCAGGTAGTGAAGGAAGATTGTGTGTAGAGAGCTTCCTGGCTCTTGTCAGAACATACATGCATATTCAGTGTTCATCTTTTTATTCATGCTTTCCTTCTTCTAAAGGAAGGTCCTTCCTGCTGCGAGCCATAGTTTCATCTTTTTATGTGATTTTAGGATTATTAATCCTAACACAAATTGAAAGTTCTGCAAAAATTTTTCCTAGGCTGGATAGAATAAGGGTAAGGTTTTCAGAAGGTGATGCAAGTCCCCAGCACAATTTTCAAACACAGTTTTAAGCATTATGATGCCAAAATCTGATAATAATTCAGAGGAAATTTAGGTGATGCCTGCATCCTCCAGGCTTCTGTCAGATGTGGGGGGGCCCAGGCACGGCCATAGCACATCCACACCTGACTGGCTGTATTGGCCAGTTGTGTTGTATGGCCCAGAACCTGCAATCATGTTGCTGTGGACTTGACTTGAACCCTTCCTGGAACAGTTTTGGCTTTGAGATGTTGTTGAGTTCATCCTTATTTGCTGGAAAACATCACATTTATGCTGGGAAATAGGTAAACCAATAGTAACAAAGACAAAACTTTGGTAGCATAAGTTAGTAGTGTTCTCCATGCTTCCACCTAGAGAGAGAATTTATTTTGGCATCCTAAGACTGAGATTTGTATAAAGTTGGATTTATAAGAGCATGTAAGTTCTTGCTTTTATAATGGTTCACATTGCATATAAATAATTAACATTTCAAATCTTGTTGGTAATTCGATACTTGACTTCCTTGCGTGGTCCTATAAATATGATAAAATGTGTCTCAAAATAGCTTAACACCTCAAAAAAAAAAAAAAGGTCCTCTAATTATTATTGAAAACAAAGGATTAAAATCCTTTATTGCTTTAATTCTTCTGAGGAATATATCTCAAGTGTGTCAACAGATGTAATTCCACTATCAATTCACAAAAGGTAGCATAGTAAAAAATATTAGGGTTTTTTCCCCACAAAGGAAAGCATCCTTTCTGTCTGGCTGAGGGGAAGAATAATGCTTATGCTTAATAACTACTGCAGATGATAGAAGCAAAAACAAGTTACGTCTTCTTCCCTTTATCCAGTCAACAATATCTGGCTTATCAACTCTGTCACAAATATTAATTATTGGTAATTACTATGTTTGATGCTAATATCTAGCTAGAATCGGAAGAAGAATATCAAAATAATGATTAATGTTTCAAAACTATGTCTAATTAAGCAGATGTCTCAGGGCTCTGGTGAACAATAAAATACCATCTATAATGTGCACTGCAAAAGGAATTCAATCAAAAATGGACTAGAAGGCAAGGAAAAATGTAAATATTTTGGGAAAATAGTGCTATATAGTTCAAACTACATACAATTAATTAAAATTTCACAGATGTGGGTATCCTTCTAAATAATACACAGAGTATGATTTCTCTAATGGCTAGGATCAGTAGATGGTTCTGATGGCACAAAGCGACAGAAGGAATTCATGAACAACATGCTTTGCAGCAGGTGGGAAGGAGGAGTATTGTGGAATTGATTGAATAAGGGTGACTATAGTTTTATTTCTGAAATTATTTTTACATAAGATCTGAGATTTGTTAAAACTAATTTCTTTTAATAATGTTTCTCCACTGGATAAAGTCGAACCTCAGCTGATATAAATAAATGTACTTTCAAGGTCAACAGTACCACTACACTTAGTTTCATAGGTCAGAGTTTAGCCCTTATATGTTGTATTTGATGAGCTGTATTTTTAAACAGTGGCTAAGTGGGTAATCAGCAGGAAAGCCAAGCAGGCACAATTTGCAAAACCATGTTTTGCAAAGTGGTACAAAAATGTAACATTTAGCTGTAAAAGCATGGTTATTTTTCCTGTCTGCTTCTGCTGGTTCTCTAAGCCTTGAGGGCTGGGTTCATTCTGCTTGATTTGAAGGAGGAAATCCAAATGCCTAATTTAAAATGTCGCTCTGGACCCAGAGCCAGCACCCACGCTCTGCTAGCAGGCAGCAGATTCAAATCTTCACTTTGCCCTCTTCAGTTCCAGCGCCCAGAGCGCCCCCGGAGAGTCCTAGATGCAGTTACTCAGTGTAAGTGTCCCCAGACATTGACTGGCAGAAAAGATGCATAAAATTCTCACAGAAATCTTTGGAGAATCCTTTATAGGTTTTTAATTGCTGCAGAGAACAGTAGATATGAAAACCATCAGAAAGCTAATGATTCCTAAATCTACTATCTTTTAGATTAAAAGATGAAGAAGAGTCAGATAACCTTATCAAAATGCAAAAAGACCTTAGGGAAGTAGAGTGTCTTTCTACTACACTGTTATCTGAATAAATAGTAAGCAAAGAATACTCCTTCTGAAGATATGACATAGGAACTTACATGGATGTAAATAACGGAAGCATCAGTTTTAAGTTTAGTCAAGAAATGCTACCTTTAATGTTGATGCATGTAAATAATAGCCATAACATTCATAAATCTGAGCAATTATTTTCCAACAGACTGATTTTTAATGGACTGGAATAATTTCAAGGAAATGCATTATCTCGTGAACATTTTGAAGGGGAAATGATTACGTTCTGAATTAATTATGTATATGTCGGTAAGTGATAAATAATCAACATTTATTTTAGAAACTGTAAAAAAATTCCAATCTGAATGGTAACAGGTTTTTAGAATTTCTCCTCAGGTAGACATTCTGTATGAGACCCACGTTGCCCAGCACTCAGAAAGGCTGAATGATTTATAGATACTTAATTAGTAGAAAACCTGTGGAGATCAATTAAATTAGAAATGCTTAAGTGGAATCTCAAGGGAATTTGATAAAGTTTTTCGGAGTAAGTTTTTTAATAAAGTTTTTGCTCCTTTACAAGCAAGGAGATAAAATAATTCTCATCTTCAATTCAACTCTTGCTTTTAACAGCTCATTTCTAGGAGGTTCTGAGTGTGGCACATGCATTGACAAATGTTCAGTGCTCTGAGGCATTAAAAATCTTAACAAATTGATATTTGTATTACCAGTTACTGAATCTGAGTAGTAAAGGGATCCATGAGGTGCAGTTTTCTATGGCTAGGTCATGCTCAGTCCTCATAAAATTAAGTATCAGAATTATTATTTGAATTTATTTAAAAATAAGGGCTAGAACACAGAATAGTGACAGAAGTACTGCACCGTTAATGTACTCTGTGAATTGGTGAAAAATTGTTCTGCTAATAACACTTGGGTCTAAACTTTCTTTTAACCCTTTTATCCTTAGAAAACTCCTGAAGTAATCTTGCATTCTGAACAAACTGCAAAATAGTTCTCTAACTGGCTTCCATTTTGTGTCACATCCTGAAATAAACTAAAAATACTTTTGTCACTTTTTTGGGGGAGTTATTAATGTCAATATCAACCCCCTCAAACATCCTCAGTACTCTGAGTCCTAGCTAATGTTTCTATGCTAATGTTGCTGTCTGACCTTTACGTGAGTAGACAGGTGGGAAAATACATGTATCCTGTCAGCTCCCTAATGACTTCCTAATCTGAATAGACTCTTCTGTGCCAGCTGTGCCACCAGAAATTCCCCCTTTTACTCTGAACTGATTTGCATTTAAAGAAGTTTTAATGAGACTACCTGACAGGTAGGTGAAAAACTGTATAAAATTATAGGGTTTTTCTGTTATAGGTAGTGTTCAGAATTCAGTATTTCTCCAGAATTTTTAGCCAAATAGATGTGATTTCCAAGTTTCTTTTGTAAACTGGCATCAAATGCTGTGCAGCTGAAGGATTCCTGTTTAATTAATCCCTGGATCAGGTTCTAAGGGTTGTTTTATAGCTCTGTGGTCTCATGTCCGTAATTTGGTCTAAAAAAATTTAATTAAACATTTGGGCCTTGAAGGACTTTTCTTCCATGAATATAACTGTTTCAGAACCTATGGCTTCCACAAAGTCCTGTGCCACAATTCCATCGTGACATGTATGGAAAAGGCCTTCTGTTTCTTTCTGGGTGTGGAGTTTAAAAGTGTTACTTGATAATTTTATCATCATTTAGCATTTAATCATTAAATCCTGGGTGACGAGAAAAAGTGAATTTGCTAAGCACTTTTAGCACAGCATTTAAGATTCTCATCTCCCCCCTATTTAGTTTCTCCGTGTATGAAAATCGTTGTAAAAATATTTGTCACCTTCCCCTACGGCTTTTCTGGCCCGAAAGTGTTTTTTTGTTTACAGTGAACTACCCAGAACTGCTGTTGGTATCAAAATTAGGAATGGTACATTTTTATTGTAATTCCTGATGTTCCCTTTGGCTTTCTATCCACTGTTGAAGTTTAAAAAAGCATTTTTAGAGGACTGTGTACAATGAGTCTGAGTTATATTTCCAGACATAATTTGGAGCACCAGTATGCTTATGTAAAATTAGGGTTGTTTTTCTCTGCCTACATAATTTGCTTGCATCAGCATTTAATCTCATCTTCCATTTTATTGTCCAGTCATTCAGCATCATGCAAGCCTTCTGTTCATTGTCAGAGTTAAATTTGCATGAAGGGTAATTTCATATCACTGGCAAACATTACAAGAAAGTTTTAATCGTTTTTTTTTTTTAATTTGACTTTTGTCTGTAGTGTAAATATAAGTTTGAGCTAATCCTACACAACAGTGGAATGTAATGTATACAAATAAGCAAATAAATTATATAATGAGTTGGAAACAGTGGGGTTTTTATTACTATTTTCTATTGAAACTTATCACATCCTTGTATTATCCATTTGCCCTGTTGAAACTTACTGTTTTGAAATTGTGGTTTAAAGGACATTTCTATCAGGTGTTTGTCCAAGAGATCGATTATGGAGATGTTATTCCAAATATTTGCAGAACTTATGTTTGAGATGAAGTGATTTAGGATGTACTTCAAATAAAATGAGCGTTAATAAAATAATAATGTTAGTGAAAAGGTGAAATTGATCCAGAAGAATGGCCCTTTATTGTCGTTTTCCCCCTTCATATTTGCAAAGGTAAGAGGTGTTACGGGGTGAAGAAACAAGCTGAAAATTTTACCTGTCTCTATTTCAGAATATTATCAATGTGTGTTTGAATGCAGAAATTATTAAGTGAAAGTACATGGACTGCTTTTGGTAATTAGTTCATAATAATCTGGTTTCTATAATACTTACCTATAACAGTGCAGAACAATGTAAAACCTTGTGAGTCTCCCTGCTTAGACAGTGATGCAAATCTTTGTGATCCTGTGAGTTTTCCATTATTTCAAATAATCTCAAATTTCAGAATTTCAAATAAACATTCTAACAGGACGACTCCAACTCTGAGGAGCTCAGGGCATGCTAATTTGATTAAAGTAATAACTGTTTTTTAATTCTATCCTATTATTTCTATTTTCTTATCCTATTTCAAAAGGAAAGAAATTCAGCGCTAAGGTGAAGTTCCTTTTACTCGATCGCAGATTCAGCTGCTTTGCCAGAGATGGTTTGCTACTGAGTTCTTCAAATGGATCCTTGGTTTTAGCAGTCCATGAACCAAAGTCCATGTAAGTCAATGAAAAGAAAACCTCTTGATTTTAGTGAGCTCTACTTCAAGGTTATGTGAGAAGTGTGGGCATTACTAGTGGGAAGGAGAGTTTGGACTTGTTGAACTATACTGATGTACAGAGGTTAAATTTCACTCTATTCTTTTTTCACATTTTGGGAAACCCATACATTTACCAAAAAATGTTGAACTAGCAGCATGTATATTAGCAGTGTATACTTTTTTCATTACTCTTAAAACAAGAAATTCAATAAAACATAGTGTGAAGGGCTTGCTCAGAAGCTCCCTGAATCTGATGAAAAGTGTACTTTTCACACTTTGGGAAGTGAAAACACCAGACATGAGATCAGAGGCTTAGTGATTATCAGAGGAAGAGCACAGCCTGAATGACAAGGTGGAATAGCTGTGTGGGTACAAAGTAGACACTAGTGCCTTGGCTTTTAGAATTCTGCTATGTTAGAAGTGAAAAACAGATTAGATAATAAAGGTCTGCAAAATTTCTGTCATTCTGTGCACTCCAGTGCACGTCAGCATTTTGAAAGGATGATATTTCATTGCACTGTGCAGAGGCTGAAAGTCATCTGAATATGAAAAACCTTTATAAGGTTCTGTATCCTCTCAAACCTTTCCTCAGTCTGGATATGACATTTATTGTCTGCAGGCCCAGCATCCTGGTCCAGTACATCAAAGCTGTTTTGCATGGATTAAACATGGATCCAAGTGTTTTGCTAGACTCAGAATAAAGCATCTCATAAAGAACATTTTTAACCTTGCAGCAGCCAGGAGCTTTTCTTCATGAAGGAGCACAGCCCCAGTGTTCTCGCTGACGTGGGAATCCTACCGGTAAGATCTGTGTAAACCTGCACAGAGAAGCTAAATTTGCGTTGCACCAAGGTGTGCTCCAGCCAATGGGCTGGTGTAGGACAGGTGAATAACATGAAATTTATTCTGAGCCCGAGTTTATTTCATGTCTGTGAAAACATGATCAGGAAGTAGTGTTTTCTTGAAGCACAGAAGTATAGACAGACCTGTGACCTAAAATGATTCTGCATGGCAGCACTTTGAAGTCACTGTTGTTTTTCTGTTACCTGAAGTAGATGATATATAGTATTTATGTTTTATTTTACTCTCACATTGCAGAGTATAGATGCAGTGTAATCTTCCCATTAACCCCCGGGCTTTGTATATGATGCACTGTGTGCTGGGATGTATGCAATTTTAAAATGAAACAACTTAGTTGCTCTTTATTTTTATTTTGTCATTTACCTACAGAAAAATTTTACCAAAGCAAAATTATACACTATAACATTGCAGGAGAGGGAGGGAAGGGGGGAAAAAAGGCAAAAATAATCCAACAAACTAACCAGAGGGCAGAATGCTGTTTACCATTTAGCAGATAAATGCAAACAATTCTTCTTAACTTCAGGTCATTTGGGTGTTTTGTTTAGAATTCAGTCTAAATCTACACTGCAACAAAATAAAAATGCATTCTTCAAGACTGGTTCATTTCCTCTGGTGTAGGTAGCTTGTCAAGTGCTCCCACCTCTGCAAAATAGGAAGAAAAAAGATGATTAACACATATGTAAGTATGCATATTTCTCTTAGTAACTGAGTAATGAAATCCAGTTTCAGTAATATAAATTATTTTAATACTTTTCTCAGCTATAAGAGGCAAATCTTAGAACTTTTCATATTTTAACTTATAAAATACTGGGATTTTTCTTTTGAATGTCAATAATATCTTCCTGATATAATTTCAACATTTTAGAAACAGCAGTGACAGTACAACAATTAAATTATATTAATTTTATTATGTCAATTGATATTGCTGGATCCCAGCATCTCAAAAGACTTAATATTATCTAATTACAGCTGCCATACTCCGTGTTGCTTTTTATGAGAAGCACTCATAAAGTTGGAGGGAATAATTTCCAAGAGAAAGAGCTGAAGGCCACTTTTAGTTATCACCAAGGTACTTTTTAGCAGTAAAAATACTGCCTTTTTCTTGCAGATTAAAATGTATGTCTAATCTGAATAACAATTCCCTGAATCTGAACCCCATGAGTGGGATTTTTTCCCCTTCCCCCAGCAAGGAACATATCTAAACCGATGTATTTAATGTAGTAAGGTTTCATTTAAGCAAAAGTGTTAAAGGGTTTCTATCATGAAAAAAATATGGTTTTCACCTGCTAAATCTACAGTTCTGGTTTTGTGTAAGAGTTTGTACTAAGCCTTTCCAATAACTATTAAGAGATAATACGTGAAAACATTCTGTGTCTGTTGCAACCTGAGAATACAAGAACTTCATCTGTGAAAAGCCAGGTCTGGAGACTCATCTTTTTGTTTTTCACAAGAACATTGTAATACCACCTTTTCTGAACAAAAACAACTGTTTGTCACCACAGTCCTAAGAAGGAAGCCTTTTCTGCTCATTTATTCCAGGGAAGAAGTAATCTGTAGTTTTGCGAGATGCATTTTGGTTTTTTGTCTGATTTGGCAGCTTTTAGCCTACTCGAAAAGCGTGTGCTTGAGCTTAGCTTCTCACCCTTTTTGTTGTGTCCAAATACTGATTTTGCTTCCTAGGCTCACACAGCAGAGTAAAAGAGTGTTTTGGACTCTTTCTTCACAGTGGCACAACAAATAAACTACACTTTGTCCACAGTAAATATACATGCTAATAATCTACTTCAAATATATATTTGAATTATTTCAGGCCCTTAGGACTAGCTATAAAGAGGTTTTGTTTTCAAATGCAAATTCAATTCAATAAACATTGAATTATTTTCCTTGGGTGGATACAAATAATTCAGAAAACAATGAGTAAAAAGCATCCCAGGTATGCAGAAAATGAACAGATCTATTGAAAGTCTCTTTTAATAATGAAATTAAAACACAAATGAACGCACAGTTCCACAGCATACACTTACCACAAAATTACTTCCAATTTGTTGTATACTAAGGTGAGAATATAGAAGTTACTGATTTATTGAATTGTCTACTTTCTGAGACAGAAAAATCCTCAAACGTTTGCAGTAGAACAACTTTTTCTTACCTGTTGCTTTCTTTGCGGCTGTGTATTATGGTTTTATACATTTTGTAGACAGTTTTAGAAGAGCTGAAGAGGTTTTTAAAAGCTAAAATTTGTGTTTGCTTGGGTTTTTTTTAAAGCAAAACTAATGAAAACTCAGAAGCAGACAAATTTCTTTCTTACTGAATTCCATAGCAAAGTTTCCATTCTTACAGAACCAGCTGTAAGCTCAGCATTACAACTCTTGCCACAGCTGTGAGGCTGTACAGGGTTTTTGCCTAAGAGCATTCTGAGCTGTTTGCCAGCATTCAGCTTAGTGTTGTTGCAATTTTATCATGCAACTTTATTGTAGAATACATGCAAAAAGGGAGATGTACTTCTTTTGTCACTAACAAGTGATGGAATGGTATCAGAACTCTGCTACATCAGATCTCCACCGAGCTGCAATTTTGCAGGATCACCTGCACTCTGCATGTGTGAGCCCAAAGATGCTGTTCAAAGTTTTGCACACTTAAATCTGCAGCAGATGTGTACATTAAGGGATAGTCTTGCCTCCTCAGTAAATTTCATACCAGAAACTGTGAAATATTAAAAGATACTCACGAACCTTTAAGATGCAAGTAAGTCAAAAATTCAATTACTGTGCGCACAATGTTTTCATCAGGCACGGGCCTTCCAAGATTCCCTGTAAAACAAGCTGGGTGTTACTCAGAGTTAACATGGTTCAAAGATACATCATGTGAGATATTGTGGCTAAGTTTATGAGTACTCTGGGGAGGGGAAAAAACCCCAAAACTATCTGAAATTCCTTTTTCCTTAAAACCCTTGATGGAAAACCTCATTTCATGGAAGAGCAAAGCCTCTGTAAGGTAGGTAACTACAATTCTCAGAATCAAAATCACCCAGCTTTGTATGCCATTGCTGCATAGCAGCTGCTTTGACACCTTAATGGTTGTGGCCTTTAGGCCTCATGAGATCTGTTGCAGAAGAGAGTTATCCTCTGTTCCCAACTCTCTCCCTTGTGTCCACCTGAGCCTGCAGGGATAGGTTAAATTTTAAATTTAGCCGACAAATTCATCAGCTTTACAGAACAGGTAAAAGTTCTTCATGTAGCCTGACTTTGTTCCAAATAAGCCTTTTAAATGATGTAGAAGTGATTTGTAGCCCAAAAGCTAGGCCTGGGTGTTTTTCTAAAAGTCCAGAAAGATATGTTTTTACATAGGAATCCAATCCAATATACTCGTCTTTGATCTTGTGAAAATAGCTTTTTGATGCTATTTTAATGCCCTAATGTGTGCTTGTTATTGCACTTTTGAGAAGGATGCTTTCTGCATCTGTTAATGGGAGGAAAAAAAAATTAGTAAGGGGTTGGAGGAAGATACCTTGCTGTTTTTAGGAGGATGGAGAACTACTCTCTATTAAGAGCAAACGGTAAGTAATTCCCCCAAGATTTTTAGTTCTCTGCACACAGATGTGGGTACCAGAACGAACAGTCCATTATTACATCACTGAAAATATTATCAGATGGGTCAGAAGGCAGACTGAGCTCTGTAGCACAAATTAAAAACATTGATGAGGGTTGTAAGGGACACAAAGGCTTCTGGTACATGGAGAATAAGCATTTAAGAATGCATTTAATGTACCTGCACCTAAAAATCTTGTCTTCCAGTCTTTCAGCTGACAGAAGATGTTACTATTATTTGCATTTATAATACCCTTTTATTTGACTTTTCCTTAACTTTTATTCCCACCTAACCTGTTATAGATTTTTGTTATTATTATATTAGTCACTTTTCTACCCAGATTTTATTATCCATGTGATATTTATTGGATAAATATTTTTCCTCAGTGACTTGGAAATATTGTACTCTGCTATTGACCCTAATTCTGCATAGTCGATAACTTGTAGATTTCAGTAAAGAAATCATTCTGGTCTTGTGATTTGAAGGTTTGACTAATTATGCTCATAGATAGTTGTAGTTGTGTTGTTTTTTTTTTTCCTGGCCCTAGTGTTCAGTCCCTAATACAGCTTACAAATTTCTCTAGGTTATCTGGAGAGCCTATGAATTTTGCAGCATTCCTTCAGGGAGAGCACAGACCTTTGCATGAAGCCTTACATTAATAAAATAATATGTGCATATATTGCCATTTTAAGGCGCTTTTGCAAATAATCAGGAGAAATCCTTCATTTTCAATTAAAATAAGATTCTGATTACCTTACGCATTTTATATATATATGTATATTTAAATCTTCTTTGGGTAGGACTCTGTAATAAACTTCAGCTTCAAAGAAACTTTAGGTAAGGGAAGAGAATGAAGTTCATAGCAGAGGCAGCTGCATAATTTTGAAGTCTCATCCTGACAGGTTTGGTTGGGTTTACTTGCAATTGCAGAGGCACAACAGTACCCAGCAAGAGAGTTCCATAAATCTGTAAGTTCATATTCCTGTGAAGGACCTGGTATATGCACAAATGGCAATATGTTGCAATGCAATCTCTACTGCTGGATTACAAATCCCTTACTTTCACATTGTTTCTGAATGGCCAAATACTGTTTTTTACACCGGTATTTGAGAAAGCGGGGTGGGGGTTTTTTTCCTTAAAAACCAACAAACAAAACCAAAGCACAGCACCAAAAAAATACCACACATAAAACCCCACTGTGTAACTGTGCACCAGACCCGAACTGACAGTACTTCAGAGAGTGTCAACAACTAGGAAATGTATTATGTTTCTCTTCTCTTTACAAAGTACATATGCATGAGATTGTAATTAAGCACATTTCCTTTATTTATGAACTTATTTAGTGTTAACTGCATTTGTGCTGTTCTGGGTGTATTTAAAGCAGGCTCCAAACCCTTTGTTTTGCCCCCATTAGTGCAGTGATAAATGTACTCAGTAAGTACTGTGGTCACTTTTATCAGCCTAAGGATGAGATTCATCCCAGCTCACTTTAGATGTCTGCAGCAGGTTTAGTTTCTCCTCAGGGGATAAAATGGGTTTTTCTAGAAGTTTCTGCATCTTATCCTGAAATAGATGTTCAAAATAAAGCCTAAAAATTGTCAGCTTCCTTTCATAAAGGGAGTCTAGACATATACTTTAGAGGCCCAGCTTTGGATGACAAATCCAGAACAAGGCTGCTTCCTTTTCATTGCCATTTACTAAATTCTGACACATGCAACATCAAAACATGTTGACTTCAGTTGTGACCAGGTTTTCAATCTTTTAATGAAGATGATCCATCTCCCTTAATCATAGGAAATACTGAGACTCTGTATTTTCTATAGCCTTCATTATTGAAAGATGCCTTTATGCACCCTCTTCTTTGCCAAAAAACAATTAACTCTGGAGTGGCTAGAGTGATATTTGAAATACTTCTTTGAACATATGAAAAGAGAAAAAAAATCAAAGTTTTTTCAAAGCAATATGATCTATTATACATTTAAAGAAACAAAATTATGATACATTTTCCTAAGCACTTAGATGTTGTAATCCATGACCATACAAAGATCACACCATGTGGCCAAATGTCATTTTTCTTCCTTTCATGTGTTTATTAGGATTTCTGTTGAAATGCAGAAATAGTTTTGTATCCAAGTAGTCAGTTAATTCAATAGCAAATAAATTACTAAACATATAAAATAAATAAAAAATGCTGGTTTTCAGATTTTCATTACCTGCTTTAATATCCTCATCAGGTGGTATTTCACGTTTACCAGTGAAACCATGCTTGTCATTAAAAGATCTGTGGTTATCTACTGCATCTGATAAATAAATTAAAAATCAGAAGAGTTAATTGACTTAGCAACAACCTTTCCTTGCTTTTCATGGATTTCAATGAAAAGATCATGACGGGCAGTTTCGATGTACAAAATTACAAGGAAGAAGTTAATGTGTCATTAAATACAATAACCTTTCTTCTAAATTTGTGCTTGTGATTTATCTCAATTGCAGACCCAGTCCTGTGTTACAAACTTGCTGAAGCTATTCCTGGCTTTAGAAGTTGTAAAGAAAAACTGTAAGTGTATGCATGTACACTGGGAAGCTGTTCTTACTGCTCTTTCCTCTGTCTTTGAGAGTGCTGCTGGTGAGTTTGCTTAAAAGAAAACTGCAGATCGTTTACGTGAATAACCTTCAGAAACTATCTTACATGCCCCTGGTGCCTCTTCTCTCCCCCTTGCAATAGGCATTTCCTTTATCAGTAAAAGCTGATCAATACAACCTGCAATAAAGGATGATTCCTATTATCCAGTCTTAGATATAAGATACAAGTCTTTGACAAGCACATTTCCCTACAGTACTTTTTCCAATTTGCTTAGATCTGCTTTGGGCAAATATACTTCCAGACATTTACAGCACCAGTTAATACATTTAAGATGCATTAAACTTCTTTTCTTTTTTTTTTAAATATCCTTATTGCTAGCTAAAAGAATGAAAAGTGTCAGAGTAAGCATCTGTAGTATTTGTCTATGTGTTACTGAGACTGAAAATATAGAAACTTTGGTAAAGAATGTTACCACATTCACAAGAATTAATGGTAAAAGGACAAATATTTGAGACAGCCTAGTACTGCATTACTTTTCTTACAACCTGCATTTGTTACCTCCACTGTAAGCCAGTGCTCCTGTATTTTGAACACCTTATATATTGATTTTCCACATAGTGAACTGTCAACAGTCGTGAGTTTGCAAGTCACTGTTTTAATTTATTTTGCTTTAATTAAAAAGAATGTAGTATAATAAGTAGTGAAACAGTTTGTAAAAGGATTTAAAGGTGAAATCTGAAATACATGGAGAAGTGCCAAATGCCACATTTTGTCATTCTGCCCTTGACATCTAAGATGCTATAAGATTTTTTAACACTTCTGGTGGTGACGTATTTGTCATATGACAATTACAGTTCAGAAGCACAAAATGTGAGCAGATGTGTTTCTGGACATAAGGCCTCCCATCACACTTCTTTAGAAAAGAACAGCTGTTGTCTACAATAACTCAGTTCTATGATAGGCATGTAACAAACATCTAAACAAGTGTTTTCCTAAATGAATTTCTTCAGTCTTGCAGGTTTAGACAAAATTGCTATACTCAGAGAAGAAAATAGCACAATTTCTGCATTTTGAAGTAATGGGAAAACAAAAAATATGCCTCACTTACGTGGCCCAAGTAGGTAACCAGCACTATTCAAAGTCCAACCCCTTTTGTCTTTTGCCTTAAAGAAAAGAATGCAAGTATTTTATTGCACAACCTACACTCAAAGGACGTTCTCTTAGCAGAAGGAGTCTTCTGAAGGCTCAAGATCAAGAAAAAATATTTTAAAAATAAAGCCAATCATACTGAAGCAAATGTTCATGGTGAGCTCTCACCCTCTCCCTAAGTCTGTAGGGCTGCTACTGACATCCATGCCGTTTGCAGGTTTCACACCACGTAAGTGATGACTGCAAATCACACTTTGGAGGCAGAAATCGACCATATACTTAGAGTTTCTATTACCACCTGATAGCCATCTCAGCAAACAGCAATGCTTCCTTTTCTTGCTTGGATTTACATGACAGCCCCTTCATAAAGGAAATCCATATGTACACCATCTTTTCTGAGGCAGGTGGGACACCCATTCAATTTTGGTCTATCAACTAGACATTCTCACTCATAGTATTTGCTACAAGGGAGCTAGTATTTAAATCTCCAAATTCTTAGCTGGAAAAAAAAAAAAAAACCAAGCAAACTATTTATAGCCCGAAACCGTTTTGAGTGCTGCATCTTTTGCAATCCCTGTATCTAAGAACAGTGTGTATCCCCGGGAGGTTCAGGGTTCCCTGCCAGCTGAGACACGGATACTTACTGAGAAAACCAGCCCGAGTGTTTCCGAGAGGGTGGCACAAAGGATTAAAGACAGAAACAGGAAACTGGTGCACCTCTGCATCTGGAAAGAAACCGCACCGGGGTAAATGCTTTGCCTGCCCCGGGGCACGGGCGGCTGGGTGGGAAGTGGGGGCGAACCTCCTCCCCGCTGCGGCTGCCAGGGCTCGGCAGCCCCTTTCCCGCCGGGAGCAGGGCCGGGAGGGGGTACCTTGAGCTGGGGCGGTCTGTCCCTCGCAGTGCTGCCGTGGCGTGCCGCGGGCCGGTCCGGGCTGGTCCCACGGCGAGCTCTCACTGCATGGCCGCGGCCGCGCCGCGCTCCCGCCGCGCTTTATGGGCTGCGGAGCGGCC
>VZTI01000699.1:276-21345 GCA_013397865.1 Struthidea cinerea | reverse complement strand
CCGGGGACAGCGGCCAGCGGGAGCCCGGGCCCCGAGAGCGGGGGGGGCGCGGCGGATCGGAGCCTGAACGGGGAGCGGGGCCGGACGCAGCACGAGGAGGACCGGACGGGCTCGCCGGGAGCCCTGGATGAGGAGGAGGAGGATGAGAAGCAGGAACACGACATCTCCCTCTTCGTCAAGGTAGGGGTGAGGGGCTGCCGGGGAATCTCCGTAGGGAATCGCCTCTTCCAGGAGTCCTGTGGTGAGGGGCATTTAAATGTGGCAGGCGAAGGGCCAGCCTGGCTAAGGTGATTTGGTTATTAATGCCCAATATAAACTTGCCTCGGGCTCCTCATTCCTTCGGGAATCGCTGGCATAAGGAGTTCTCCGTGGATTTTCAGATCTCCAAAATGCGGGGAGAGGGGTTCTCATCGCGGGGGCTGAGAGGGAAAAACCTGGGAAGTGTCATTTCAAATGCAGCGCTGGGATTTTCTAACACGAATTACGGGTGACGTTCAGAGAATTGCCCCAAACTTTGGCAAGGGCCAGCCTGGCTAAGGTAAAATGAATTCAGAGTCAGTAAAAAGCATCCCTTGTAATTGTCCAGTTCGTGTTTGTTTGGGCAGGGAAGATTTGGGTTAGAAGGAAATGGGGAAAAAAAAACCCAACAGAGAAAATTTAAACCAATTTCTGGTGTTTTATTGAGTAGAGCTTTAGACCTTTCTGTCCTGTGCCTGGAATCCCACCAAAATCCCTGGGATTTGGCATGGGAACAGCAGCCATCCACGGAGTCTTTATCAGATGGGAATTTTCTGTGTGTAGAAAGCATCTGGAGGTGGTTTCTTCCCTCTTCTCTGCCCCCTCTGGACTAAAACGTGGAGCAGGGTGGGATAAACATAAAGCTAAGGAAATAAAACTGGGGGAGCAGAAGGCATTTGGGACCTTCTCCTCTACAAACCATCCCCTGCTGTACCTCCTGAGCTGGCTGAGGCTGCTTCTGCCCGCCAGAACTCACCTTAAAATTAAAATTCAAACTTCGTGCCAGATTAAAACTTCATGGAAGGAAAACATGGCCAAAATTAGACAGCAGCCTATAGAATAAGAGCATTTGTTGTGACTCCGTGGTCCCCAGATATTAGGATTAAGCATGGGCTTTGAAAATATTTGTGAATTAATGAAGGCAGGAGGAGAAGGGAGGAGCATTTTTGTGATGGGCTTAATATTGGTAGTGTAAGACTGCCTAGAAAACAATCCAGCTGCTTTCCTAATGAATTCTGTATTACAAAGCTTGAGTATTTTACCTCACCTGGAGCTGGATTTTTGAAGTTGGGATTGGATTTGTTTTTAGTTAGAGGTTGGCATGTTTCTCCAGGAAAAAGAAAAAAAAAAAGCCAACTGGGGAGCTCAGCATCTCCCAAAATGTGCAGGGGAATGAGGAGCAGTGGCACTGCCAGGACAGTCCCTGCTCTGCTGCTCTCACTCTCTCCCCCTGCTCCGGGCAGCAGGAAAAGGGTGTAAAAGCAGGGAGACCAGGAATTCTCTGGGGTGGCTCAAAGCAGGTTTTAAGAGCCCGTCCCCAGCCTGTGCTTTAACAGCTGCTGATGTGTTTTGGTGGAAAAAGAGGGAGTGGATTCCAAGGTGGGGCAGTGTGGGCTGTGGAACCGGGGATTATTGAGTGTTTAATGCCCCATCCAGCCAGGGATTCCTTATAAATACATCACCCACCAGCTCCCTGGCCTCCTTCCAACTCCCATTTCAAACTCTACCCTTCTGGAGCACCCCTGGAACCTGGGGAGAGATTGGGATGTTTGAAATGCCGGGATTATTGCCTGTCCCGTTCCCGATTTCTGCGCTGTCCCCATTTCTGTGTGTCCCGCCCGCCTGCTGGGGTTTGGGTCATTCCTGCAGGGTCAGGGTGAGGTTTGTGTGCCTGAGTGATGTCTGGGACAGGAGGGCCACGCCATGGTTTGACAGCACAGTACAAACACAGAGAAATGCAGAAATAAATCCCCAAATGGGAGAAAATGCACACAAAAACAACACACGAATCGTGCTGGAATAATCCTGGCAGCTCCCCATGCTGGGGAATGTTGTCCTAGGCCAGGCCAACGTTGGAATTCTTGGTGCTCTCAGTGATAATGTTCTAAGAAGCATCACCCTCAGGAAGAAACCCCCTGGAAGAAGAAGACCACCTCAGAATTCCCTTGAGGCTCTCACTGGGTGCTCCCTGATTTCCAGTTTCCCACGGAACAACATCATTTACTTTCCTTAGATAACAGTACCCATTATTCCAGGTGTTTCAAAGGCAAAGGTTCCCAAAGGTCATCCGGATACCCTTTCCATTTGGGAATTCAGCTCAGTGTCCCTGGCACCTTGTGCTCTCTGGTCTTCAAAGGCTTGTTTCCCCCTCTGTAGCAAAAGCCCTTTATTGACCAAAAAATTTCTGTAAATGTCAAATTTTTTACCGCTTGAATACACTGGAACTCTCACTAAAATTCTCTCCACTAATTTTAAGCAGTAGAACATTTATATAAGACTTCAGAGCTTATTTCTAAATTGAAGTCATTATCTAATTATTTATAGATAGAAAACTCGACAGAATCACAGCTGCAGGTTCCAGAATCCCAAGGATTCCTAAGGATTCCTCTGTAACACAAACACTTGGCCAAACAACCCAGCTGGAGCACAAGGCCTTGCTCATCTCCCAGAACATTTCTTCCCCATTTTCAGGGCTAAATGGATTTTAGTCAAAGCTGACCATGAGCACAAGGTAATAGATTTTATCCAAGGAAAAGCAGTGGGATTTATTCAGTTTGGTGACATTCTTGGTCTCTAAATCATTTCTTTCCATTCAGAGAACGATTTCATTCCCACCAGAGACCGAGGTTACTTGTCTCAAGCAGAATTTCCCTGCACCACTCCTGAGATATCCTTGAGTGACTTTGCACAGAGCTGTGCAGAGTTCCAGGAGGGGCTAAAAAAGGGGGAAGGAAAAGCTGTGCTGGGAGTACAGAAATGGGAACAGCAGCTGCACCCCCGCCCCCAGAGCCAGCGTGCCCAGCTGAAATGGGAATGGGTGTTTCCTACAAAAAACGATCTTTTTTCTGATGTGATGAATCCTCGCCTTAAACAGAATTTCGATTATAAAGCAGCAACTGAATTTTGAGTGCTGTGGGTGAGCAATCCGTGGGCAGCAGGAGCTCAGCTCCCTGGAGCCCCTGGGTGCCCCTTCAGTGGAGCCTGTGCTGCACCTGGTGCTTGGTGTAAACATGGGAATTGCCATCGCTGAGGAGGTGCTTGTGCTGAAAATCTTCATTTTTCCTCCTCAGTCAGGGTGTAAACGAGTGAGGTGAGTGTGGGTTATGCGGCCAGTAACTGATGGCTGTATCCAAATGCAGCTGGGCAGCTGCTTATGGGCCTTTTGCAGTGCCGATCCAGCACAGGAGCTCGGTATTTAGGTGATCTCAGGAAGTGAAATTAAAGATTTCTGTGTGCAGAGCTACACCACCTCCGTGTCGCTGTGACGTACCGAGAACGGCGAGAAACGACACAATCCAAGTTCAGGAAGAAAGTAGTTATTTAATTAATTATAATTGGGTTTATATAACTTGGTTCCCAAAGATGACAGGAGGTCATT
Organism: Struthidea cinerea; assembly: GCA_013397865.1. Lineage (NCBI taxonomy): Eukaryota > Metazoa > Chordata > Aves > Passeriformes > Corcoracidae > Struthidea > Struthidea cinerea. The sequence continues at coordinate 17,729 of VZTI01000699.1, read as the reverse complement.
GGATCTCGGACCAGCCACCCCCTGTCCCGTTGGCCAAAGCTCACAACACCTACTACAAAATATTATTTCACTGTGTACCATAACAACTCTGAAAAGCAGATCCCAGGTGCACAGATCGAGAATTAGTTTACAAGAACCCGTAGCAGTGTTTATCACAGCTTTCATGAGAACCGCAGAGCTCTCACAGAACGCTGCAGAAAGCTGGAAAATTTCTCTACCAAAGCTTTTCAGCATCTACAGCTCCACACACTGGGTTCTGCTCCTTTCTCCTCACTCCCTGTTTTTATCCTTCCTGAGCTCCATTCCATGGCCCTTCTGCAGGACCTCGTCTCAGGTGCCACATCCCTGCCACTAAAATCCTGTCATTTTTTTATAAGTTGCTTCCCTCCACCATTCTTTTGGATATTTTCATTTGCATTGTCAGTGAGACCTTTCGCTTTTGTAAGTGAGGAGTTATGAAATCTACCAACAGGGTGACAAGGTGGGCATCGGGCACAGCTTGGCCTCGATGGGCTGGGAGGGCTTTTCCAGCCTCAGGGATCCTGGGATTCTGGGAAAGTTATCCCAGAAGGAGGAAAACTTAATCCCGGAGAAAGCCCCTGCCCTGGAGAAGCACAGGAGCACCCCCGAGGCTGGATGTGCCAACACCGGGCTCCAGCCACAGCTGCTCAGCACTGAGCCCCGTGGGGCTGCCCAGGCAGACCAGTACAGCCCCAGTGCTCCGGTGCTGCTCCATTGCTGGGTGTGCGGAGATTTGGGGTCTTTGGCTGCACAAAAAGCCCCAAAGCAGCAGAGCTCCATATCTCCAAAGCCAAAGCAGGAAGTTGGCTCCCTTCCCGTGGGTATTTGCCCTCTCACAGATCCCTTTTTATTTTTTTTTTCAGTTGGAGTATGGCAATTTCAGGTTCCCTAATGCAGCTTAAGAGGGACTGGCATTACAAATTCCTTTTGTAACTCTCCAGGTTGTTCTGTGTGCTGGGGGCACCAGCAGCAGCTTTTCTGGGGGTTGGAAAGAGATGGGCTTTAAGGTGGCTTCCAACCCAAACCATTCTGTGATTCCAAGAATGGCTGAGGGAGCTGGGGGGGGTCAGCCTGAGACAAGAGGGCTCAGGGGGGACCTTCTACAACTCCCTGACAGGAGGGGGCAGTGAGGTGGGGTCAAGCTCTTCTGCTGTGTCCCAAGAGGAAAAGGCCTCAAATTGCACCAGGGGAGGCTCAGGTCGGAGATTGGGAACAATTCTTCCCTCCCAGAGTGGTGAGGCCTTGGAATGAGCTGCCCAGGGAGTGGTGGAGTCACTGTCTCTGGGAGTGCTCAGGAGGAGTCTGGATGTGGCCCTTGGGGACAGGGTTTGGGGTCATGCTGGTGCTGCTGGGGTGGCCCTGGATGGTCCTGAAGGTCCCTTCCCACCCTGATGATTCTGGAATTCTGTGATTTAGACAACTGAGAGACCAAAGTCCTTTTCCAGATTGACACAAACCAACGGACAGAAATCAGTGGTCAGGAATAGGAAGTTGCATCTAAGTTATTTGTGTATGATTTAGTCAGAATCACTGATTGGTTTGGGTTGGGAGCGACCTTAGATCCCATCCCATCCCATCCCATCCCACCCCTGCCATGGACAGGGACACCTCCCACTACCCCAGGTTATTCCAAGCCCTGTCCAGCCTGGCCTTGGACACTGCCAGGGGTAAGGGAACCACATCCTCTTTGGGTAAATACTTATGGAATCATCTTTTTCCATGCTTTGGAAGTGCTAAATCTCCACGTGCCCCGAGGGCCATACAGGCCTGAGGCCTCTGTTCATTCCCAGGCCGAGCTCTGTGGTTTGAAGGTTTGTTTTAGGGAGAAAAAAGAAAAAAAAAAAAAAAAAAAAAAAAATTGAAAGAAAGGTCTTCAAAGCTTCCTGGCCCTTTTCCTGTTTTTATTTCCTCCCAGCTGACTGCTCCAGTAAAGCCCCACACCATGGGTCTTGCTTTAAGCACAAGATTAAAGTCACGTGCTGTGTAAGCCCCTCATCAAGCAGGGAACCCTTTCCTGATCCAGTCCTAGGGCACAGCCTGGATTTCGTGCTGGCTGGAACCAGCAGAGTCTCCTGATGAGATCAGCCAGCTGCCCAGATTCCAGCCTGCTCCTGAGTTCTGTCTTTCTAAAACCTGCTCTTACCTGGGATCAGCACCGAGCAGGGCCAAGGATGGAAGATTTCCTTGGCTGCTCTCTGCCCCAGTCCCCGGCTGTCTGAAATTCAGCTTCAGTCCCTGAATCCTGTTGGAGGGCCTCAGCCTTCCTCAGGAACTTCTCTGGAAGTGTTCTGGATGTGGGACATGGTTGAGGGGTGGTGATGTTGGGACTGGATGAGCTTGAAGGGCTCTTCCAGACGCGATCATTTTGGGATGAGGTGATTATCCTGCAGCTCTGCCAGGGAATTTTCATGCTGCTGTTGAATTTGAGGTTGAATTGAAGTTTTCTGTGGATGAATAACAAACCAGTCTAGAGAACTCATGGCATTCACAAATATAAAACATTAGAGTGTGGGGAGTGATTTTCTGGAAAGGGTTTTGACCAATTAGCTGGAAAATATAACTATACTGAACTTGAATTATTAAAAAATGCAGGGGAAACTTGGGAAAGGGTCTTCTTTAAGTAACAGTTGGTAGTGGAAGGTGTCCCTGCCCGTGGCAGGGGGTTGGAATGAGATGATCTTTAAGGTCCTTCCAACCCAAACCATTCTCTGATTCCATCAGTGCTATTTTTATGGAAATACCACCCGCCCGTGTGAGGCTTTTCTTCCAGTCTTGTGTGGACCATGCAAATCCATATTTATGGCTCTTTGTTAGTTCAAATTCTGTGAAGCAGAAGTCATAATGGAAGTTCTCGATATGCCCAGGATTTTTTCAGGATGCTTATTCCTGGTGATGCCACTTGGAGCTGCAGCTTTACAGTTTTTAACCAGAGAGAGCCCCCTCCTCTTCAGATGTGGGAAAGGGAATCAGGCAGCGAAAGGAAAAGCTAGATAGAGCCTATGGAAGGGGAAGTGAAGTGTGGAGACTTCCTCCTGTGCCTTCACTGAGTGTATTCCCTGTGTTTTCCCTGGAAAGGTCCTACAGCTGGTTTTTTTTTCCCCCCCAGGGGTTTTGGGGCACTGAACAGCGAATGGGCACGGCCCCGAGGCTGCCAGAGTTCCAGGAGCATTTGGATGCCCAGGGGGGATTGTTGGGGTGTCTGTGCAGGGCCAGGGCTGGGACTGGGGGATCCCTGTGGGTGCCTTCCAGCTTGGGATATTCCCTGATTCTTTAAAGAGGAACTGCTGTCCCCCAGACTCTGCCCAAGGGAATGCCCTGTGAAGGTGACCCAAGATCTCCTTGCTGAGATGATAAAATGTCCCCCTGTGATAAGGCCCTGTGTGCATTTCCATTTGCAATGTCTGGTTATTTCCTGATAAAAACTCAGCTCAAGTGACTCCATTCCAGCTGCTCTCAATGGCATCACCTTCTCAGCACTGAAGGGTTTTAATTCCTTCCTAAAAATACCGAGTTTCTCCAAGAAAACAGCTTGGACAGCCTGGCACTGCTGTGGGAGGCAGAGGGACAAAGGTGGAGTTCCCCTTTTGGTTTCATTTCTCTCCATGGGCTGAAATTGGAGCACATGTAAGAATATTCCAAATATTCAGAACTGGAGTTGTCAGAGAACTGAGGCTGGAGTAGTGAAAGTGAGCCCTTCCCTGAGTTATTCAAATGGGGCAGTTACAAACAAGTTAAACATTGACTCCGATTTCAGAAGAATTCCCATTTGTGTCTTGGTGAATCATTGACATTTCCCTGGTGGCTGTTCTGGAAATGATTTTTAAAAGCTCTTAGAGAACGGGAGCACTTTTTAAATACAAAAAATTAAGTTTTTTCATATGCCAGATGAAACTAAAACAGGGTCCAGATATACCCTAAAGACTTCAACATTCTGGAGCCTGTGCTGCCTGTGGAAACAAAACCACCACCAACCCCTCAGCAAAACCATCAGGTCCCCCCGTCAGGAGCTCCAAGGGCATTCCCCAGGATCTGGGATCACAGGGACAGTCCTGGTGTTGAGGAATACCAGCCATAGATCCGGTGGGTTTTCAATTATTCCTGCAGTGTATCATTAATTAAAACCCCTACTTTAATTAGCAGTGCTGTGATTCTCCTCATTTCCCAAGGAAGTGAGGTGCTGGGGAGAGCAGGACGGAGAATAGCCTGGAATTGGAATTTACACTGGGAAGGGAAGGTCCTTTTATTCAGGTTTTACCTGTTCTTTGAGGGCATCTCCCCCCTGCAGCTGACAGGGTTCATTTTATTCTTTCCATGTGGACCAAAAGATCACAAATTATCAGAGGTGAAGAAAACTCCCCCACTCTTTTAATCTTTCACTTTTACCTCTTAATTTAAATTGGTTTATTTATTTATTTGGTTAATTGATTTAAATTTTGGCACAGTATCTTCTACCTGAAGCTGCATAAAAAAGCTTCTTTATTTGAGTACTTCTTATTAGTTTACTTATTTGTTTCCAGCACAAATCACAGGTATTTCCTACATATAATTTTTATGTACAGAACTATCTAGATAGTTTTGATCCATATAGAAGTATATAGATAGTTTTTATAGATAGTTTTTATACAGTTTCTGTATGTAGCTTGAACCAGCCCAGCTGTGTTGCAGGCTCAGAACAAATGCAGTGTAAAACAGGATGTATCACAGAAATACCAGTTAATCCATTTTTCCCAGCCCTGTAACATGTTCAGGAACATAAAACCCTTTTGTTGAAGTAATTCCCTGTAAGAATTTCCGAAGGATGTGAGGTTTTTTTGTCTCCAGGGTGAGCTGGCACCTCGCCACGTTATTAAATGGGGGATTAGGAATAGCAGGGAGGGATTTAACCATAATTCCTGTAACAGGATAAATGGTTAATAGCATTTGGGCTGCTGCTTGTGACCTGGGAGTGTTCCCAGGAACACAAACGGGCCCTGCAGAATTCCCAGCACGGGGAAGTTTGGGAATAGCTGGTGTGAGATCCAAACCACTGACCTGGAACTGGGCGGCGTCTCCCGGCTCCGATTTCACCTGGGTTTGGTTAAAGGGCTCTGGGTTTTCTCCCACTCCTGGCAAGGTTTTGAAAATGATCTTGAAAATTAAAATTACAGACTGGAGAAGGATTAAGGGGAGTGATCAGAGCAGGTCCAAGCTGGCCTTGGGCACTTCCAGGGATCCAGGGGCAGCCTCCCCAACCTCACGGGGAAGAATTTCTTCCTAACAGAAGCTGATAATTCATTATCATCATCTCCTGAAAAAGTAAACAAACAGTGATGACTCCAATCAATGCTGTTCTGAGTGAGACACAAACCCAGGATAACTCATGCAAAATGGCAATCACTCGTGTAGGAGAAAGATGCTCCTAAACTGGGCAAGATTAATGTAAATTCTGCTGAAGGGCAGCTGAAGTTCTTCACTCTTTCAGTCCACAATTTCATTTCCCTATTTATTTTTCCATGTAATTTTCCCTGCACTGCCCCCTGCTCTACTTAGTCCTGTAGCTATTGCCGTGACTTTATTTGCAGGTCTGGTGTAGGGAGATATATTTGAGAAAATAAACCTGCAATTTGCATTTTTCCTTTGTAATTTCATTGGATTTTACAGATTTTCTTTTTAAACACCTGTAGAGAGCCACAGCTGTGGCTGGAAATTCCTGTGACACCAGGAGGGGCCCGGCCCAAGGCAACAGCAGAGTTGTAAAATCACAGAATTTGTTTATTCTCCTCTTTTGTAAAGGGCTTTCACACCTAAATTTAATCTTTAATGTAAATAAGGTGAATATGAGCACAGCCTCTAGAAATGCAATACAAGACATCTCACCTTTTAATTTCCACCTGCACTCTCTTGGTTTCTGTTCACTTTACAGAATTATCATTGAATAGTTCATTTATTTATAACCTTTATCAGACCTGGAAGGGTGTAGAAATACTGGGCAGGCTTTAATATCAAAATCAAATTTAAATGGGTATTTCATCTAAGCAGCAGCACTGAGTTTGGGCCTTTTGTTCCTCATAATTTATACAGCAACTGGACAAAAGTAAAAAGGTTAGTGCCACAAAGCTGCTTCTTAACGGAGGAGAATTTCTCCCTCTGCATCAAAGGCGTTTAATGACTTACAGAGTGATTAAGTTAATTTCTGCAATAATTCCTCACCCAGCAGCCCAGGGGCAGTCCATGAAGCAGCAAGAGAAGAAAAGAGGCTTTCTCTGCTCTGAGGTGGCTCTTGGCACACAGGGGAGAGAGAGACCTGGATCCGGAGGGAAAATCCTTCCCCGTGAGGGTGGGGAGGCCCTGGAATGAAATTCCCAAAAAGCTGTGGCTGCCCCTGGATCCCTGGCAGTGCCCAAGGCCAGGCTGGACACTGGGGCTTGGAGCAGCCGGGGACAGTGGGAGGTGTCCCTGCCCATGGCAGGGGTGGCACTGGATGAGTTTTAAGGTCCCTTCCAACCCAAATCATTCCGTGATTCCATAATTCCATGACATTACAGCTTCAGCCTCATTTTCCTCTCTGTTGTCTATAGAGAATTAGAATTTTCAGATGGACATCACCCCTTCGAGCTGTGAGCACTGCTCAGTGCATAAAAGCAGGGCTGAGGGAGACATCCCATAAATATCCAGCACATTTTTAATCCTGAACGGGGCCTGAGGACCAGCAGCATTCAAAGAACAATTTCTAGTGGAGAGCTTTTCTGAACATACGAGTCACGGAACCTAAAACAAAGTAATGGCAGTAAATTGATTCCAACACTGCATGAAAGCAAAAATACTCACATTCCAGAGGGCAAACAGAATGGGAAGAGCCTTCATAATGGAACTGGTGGCTGTGAGGAGATAATCAACGTCCAGGCCGGGAGGAGAAACCTGCACAAGACTTAAAATGTGAGGGAGGAAGAGTTTCCTCATGGCTGCAGGTGGGAGCTCAGCCCAAGCCCACGCTCAGGGTCAGGGCAGCCCTGCACTGGGCTCAGCTGATGCCCTGCTCAGGGTAAACTCAGCCTTTAGCCAAGAATCCTCCTAATCCCTGATCACCAGCACCAGCTCAGAGGTGTCCTGTGCTCACTAAAGCTGTGCAGGTGTAAAGTTAATTCCTTTTATTGCCTTCACCTGCTCTCATTTCCTTTCATTCCCTTCCCCTTGGCAGCTGCTTTAGGCCCAGCTGTGGCCAAAAGCCTTAAATCTACACAGGGTTTTATAAAAACCCTTCCAGAAATCCTCTGGCATTCCCAGACCCCTGCTAAGGGTTTGTATAAATGTTTTCTGTTGGTTTTGAAGTGGGGAGCAGGCTTTTCATTCCCTGTTTATTCAGTACTGAATTCAAAGTGCCTGGATGCTTCTGTGAAGGTGGTTTTTTTTTCCCTGTGTCCCTGAGGAGAAAGGAAAACTTGGCCAGAGGGCAGGGCTGGATGGGATATTGGGAAGGAATTGTTCCCTGGGAGGGTGGGCAGGCCCTGGAATGAAATTCCCAGAGCAGCTGTGGCTGCCTCTGGATCCCTGGCAGTGTCCAGGGCCAGCTTAGATGGGGTTTGGAGCAGCCTGGGACAGTGGAAGGTGCTTATTTTGCTCTTAGGAGAAAAAAAAATGAAGGGAAAATCCTTTTCTTTTTTTTTTCTTTTCTCCCTGAAAGAGCATCCAGCTGCTGTTTTCACACCTCTCTTACTGAACTTCAATTTGGGGATGTCACACACAGCAAGAGTCAACCCCAGAAGTACCAAAAATACAATTTATCTGCAGAAATCACCAGGCACATTTGAAATATTATTATTTTTTCCTGCTATTTGGCTGAAAAGATAAACAGCAGCTGAAACGTGTGCTTTTAGTGTTGGGTATTGGTGGGTAGGCAGGGCTCTGGGGCTGTTTAAAAGCATTGGAACAAAAAGAGGCAAAATTGGAACTTTCCCCATGAAAATGTATTTTTAATTGCAGCTGCTGTATCTTAAAATTCAGCCTGGAATTACGATTTCAGCATCTCAGGTGCTCTCAAGAGCAACATTTCAAGGCCAGTAGGTGGCATCAAAAGTATTCTGTAAAATTCAGTGTTTGGGTGTTGTGCTCCAGCCCGAGGCCACGGAATGACAGCAGAGAGAGAATTCCAGGTGATCCCTTCCTGACAAAAAGCTGTGAGTTGGATGTGATCTGACCCTGTGCTGCGTCTGAGCAGAACACGGAATGTTAATAAGTGCATTAGAGTTGCATCCAGTGAACCAAGTTTAATTGTAAGTTTAATTTTTATGGCGTTTTTTAACAGCAGTAATAGCGCCCGACAGAAATAATTTTGGATTTTTAAAAGGTTTTATATAGCCACGAGATAATTTTAATATATTTAATGCACGTATTTTAATATTGCTGAAAGAGAAGTAAATTGGGTGGGGTTTTCAGTGTTTCAGTCATGCAGAAATCTGCAGGAACACTGGACAGTCATCGAGGGTGTAAAAAACACTGTGTCATCAAGGAGCAAATGGGGTATTTTGTTCATGGAGTCACAGAGTGGTTTGGGTTTGGGTGGGAAGGGACCTTAAGGATCATCCCATTCCACCCCCTGCCATGGCCAGGGACACCTCCCACTGTCCCAGGCTGCTCCCAGCTGGCCTTGGAGACTTCCAGGGATGGAGGGGGGGCATTGAGTGACCTTTAAAATTAGAGAAAAATTGAAATTAAACCTTAAATTTAGTATTTTTTAGTTAAAAGAGGATATCTGTCACAGCACACTGCCAGAACACAGTTATCTCTAGAAAATAGACGTTTAGGGTCTAGAAAACACCAGGAGCAGCTGAGGGAGCTGGGAAAGGGGCTCAGCCTGGAGCAAAGGAGGCTCGGGGGGACCTTGTGGCTCTGCACAACTCCCTGACAGGAGGGGGCAGGGAAAGGAGGAGAGGAAATGGCCTCAAATTGCACCAGGGGAGGCTCAGGTCGGAGATTGGGAACAATTCTTCCTTCCCAGAGTGGTGAGGCCTTGGAATGAGCTGCCCAGGGAGTGGTGGAGTCACTGTCTCTGGGAGTGTTCAGGAGGAGTCTGGATGTGGCCCTTGGGGACAGGGTTTGGGGTGATGCTGCTGCTGCTGGGGCGGCCCTGGATGGTGCTGGAGGGCTCTCCCGCCTCAGTAACTCTGGGATTCTGTGATCAGTCTGATCCCCTGTGCTGGTGTCAGCAAAATCCCCTCAGACTCTCCCCGACAGAGCTCACACCCCCATGGGTGTCGCTGAGCTCAGCCAAAGGCCTCTCCCTGTCCCCACCCTCTGCCTCCGAGCTCATCCTGGGTAGAGCTGGGAAATGTGGTGTCAAAGGCACTCCCATGTCACCACAGCAGGGATCCTGCTGATCCGCAGCTGCTCCAGAGGGGACAAACATCTCCCTGCATCCTCAGGAAGACACTTGGTCACCTCAGCTCTGCCGTGGCTGGCTCAGCTGCCCACAGTGCCTCAGTTCCTCTGATCTTCTTCACTCTCCAGTTGTACCCACAGTGTACCCAGAACAGCCTGTGAGGCCCTGGCACAGGTTGCTCAGAGAGGTTGTGGATTCCCCATCCCTGGAAGTGTCCCAGGCCAGTTTGGATGGAGTTTGGAGCACCCTGGGACACTGGAAGGTGTCCCTACAATGGCAGGGGTGGGACTGGGTGATCTTTAAGGTCCCTCCCGATCCAAACCAGTCTGGGATCGTGTTGGGTGCACAGCTGGCAGCACAGCTGGGCAAGGGTAGCGGGGTTGTGGCAACACCTCCACTTCCAGAGATCCAGCTGGGAAGGAGCTGGTGGGATCCAGCTCATCTCCAGACAGGGCCCATCCTGAACAGTGTCCCCAGGCTGCTGCTTCTCCCCTGGCTGCAGCCTGGCAGAGGGTGGGGTGCCCATTCCCAGCACCGAGGGGTCACCATGAGACTCTTCACCTCCTTTTTCCTCTGGGGTGGGCAACACCTGACGTCAGAGGCAGGATGAGACCAAGTGGTGCTGTTGTGCATTTGGCTCCGTTCTGAGCCATGCTGGCAGCGTTTCAGGCTCACTGTTTACAGGATCCACAGCAGTTCTGTGTCTCCTGGCTGCTGGAAGCCGCTCAGTGCTGCAGAGCAGTGCTCTGAGTAGGAGGAAAACCACAATGGCAGCTTTTGAGCGGCTCTCAGCTTTGCCACCTACGAAACAAGGCTTTCCTGACAGAAACAAGACTTCTCCAATCTGGCAGTCCAGCTGCCGCAGCATTTCTGAGAGTTCCCATCCCCCAGCAGTGCTGGAGGCACTCCTGGTTTTCCCCGTGGTTGCTGCAGTACCAGGGGCAGGGACCACAGGGATTTGTCCAGGGAGGTTCTTCGGGTGCGTAGGGAGAACCAGACAATTTATCCAGTCCTTGCCATGCATCCCTCGAGCTCCTGCCTGCTCCAGGCCAGGCCCTTGTTTCCAGCCATCGAGCTCTTTGTGAAGGTGAGCGCTGTGCAGTGTGTGTCCGTGGAGGAGTTTTTGCTGTATCCGAGATCTGTTTGATAGCATTGAGCAAGGGGAAAAAGGACAAACAGAACTGGGTTAATTCGTGTGTCTTGTTGGGTTATAAGGGCTGCAAACCTTAATGAATTAACCTATTAACTGAGGAAATGAGACACTTGGGTTTTTATAAGTCTACCCCTGACATTTAATCTAACTTTTAAAGCTGTGCTTTAGGAGAATCATGCAAAGGGCTTTAAAGTGAGACCCCTGATCTCTCGCAGCGTCACATGAAGTCTCAGTAGCACAACTTTGCTCAACAAGACTTTGCCTCATTTTAACAAAGCCCCTTAACAAATTGCAATATAAATTACATGAGAGCAACACTTCTGTGGCCACCTTCTCCAGGGCTCCCACAGCCCTTCAGTTTGATATTCTTAATTAATTTTTAATTGATTCTGCTTGTTCTCTTCAGTGCTTTAGACATCACATCTCTCTTTAGGCTAGTAAATATTTCTCTGTTCCTTTCCTGTGCTCATAAGCTGATTTAACTCGTTTTAATCTCGTAGTGACTTGTGCAGATTTATGTTCATGTAGACAAATGAGCTGGAGGCTCTTTCCTTTGGAGGGACTGCTGTGATTTATACACAGATGTATTTATAATCTGGAATTTTTCCAATTGTAGGCTGGCAGTGATGGGGAGAGTATTGGAAACTGCCCATTCTCTCAGCGCCTCTTTATGATCCTGTGGCTCAAAGGTGTCATATTTAATGTCACAACCGTGGATTTGAAAAGGTGAGATTGTGACTTTTAATTCTGTGATCTTAACTTTTTAGCACAACTTTTCCAAAATGGGGATTTTAAAGGATGACACTTTTCTGCCAGGCTGGGAAAGCTGGGTGTGTCCAGCCTGGAGAAGAAACGGTTCTGAGGAGACCTTAGAGCCCCTTCCAGTGCCTAGAGGGGCTCATAAAAAGGGGGGAGAGGGACTTTCTGTGACTTTTTCTTTCCCAGAAAACCTGCGGACCTGCAGAACCTGGCCCCGGGCACCAACCCCCCGTTCATGACTTTTGACGGGGAAGTGAAAACCGACGTCAACAAGATCGAGGAATTCTTGGAGGAGAAGCTGGCGCCGCCCCGGTACCGCATTCCCGCTCCCCTCAGGGAGCTGCACGTGTCGGGGGGTCCCCAGGGGGCTGGGCCAGCTGAGGGGTGACTTTGGCTGCTGTGAAACAAGAGCTGGAACCAGGGGTGTCACTGGGATGTCCCCGGGGTGTCCCCAAGTCACGGCTGTGCTGCTCCCGCTGCTGTCCTTCACCCCGAGCTCACTGCTGAGTCATTCCCGGGACATGGAATCCATCACGTGGAAAGCTGGGGGCTGCTGCAGAAACCTGACCTTCTTCCCCTGCTTGGGATCGTTTGAGGTTTCCCTCTTCGCACCATACAAATAATTGTGCTTCCTGGCTGCAGGGGGCTGGAAGCTCGGGGGGACCTCACTGCTCTCTAAAACCACCTGAAGGACGCTGCAGTGAGGTGGGGTCGGGCTCTGCTGCCGTGTCCCAAGTGAAGGGATGAGAGGAAATGGCCTCAAGTTGTGCCAAGGGAGGTTCAGATTGGAGATTGGAAAAATGCTTTCCCTTCACGAGTGGCCAGGCATTGGAATGAGCCGCCCAGGGTGGATCACCATCTCTGGAAGTGTTCCAGTCGTCTGGATGTGGCCTCTGGGGACGTGGTTTGGGGTGATGCTGGGGGATGGTGGGACTGGATGATGCTGAAGGTGTTTTCCAACCCTGATGATTCTGGGATTCTGTGGAGCCGAGGGCAGTGAGTGCCTCGTGCACAGTGGACGTGCTGTGGCTCTTTCATAGTGTCCACGTGGGTCCATCAGGTTGCACGTGAGGGTCTCAGTTTTGGATTTGTCCTCCCCCAAACCCTGCTGTCCCTCCACTGTCCCAGCATTGTGTCCCCTACCCCACAGACACTTTCTCCCCTGGGATATCCATCCCCTCCCTGCACTCCCTTCTCAAGCAGCCAAACCTGACTTAAACCAGGGAAGCAGCTGCTTCCCTCCCCTTTTTTCCACCCTTATCCATCCCTGGCAGCTACAGCTCCTGGAATGGCTGCTGTCACTTTGCTGATGCCCCCAGTGGGCTGGGCCAGGAGCCTGAGAGGAGCAGCAGCTCCTGCGAGTGGGGATTTTCCCTCCACTCCTCCTCATGGCAGGAGCCACGTTCCAGGCAGCCTCACCTCTGGAGGAGAAAGCCTGGAAATAACCCTGGGATGTTTGGGCAGTGCTTGCAGCAGTAACAGCCATTTCCCATTGCCCTCAGGAAAAGATGATTTAGGTAGGGTTTAAAGTAGGTGATTTTTAGTTTAGGATGGCTCCCTTTGAGTCCTGTGTGGCTGTGTGTGGTCACCCTACAAATAAATGTGTATTAATTAGTGGAGACAAAAATAAAGGCTAATTGGGTTCTTTTTGTTTCTTTGAACTTCTCAGGTATCCCAAACTTGCACCGAAGCACCCCGAGTCGAACTCTGCAGGAAATGATGTCTTTGCAAAATTCTCTGCATTTATAAAGAACCCGAGAAAAGATGCAAATGAAAGTAGGTGCTGCAGTCCTGTCGTCAGCCCTGGGAGGGAGAAACCAGACCTGTGCAGTTGTAGGACACTGCTGGAGATGTCCCATTTCCAGCTCAGGGATTTTCCAGAGCATGGAGGCTGTGGAAATCTGCGCCTGTTCCCTCCTTCAGTCGAGGGTTCCCAGAATTGGTGAAAGCAGATACTGCTGTCACCACGGGAGCACCAATTCCAGCCTGTCCTCATTCCTTCAGCTCTGGGGTCTGTGAGGCTGCACCTTCCCCACAGCTTCGCCAAAAGCACAGACCTCTGGAAGTGAGAGATTCTGTATTTCCATAAATATTGAGGACTCCAGCCCCCTGGTACATCCCTAAAGCAGGACCCTCATGACCACCAGGAACTGGCCTTAGGCTGGAGGAGGGCAGGATTAGATTAAATATTAGGGAGAAATCCTTTCCTGTGAGGGTGGTGAGGCCCTGGCACAGGTTGGTTGTGGTCTCCCCATCCCTGGAAGTGTCCAAGGCCAGGTTGGACAGGGCTTGGGGCACCCTGGGATAGAACAGAACGCACAGAATATTCTTAGTTGGAAGGGACCCACAAGGATCATCAAGTCCAACTCTTAAGTGACAGTGGAAGGTGTCCCTGCCCATGGCAGGGGTGGCACTGGATGAGCTTTGAGGTCCCTTCCAACCCAAACCATTCCAGGATTCTGTCTCTGTCCTTCAGCTCTCAGGCCTGTTCCCTGGGCTGGCTTTGAACACCCCAAAGTGGCATCCCAGGGACTTGCTGTTGTCACTCCAGCTGTGCTGCCCTGCCTGTGGGCAGGCACTGGCCCCGTGGCTCCCCAGGCAGGAGTCAGTGTGAAGGCAGAGCCAGGCCACGGTGCCAAACCCCACCCTGCAGAGGGTTTGAGGAGCCATTCCTGGTAACGCAGCCCCAGGATGGCTTTTCCCAGAACTCCCTTTAGCTCCTTAGAGCCTTTATCCCAGCATTAAGGTTTAAGTGTAGGATCAAGGAATTGCGGGAGTTGGCACAGCCAGATGTCTGGGTTGCTGCCAGGAGACAGGATGCAGGAGTTGCTTGGTGTCACAGGGCCCTTGGTACAGGCTTGAATGATCTTTTTATTCTCTTAACCCAGATTTGGAAAAATCTTTGCTTAAAGCCCTGAAGAAGCTGGACAACTATTTAAATAGCCCCCTGCCTGATGAAATCGATGCTTACAGCACGGAGGAGATCACTGTTTCCAGCCGGAAATTCCTGGACGGAGATGAGCTCACGTTAGCGGATTGCAACCTCCTACCAAAGCTCCACATAATCAAGGTTTGCATTTGCTTTTTTAGCCTCCTGGGGAGAAGGGAAGCACAGCAGCTTAAGTCCTTTTCCAGAAGGCAGAGGGATCCTTTCCCTATCCTGAGGCCACACCCAGGGACACTGAGGCCGTTTCCTTACAGCACAGCCGGGCAGATCCTCCCTTTGATGGTTGTGGGTGTGGAGGAGTGTCGCTGTTATGTCCGAGGCGCATAAAGAAAACGACACAGAGCCCAGGCTCATGAACAGTGGAAGCCGAAGCTTTTCTTTAATAATTTTCTGACTACTGTATAGGATAGATCACAAAAAGTGTGTTGAGTGGCAATAGGTAATTGGTTCCTCGGCCATCCACCCCTTGAGAGGATTGGCCAAGTCCTAAGATACCTATTCCAAAATATTTTCAAAGTCAAAGCCATAACAATCTTGCAAAACAGCCTGCGGGTGCAAGGAGTTTATGGAACTGTGACCTTGTTTAAAATAGTTTACATAGGAAAGACAGTCTGCTCACAGAATATTGAGAAAAGGCTGAAGAATTTCTCTGCTTCTAGCTTTTTAGCACCTACAGAGGAGCTGTTTCATGTCTGTGCTGTGACTGCAGTGGCTGAGCTGCTCACAGCCACGGGGCTGAAATGAGTGCTGGATTCAGGGCTGCAGAGAAGTGTTCTCATCTGCACGTCACATGCAAAACGCACATGGCCACAGCCAGGGAAGGTTATGTTGTATTGTCTGTCCCAATTTCTGTCTCTCCCATGTTTAATCTCCAATTCTGGCTTTGCTGAGCATCCCCACTGGTACCAGTCAGGGTGACAGGGTGGCCTCCACCCACTGCCTCCCAGGTAAGGCTCCAAGCCTCCTCTTGCAGGGCTGTGGAGCATCCACACACACCTGAACAGCTCCAGTGACCTGAGACTGGTGTTGTCACAGCCCAGAAGGCTGGAGAGGGATTTTTCACAAGGGCATGGAGTGACAGGACAAAGGGGAATGGCCTTGAGCTGAAGGAGAGAAGGGTTAAGTAGGATATTGGGAAGAAATTCCTCTCTGGGAGGGTGGGCAGGCCCTGGCACAGGGTGCCCAGAGCAGCTGTGGCTGCCCCTGGATCCCTGGCAGTGCCCAAGGCCAGGCTGGACATTGGGGCTTGGAGCAGCCTGGGACAGTGGAAGGTGTCCCTGCCCATGGCAGGGGGTGGAACAAGATGATCTTTGAGGCCCCTTCTGACCCAAACCATTCTGTGGTCCTACTCTGCAAGGCTCTGGAAGAGAAATGACCACACTGGAATGTCATTGGTTTTCAAACAAACAAACAAAGTCACTTCAGGAAGTTTCCTGTTAGACTCCTGCTTTGTCAGAGGAAGAGGGGATCCAATTGCTTTCTGACACCTCCACAAGTGAAAACTTTGCCCAGACTTCTCCTGGTTGATCCTATTGCAGAGAGCAGCCAGGGACGAGCCTTTTCCCGCACTCAGGCACGGCAAACCCCGGGAGGCGGCCGGGGCCAGCACGGGGAGAATCCCCTCGGGTCAGCTGAATGTCTGGAGAAGGCCAGAGGAGGAATGTCACACTGTCACATCGCCCTTGCTGCCTGCAGGCAGGGATTAGGGATCAGCCAAGAGTTGTTCTCCCTGATCACTTGAAATTAAGCATTTTAATACAAAGTACATTTTTTTTCCTGTTTCAGTGAAAGTTTCCAAGTATGGGCCAATTTATTCCTGTAGGATTATTCTGTTAATTCTGGCTTAAATTTGCTGGTTTAACCTGTATCTCTTCCAGTGTGTTCTACTGGTCCACATGGCTTTGCCTGTCTTTAGCAAGATACAGATACAGATATACACACACCAAACAAATCCTTTACAGTGAGTTCAGCAGCTTTCTTCATCCCATATCTTCTTATGTCTTTCCCTCTTCTTTCCCCTTTGTTGCCAGCATCACCAGACTCATGCACTGGAAATGAAAAATGGGCATAAAGAGTAGGCTTGGGATGTTTGGGGTTTTGCAGATTATATGTGTAATGATATTTTTTTTCTTCTCTTTCTTTTTTGCTTTTAATGAAAGGTCGTTGCAAAAAAATACCGAAATTTTCATTTCCCACCTGAAATGACTGGGATTTCAAGATACTTGAAAAATGCATACGCGAGAGATGAATTCACAAACACGTGCCCTGCTGACCAGGAGATCGAATATGCATATTTGGATGTGGCAAAGAGAATGAAGTAACCAGAAGATGCCTCTGTTTATTGCTTCTGTGATGGGCAGCAGCCAAGCTGGAAAAGCAAAAACCAGCAGAGCTTCTGTGGTGTGATTTTAAGTTCTGCTATTGGCCAATCCTTTGATAATGATTGTATTGCATTATTTACTCCTTCTTAAATGACGTGTGTGTGTGTGTGTTTGTGTGTCTTGCGCGCTGGAATGTCGGTTGTCCATTCCAAGGAAAAGGCATCCATCAATAGTAAAGATTTGTAGGATTTAAGGAAGCAATATGAGACACACACTTACAGCAATACCACAGACTAAAGCACTGAATTTTAAGAAATAGCCCTGTTTGAACACCTTGAACCTGTTAGTGCTGCCTCTGGTCTCTGTTTCACATTTGTTACCCAGCTTCACCTTTGACTGCATGGTTTCTCTTTGCTTCACTGCTCTGACCCAGAAGCCCCTGATTGAGCCAGGGGGGAGCCCAACCTGCAGGTGGGACCACACCTGACATCCCCCAAGCCTCTCCTCTGGGCTGGAGCCCTGCAGGGCAGCTCCACCAAGAACAATTCATTTTCCCATTGCAGGAGTCTCCTTTGCTGAGGGAAAGAAAGAAAGGAGAATTCCTGCCTTCCCCTCTCAGGGCAGGATAAGCCCTCAAACTTCCCTCCTGGTGCTCCCAGAGAGAGGAACACTGGCCTAGGGACTCTCTGCTGTCGGATATTGGGAAGCGAGGAGGGAAACACTTGGTTGTCGCTGTAGACAGAAGAAATGGGTGAACATCCAGTCCTAAATACTCATGTGGGATTTCTCTGTCATCCTTCAGGGATTCTTATTTGGTTTTGGAAAGCAAAGAGGAGCAGGAGAGGGCCTAAGAAAGGAACAATCCTTGTGTACCCTCTGACAGGAGGGGGCAGCCGG
>VZTI01000697.1:23190-135009 GCA_013397865.1 Struthidea cinerea | reverse complement strand
CGGCACCGGGGCACCGGCACGGCCCGGGCCCGGGGCTGCCCACGCCTCCCGCCCCGGCACCGGCAGCCCTCCACAGACAGCCCCCGGGATGGGCATCCCCCTGTAAGCCCCCCACAGGGGGGGTACGCTGCCCTCCCTCTCCCCTCCCGCCATAGCTGTGTCCCCGAGGATGGGGACCCGACAAGTAAAGCGTTCCCTACATCCTCCTTCCACAGCTACCCTTCAAAGGGTAAGCAGCCCCCTGGAGATGTCCCAAGGGATGCAGATCCCTCCTAAGGGTGTAGCAAGGGCAGGGTGTTGAGCCCATAGCCTCTCCCCGAGGATGCCCCCTTCCCCCCCGCATAGGCACTCTCCTTGGTCCAGGCATTCCCCCATATGCTCTCTCTCCCCAGTGCTGGGCAGACCCCACCATAGTCACCCCAAAGGCCAGGTATCCTTTCCAGGGCCAGGCATCTTCCCACAGCTACTTCCCAAGAGATAGGCAGCCCTCCTAAAGGCTGGATATCCCGCCACCACCCAAGGGCTCGGCAGCCACACATAGCTATATCAAGGGGAAGGCAGTGCTCTCCCAGGGTCTGTGCATCTCTCTTACAGCCATCTCAAGGGATGGGCATCTCTTCTTCAAGGGCTAGGTGTCCTCCACCGAAGGAGAAGGTATACCAGTTAATGCCTTTTCCCCAGAAAATTCATTCCCCCCCACAAAAGCAGGCTATCCACCCATCCCCAGTGCCAGCTGCTCTCCCTAAAGGCCAGATATTCCTCCAGGCCTTAGTGGGGAACAAGAAGACACTCCATTCCCTGGGTGTACCCACAAACGCTGCCCCATGCCCTGCCATGGGGAGCCAAGCCCAACACCCCAGAGATGGAGGCAGGGGGCACAGAAATCCCATCTGGGGGGACAGGAAGTGTGCCGGGGGTAAATGCCACCAATAATTTGTGGGGTGCTTAGGATTATTTCTCTGCTCATTTCACTCCTTTCTCAGGTCTTTATTTAATAGACCTGGTGCTGCTCCCACTGGGAAAGGTGCCCCAAGGAGCTGCTGAGGGCACCCAGGGAGGTCGGTAAACCAACATGGAACAGCACCCAACTCATGTGCAATGGCCCCATCACTCCCTTGGAGTAAAGCTGGAGATACTCAACTTGGTGTTTACTTACTGGCCGAAAGTGGGGGAAACCCTGATAAATAAACTGAGTTCCTGGGGCAGTTTCTCCATGTCCCCCAGCCACAGCCCCCACCAGCCCAGCTTGCTGCTGCCAAGCTCTCCCGGGCCTTAGCGGCACGTAAAGGGTTTCTCCCTCGTCCAGCGATAGGCCTGTAGCATCTGGCGTGTCCCCAAATACAGAAGGGAAACGGCTATTCAGCACTTCTGCTGCCTGATTGCTATTAACAGCTCCACCATTCCCCTTCCTGGTGGACCCGCACTACCGCTGGGCAGCTGCAGCTTTTTATCAGCTTAATATTTAAAATATAAGTTGTCGTCCTGCTTTCCAGCATGGCTGGTTCCCCCGCCCCGTGTTCCCCATCAGCTCCCTATCTGTCATCATTGGTTTCCACCTGGGGCTCTCCCACCGCTGCCCTGCACCCTGGGAAATGTCACCAATGTCCTCAGAAAAGTCATGGAATGGTCCGTGGAGACCCGCTCAGTGTCTGCCAGGGCCTGGGGATGAGCTGGCTTTGCCTCATCCCAGGGTATCAAGGGTTTCCCTAGGACATGGGCACCCAGTGCTGCAGGATCAGCTTCCACGACCCCATCCTGGCTCATGCACGCTGGCACCAGGGTGCTGTGCCACAGGAGCACCATGCAGGATAGGATCACCCCTGGCACCCCTGCCTGCTCCACACCATGCATCCCCGTTCCACTGCCCACCCGCTGCCCCTGTGATCCCCAGGGACCAGCTGCCCCCAGGACCTGTGTGCCACGGCAGCACCATCATGGCGTGGTGACTTGCACCCCAGCAAGACGCTATAGGGCTTGGCAGGAGGGCAGCTGGTTTGGGGATCCCAAGCTTTGCAGAGGGAGTGACAATACCAGTGACAAGGCTAGATCCTGCCACGCCAGTGAGGATTGAAAACCCCACTGGAAAACGCCTGTGGGCAGGACAGGGCTCAGCCTGCCCTGCCCTGACGCCACAGAGATGGGCTTTGAGTCTCCCTGCAGGGCACATATTTCCCCCGGAGCCACCCGGAAGGAGACCAGGAGCCCTGCAGGCCACCGGCCTTGGGGGAGCAGGATGGGGAGCAGGGGCTCGGCTCGCACGCAGGGAGACTTCTCTTGCCGCTTCTTGCTGACCGGCTGTTTTATATCAAGGCGGGAGGGGGGATTTGCTGTTCTAGATGGTATTTTAATGGGCAGGCAGGCAGGCAGCTGGAGCCTGGGAGAAGCCTGCTTTACATTGTTTGGGGTTGTAACAAATAAATTCAATTAAAGGCAAATGGCTCCGCGCAGCCCCCACCCTGCGCAGTGTTCTCTGTGGCACTGGTGGCTGTGGGAGCTGCGGGTGCGAGGCGGGAGCCCCGCGCAGGGGCCACCCGGGGCTCTGCCCACCCTCGCCCCTCGCCCCCGCCGCAGGGAGATGCCGGGGTGAGCTGGCGGGATGCGGTGGGAGCTGCGAAGCGCAGGGCACCGCACCCACAGAGCACCCACAGAGAGGACGGAGTGTCCGGGGAGTCCACCCTGTCCCCACACTGCGTGTCCCACCCCGCTGAGCAAAGGAGATGTGAAAATCCCCGTGGCAGGAGCCCCGCCACGGCGAGCACTCCTCAGGAAGGGCAGCCCAGGACAACAGCCTCGGCGGGCAGCAGCATCCTCCGGGCAAGCAGAGACTGGGCAGAGGCTGGGGCGTGGAACTGGGCTTTGCGCGGCCACCGTGCAGCCCCAGAGCCCCGTGGCCGGGGGGAGAAGCAGAGGGGACTTGGCAGGGACATGCCAGAGCCTCAGCACGCTGTAAACAGCCGCCGCCGCAGCAGCAACTCCTCTGCCGGGAGCCAGCGCCGGGCGCTAGTTAGTTGGAAACCAGATGGTGCTCTCCCAACCACCGGCACAGCCCGCTGGCCACGGCCCGGAGCCAGGCGCAGGCTCTCAGGGTCCTCAGGGCTGCACAGCACCCAGCACTGGGATCCCATCGAGGTGGCCGGAGAGCTGAGGGTGCAGGGAGGGCCCCACAGATGGAGAGGCAGTGTCAGTGTGTCCCCGGCCCCATTGCTTCCTCAGCCAGTACCTGTGTGTCCCAAGGATGATGTGTTCCAAGGGATGGAGAAGGGAGGCAGCATCCACCGGAGGGGATTGGAGATAGGGTGTTAACATCCCTTAAACCCCCCATGCACCTTTGCATGCCACACCGTGCCTCAGTTTCCCTGTGCCTCCCAAAGAGCAGGGAACAACCAACAGCTCAGAGTCCACTTTGTCCGCCCACACAGGGTGGACAAAGCAGGGATGGGTTAAAAAGCCCCATCTCCCAGGCCAGGGAAAGCCTGAGCAGTCCCTGCTACATCACACCTGGAGTAACTCTCTATGGGAAACATAACATGGAATACAGACAGCAAGCCCCCATCCCAGCACCACCAGCAGGACCTGGGGCTCCGAGCTCTTCCCCACACCCCAGCGGTCTTAGGGGCAGGTGCACCGAGGGGGCACGGTGGACCCATCCCAGCCCTGGGATTCTGGGGGGGTCTGCAGCAAGAAGACAAACAGCCAGGGCTTGGGAGGGGCCGGGGGGAAGGACGGCATCCCTGGTAGCCGTGGCGGGGGTCTTGTGGTGTTTACAGAGCTTAAAACCCGCCTAAGCCCTGCAAGGCCACGGCGCACAATAGCGTGTGGACGTGGTGACACCGGCCGTCCCCACACCACCTTGGAAGACAGAGAGCCCTGCCACCCACCGCCAGCACCGGGATTAATTATGATAATGTAGTTCTTTCCCCCTTTGTCACCCTAATGAATGGGCCCCTTTAGGATTTTAAGGCCTTTGTTTGGTGCCTCTTTACTGCGGTATTGTAGGATGGGGACTAGCAGGTGGCAGGTCCCCAAACAGCCCCTTTTGTCTCCTTTGGGGGCTGTTTTGTGGTGGGGTTGGGGAGGGGGATGCGAGGATGCAGGAGCGGGGGTGTGCTGCAAGGGAGCTCCTGGACAGAACCGTAGCACCCACGCCATCTCTATGGGGCCATAGCACCCCATGCTGTGCATCGTGGCATTGGGGATCGCTGGCCCCGGCTGTGCCCCGAGCCAGCCGTGCCCTGGCCTGCTCAGTGGGCAGATGCCGGGAGCCACCGTCTGAGCCCCTGCCTTGATCTTTTACTGCCTGGGCAAATCAATTACCCAGCAGAAAAGTCCCTAAATCCCACCACAAAACCCGTTTAGCAGCCGCCGTGGCGCTCTCCAGGCCCTGGGCAAACCTCTCCCACTGCCGGCACAGAGCTGGAGCGATTTTCCACGGGGACAGTGGGTAAGTGCTGCTGGGGAAGGTCGGGCTGCAGCCACAGCCGCACAGCATCTGTGCAGATGGGGGCTTCCCAGGAGTCCTGGCTGTGCTCAGACCCTTCCGAGACCTCCACAACTCCGTGCCCTTCTGCACCAGTCTGTTCCCCTCCACATCCCCTGAGTGTGGGAGCAGCTGAGGATGTGACAGCACTGGGCATGGCACTGGTGACCAGGGACAGACAGATGA
Source organism: Struthidea cinerea (assembly GCA_013397865.1). Classification (NCBI taxonomy): domain Eukaryota; kingdom Metazoa; phylum Chordata; class Aves; order Passeriformes; family Corcoracidae; genus Struthidea; species Struthidea cinerea. Next base: position 130,346 of record VZTI01000697.1, on the reverse strand, counting down.
GGTGGCACAGAGGCACAGGGAGCAGGGACAAGGCAGGGCACGAAGACACCCGAATGGCAATGCCCTGTGCCAGTGTGGATCCATGGGCTTTGTGTCAGGGCCATTGGCTGTGCTCAGAGCTGAGCATGGTGCTACCACAGCTGTGATGATGGAGCCTTGCTTCCTCCCATGCAGACACATAGAAGCATCTTTAATACCAGTGCCAGCACAGGGATGACACCAGTACAGGGCTAAGGGGTCTGGGGATGGTTGATGCCCCCCTGATTGCAGGCTGGGCTGGGTGATTCCTTCAGGATGCCCAGGAGCACTGGAGACACTGCGTGGTTCTGCCTGGTGGCATCGTCAGGTGCCGAGCATTGGGGATCCCTCTGCTGTGCTGCACCTTCCGGCACAGGGGTCCCCGGCTGCCATGTCCCCCTGGGCAGAGGGGCTCCATGAGGAGGGAGCAGATCTTGGCCAGGCACTGCCGGGTGCTGCAAACTGGTGAGCAGCGGGGTGGTAAAACGGTGACAAGTAATTGGTGTCCCGGCCAGTCCTTTCATGCCGATGCCGTTTTATGGGTGAGGAAATTGCTTGTGAGTCAGGAACACAGGAGACAAATTTAGGAAGTGCTCTCTGAATGTGCCGGGGTCAGGCGCCGAGGCCGAGTGCTTGAAACCTGGGTGGCCTCGCCGCTCGCCCCGCGTTCCCCCCCCGGGCTCCTCGGCATGGGAAAGCAGACCTTTTATCTTATCACTGCTCTTCCGCCGCCCCGGCCTCCCCCGCACGGCCCCCTCCCGGCTCGCGCCGCAGACACAATGCGCGGTGGCGGCCAAACGCGCGCCCGTGACCCTCCGGGAGTGCCTGGCACAAGGGGGCTGCTCCCACCCGCCTGCCAAAGGGCTCAGGATCCTTTGCATCACTCCGCATTCCCTCGTCCAACGGCACCTTGCCGGCCAGAGGGCTGGCACAAGGCGCCGTGGGATGAGGGGACATGGCACCCTCCCCCCTCTCGGGAACCAGCCCTGGCACAAGCTGCTGTGGCCCCAGGGATGCAGGGATGGAGAAACGCTGGTGCAAAGGTGTCCATATGCCATGGGGTGGCTGGTCCCCCTCCCGCTGGCAAAGGTGCTGGAGCAGGCAGACCCCCCCCGTGCTGCAGTGCTGCACCCCACGTCAGCCTTTCCCACGTTCCCCCACATGCTGGGAAGCTGGTACTCCCTCTTCTTCCCTTTTAACTGGGAGGAAAGGCCTCAGCTCCATTAAGGTGCACCCGAATACAGCTGCCGGCTACCTTGAGCGTGCAGCCCCCATCCCCGGCCGCGGCCGAGCCGCCGCATCGGGCGGTTTGGATGTATTTTTCTTGACCGCTGGCCAAGCACTCTCTCCTGCAAAGCAGCATGTTTCTCATTTTCTGTAGGTTTAACTCCAAATTAATTTGTAAGTGATCTAGGTTTCTTGTTCCCCGAAAGATACCAAATAGCGGGGGGAGAGCTCCTGCCAACCGAAACGTCACAGCGGGGTAAAGGGAAAGCAGGAAAAAGAATCCCAGGAACTGTGACCCCTGGTGGGTATTTAACAAGGTGTCAGGGCAAGGGATTTTCGGAGCCCAACTAAGTGGATGTGACACCGGCCCCGTGGGTCGGGACGGCGTGTGGGGATGCTCCCGCCGCGGCAGAGTTTGCTGCTGCCAGGTCTCATCCTGATCCAACCCTTGGGGCAGCAGGAGCAGGGAGGGATGCTCCGTACTCCTTTGCTTGCGCTGGCGGGGCGGTGCGAGAAAAGCTGGGGGAACAGGAGGTGTTTGGGGATGGGGCGAGCCATCCACAGCACGAACCGGTGGAGGTGCCCTCGCTAGGGGACCAAGGGAGCTCATTCATGCTGGACGAGGGCTGCGGAAGCGCTGGCGCCTGCAGGGAGGCAGGGGAGGCCCCACAGGGTGGTGGTCCCCTGGGGCCGGTGGGTGGTGGGAGGGGGCCAGCGAGCCCGCCGGGCGCCCCTGCCGCATGGGAAGCGGGCACGGTTTAATTGGGCGGGCGGCCGCTCGGCGGGGCCGGCTGCTGGCAGGCGGACACAAGCTCTTTTGTCTCCGCTCTCGCTCCCGGCACCGGCTGGGGCTGGCAGGGCCCGGAGCGGTGCAGCCACTGAGAGCCGAGCTCGCCACCGGGGCAAGCAGCCAAACCCACCCCGACTCCTCGGGCTGTCACAGGCCCTCGCTGCACGCGAGGAAGCGTCCAGGTGGCCAGCGAGGCTTCCTGGCTGATGAGGGGTTAGGAAATATGTGGCAATCCCCGGCAAAGTGCCCTGCAGTCCTCCCCGTGCCCCCTTCTTGCCAGGAGACCAGGAACAGGCAAGACCCCTGCCCTCCCCGCTGACTGGGCTCCGGAGCTGCATGGCCGGGGGTCCTGGGGCAACAGGGGTGTGAAAGCACCCTGGCTTTTGCTCTCCAAACTGGGATCTACAAGAGGATGCCAAGGAGGCATCTATAGTGAGAGCAGCCACTAGTTTTGGATCCTGGTTCCTCTTGCATCCTTCCCATCCCTCAGCTCCACTCAGATCCTTTCTGTGGAGTGGGGTCACCAGCCAGGGGCTGTGCCTCTCCTCCCTTCTCCAGCACCCTCCAGGTACAGTGGCTCTCCAGCCCCACAGGTGACCTTCATGAGGGCAGATGATGACAGGGCTGGAGAATAAGGGGCAGACCCCCACCATATGCATCCTTCACCTGCCCGGTCTTCCAGGGACATTCCCAGGAGCCTCCTCTCCCAGAACTCTCTTGCTACAGGAAGAATAGGGGCTATGAAGACTGGAAAGGACATAATGATGAGAGCACCGAGGAGCTATCCCCAGGTGATGGGGTGGATGGCCTGGCCACCATCCAGAGCAGACTGGACTCCTCACAGAGCAGTCCCAGCCCCTTGCACGGAGGGAGCATGGCTGGGGCAGCTGGGTGCGTCATAGCCAGCTGTGGATCAGCGGTGGCTGCAAGCAGAGTGCGGCCAAATCCCTTCTTCCCGGCATCCGGCACCAACCACCCCCTTTGCAGAAAGGCCCAAGCAGGGGAAGATGTTGCTGTTGCTCAATGACCCTGTGAGGGCCTGGGTGCTTCCTGGCGCCACTGGAAATGGCTGGGTGACACAGCTGAGTTGCCAACCCAAAGCGCAGGCACCATCATCACCATGGTGCGCAACCTCTCATGGGTGGCACAGACAGGCCAGGTTTGCCTCCTCAACTCTCTCAACCTCTCACCAGGGGATTCATGGCTTTCCTCGCCTGGGAGCACAGCTGGATGCTTCGGGGAACCCTGGTGCTGGGGTGGAGATCAAAGGGAAGGGGCTGGGGGGCCCTTACCCACTGACCATCTCAAACACGCCCATCACCACTGCCAGCATTGCCGGTTGGTTGCTCCTCACTGTCCCCTCCAACTCTCCCAGCGCCAGCAGGCGGCTGCACCCCGGCCCCAGGCGCAGGTGTTCACACCGGAGACCGCAGTCCTGGGGAACAGTGCTGCCTTCCCTGCCTGGGGCAACCCGCATCCTGCCACAGGGTTAAACTCCCCAAGGAAAGGAGGGAGGAAGATAGGAAAAACAATCACAAGAATTTGTTTCATGCTGCCTGGATCCCTCCCCGCACGCAGCAGTGTTTTTGGACGGCCGATTTATAATCAGCAGTGTGGAATGTTGTAAATTAAATATTTTTAAACAACTTTGCTCTCTCTCTGGTTAAACATTTCAGAGATCGCTCTTTCTTGTCTGTCTCTTGCTGGGTGGTCCCTCCATTCGCCCGTACATCTTCCTCAAACACAATTAACCATTTAGATGTTGCACAAAGGAATAGCTTATGCATACAACACCAGTCGCTCGCTGCTCTGGCGCTGGGGGAGGGAGGCAAATAAGAAGGCAGCTTCTTTTATTTTCTACTAAAAACAAAAACAAGAAAATCCCTTTTTCCTTCCCAAACTATCCCATTTTTCCTTGAATTGTAAAGGCACTGATCCAAGCTCATCAGCTGTCTTGGTCCTCAGTCCAACAATCCCCTTGTCGTCCCCCATCCCCTGAAATTCAACATTAGCATTTTAAAAGCCTAAAACATACAAGTTTATTTAGACTCAAGCTCTCCCAAGCTCTTGCTTTCCATATTTATATACACACGTATTTTAACGTATATAAAATGTCTGTCTATAGGACCTGGAAGGAAGTTCCCGTCTGCCGGCCCGTCTGGGAGGCACAGGCACAGGCTGTGGACCTTGGCTCCTGGGAGATGGAGTGAAAACGACAGGATCCAGAAATCAGCCTCCTGGCTGAGAGGGAGCAAGCCTCGGTGGGCAGGCTGCTGCAGAGGTGCCGGGTGCTGGTGAGGGAATCTCCACATCCCCAAATCAACTCTGCAGGTTGCCAATGAGAAAGGCCCTGTGCTCTGCGCTCCCCCATGGCACTGGGATGGGCTGGGTTGGGGCACAGTGGGCAGCCTGCAATGCCAAAGGCCCCAGCCCCAGTTGCCCGCTGCAATAGTCAGTGTTTTAAAACAGGTGACCAAAGGCCACAGGAGTGGCTGTGTGTGACGGGAGGGCGGCACTGCAGTGTCCCGGGGCTGGATTACACCACACACTGTGCAACGTGCGTCTGTCACACCACTGCTGCCGGCACAGGCGGCTCCTCTGTGAGCCCCATGTGGGGCTTGATCTCACTCTGTCCCTTGCAAGACATTGGGCAGGGACCACAGCAGCCACTGCTGGCCCTCACTGGGGATTTAGGCCAGCGTGAAGGCAGTAAGGCCCCTCCGGAAAACAATGGTGTTCTCCAGACCTGTGGGGTTTTATTAGGAAAATTCTTGTCTCTGGATCAGAAAAGTCCAAAGGATGGGCAGGGGCATGGTGAAAAACACTTTCCAGGCAGCCAGAGGAACGACAATGGGGTGCAGAAACCAGTAAGGAGAAGAAGCATGGCTCTGCACAATCAGCCTTGGAGACTGAAAGCAGTGATCCCAGCCCTAAGAGGTTCAGGAGAGTCCTATTGCTAGGGCTGCACACACGGTGTCAGCTGGATGGGTGATGTGGGGTGCCAGACCTGTGTACCTGAGACCATATGACTGCTCAGGCTCTGCTCTCCCCTTGCTGCCCACAAGCCAAAAAATTGTCCTAAAAGCAAGATCAGAGCCGGGTGCAAAGGTTTTATGTCCATTTGAACATCATGGGGGTGGGAAGCCCACCATATCTGGGAATGGCTGGCTGTTTGTCTTCGCCTCACGTGGCTCTGCTCCAGGGCTGCCAGGAAGATGGGAGCCATCCGCTTTGGTTTGACTGCAGAAGGGATCAGATGAGCTGCTGCTTCCTGAGAGATCCCAACAGTCACCTACAAAAGCAAACATGAACGGCTGAGGGAGGCAAGCCGCAGCTCTGGGTGTCTGCAACTGCCCAACAAATGCTCTTCCCAATTCTGTGTCTTACAAATGGGCTTGGCTGCAAAAATACTGGCAAGGACCTGGCTGCAGAGGTGCTGCCGGTCGCACCCAGCTCTCATGGGAGCCAGGATGAGGGGGCAGAGCTTCAGGTGCCCCCGTCATGGTGTGCCGGGGGGCAGAACCCACAGGAAGACATGTGACCAGGTGTGCACACATTGCTCTGCACCCACACCAACCCTGCTGCCCTGGTCACAGGAAAAACCTTTTGGGAGCAGCTGGCAAGACACCGCTCAGGAAAAACCATGAGCCAGAGGTCCTGCTAGCCATCATGGCGAAACTGCTTTACCCCATGCAGATTCAGCACGTGACGAGCCACTGCAAGAACCCTTCCACAGCAACCCTGGCAGGACATCTGCCAAGGAAGTGTTCAGGACAAGTCTGTCCAGAAAGAGCCAGCAACTACAGAGCTAGAGAACTTCCATCTCTTTCAGAAAAGTGTTGCCTATAAAGCACCACTTTGATACCAGTAACACTGTGATGGGCACAGGCTGTAATGCTCAGCTGCCTGGGTGTGACAGAGCAAGTTATATGTATGTCTGAGAGGTGCCCCATTCCTCAAAGCTGGTGAGCAGCCTGTACCAGTAACACCTTCCAGAAGGTCTCTGTGACCTGGGACCAAACAGTCACATCCTGGGAACAGAACTTCATGTCCTCAGCTGCTTCTCCAATTTTCTCAATGACTGTAATATCACTCGGTTTGTGAAGTTGCCTGACCCAACCCATCACATGCTCACCTGATGATGACAGCAGCGTGGAGGCCAGGTTAGATGAGGAAGGGTTAACCTCCCAGTGCCCGCCTTGGGATTCCTGAAGGCCCTATTATCCCGAACTATTTTTCATAATTACTGCCACACATGTAGACTACATCAAGAGTGAATCTTCACTTTGATAATCTGTGCTGTGAAATCTCACTTTGGGATCTACTTTTATCTCACACCAAACACCTGCAGGTCGTAAAAGGCAAAAAGGAAAAGAAAATGCCTCAAATCCCGGCCAGGTTTTCAAGTGTCAGAGAACACTAAATTAATGCTAAATTCTAACCGACACAGTAAAGAGCCCCTCACCCTCTTCTTAAATTAGGTAAACAAAAGGACTGAGACTTTAACATATAATTAAGGCACAAGGAGGTAAAGCTGTAGCCGCTAAACAAGGCAGTGTGGACTTTTCAGAAGTTAAGATGTATCCTAAAAACAGAGGGGGAGAAGGCTTTGTGTTTAAGCAAAAGGATTGTGAGTCAAAGTCCCTGCAAACCTCTCTTGGCTTTGCCAGCCTTCTGGTAAAATGCAAAGCCAGGTAATTACACTCCACTCTGCTTCTGTTTCTACACACCCAAAATGGAGCCTCTCTCCCTTGCCGCACACAGAGACAAGAACTCTCTTTAATTAACCTTTGCAAAGCCTCTGCGATCCTTGGATGAAAAAGGCTTCATACTTTAGGAACATGTTTGCGCACATACGCGAGGCAAAACCTCCAGCACGAAGCTGGAGCTGAATTGCAGCACATTTCTTCTCTGCAGCTTGTCACAGGCCTCGAAGCTCATCCTTACCCATAGTTTCCATTCCAACCCGGTCCTTTAGAGGAAGGATTTTGTTTATGAAACTCAGACAATGTCTGGATTATAATCTCTCTCCTGTCAAATTAACTAGGAAATGGTAACTCTCCTCAGGGGTCGCCGATGCCCATGAAGCACACATTTAACATTTATCACTCCAGTTAATGAAATACCATCCCCGCCAGTTGCTGTAAGCACCTCTGGATGTCAAACTGCCGGGGGAAGATAAATGCCCTGTTCAATCCTACTACATTCTAATAAACAGCTTTTAGGTAGGAACTTGTGTCCAATTTATAAACATTAAAGAACAGCTTGTGTTTCAATCCCATCCAGGTGCTTTACAATCCTGGCACAGGCCCTGACCACAAGGCTGTGCGTTTCACATTAACACACGCGACTCATCTCAGAGACATAGGTACAGTCATCCACAGATCATCTTAAGTGTGGGGAGGGACCTCTTGTCTGGGACTGGAACAGTGGACTGACAGGAAGAACCATCAAAATAAGGCAGGGAGTACCCACTGCTTACAACCCATGCCTCCTTCATGCTCCACCAGCCCTCACATACTTGCTCTTGGGCAAGATTTCAAAGTATCAGACCAAATTCAGCCCTGATGGAAATGGGTGCCAAACTCCTCGACTGCATTACAGAGAAGAGGCACAGATTAAACACCTCTGTGCTGTGGGGCAGCATCACAAGAGATAGCAAGGAGGAGGAGGAGGCTGGCGAAGCCGCCGGGCTGCAAAGAGCAGCCGGCACCGCTGCTGTTCTCGCTGTCCGCCTGCTGTGTTGATGAGATGCACAAGCAGCATCCCGAGCAGTTTCTCCCAGGCTCAGGGACGGTGGTGCAGGACTGCAGGGACGTGGTTTACACTGCAGGGAGGGCGGCTAAGTCATTCTTTGGAGTGGGCACAGTCTGTGTGGTCCCTGCTCTCCCTTCTGCTGGAAAAGTACAGTGCGTTGGCCGGGCGCGCAGGAACCGATATAACCCGGCACAAACCCGCGCGCATCCCAATGAGGGGGGAGGGGCTGACGGACACTCCGCTCTGCAAATACTTCTTTATTAAGACATAAATATAAAGCTGAACAGGAAAGGAGCAATGACAGGGTAAACCATGCCAGTACTGATCTGTACGGATGATCTTACGATGCTTGAACATCTGGTTCTGCTGCTGGCTTCCATAAAATCATCTTTAAAACCTACTCGGGTTATATCTCCATCAGCTGTTCGGTGCCCACAATGACTTCATTAACATGTTTGGCTGAAAAGAGAGAGGGAGGAAAAGAAGAGCAATTGAGTTTTGCAGCAGAGCTTCAGACCTTGCATTTTTCAAATCTGCAACTTTAAAACAAATGAGAAAAGCAGATTCTGGGGAACTCAGAGATTTGCTGGACTCCAGCATCTCTCCGACAGTATCCCACACACATGGTGAAAGCCTAAACAACTGACTAAACATCAGGAGATTTCTCTAATGAGAGTTTTCACATGTATGTGTCACTAATAAACAAGAGAGGCCCTACGGAAGTCACAGCTGCTACTGACAGGTGTACACCTAGGTCAAGGCAAGGAACCATCAACACCCAACATGGAGATTGGACATAAAATTAAAGATCATTAATCCACCCTGGCCCTAAAGAGCACTGTCTGCCCCAAACTGCTTGGAGGCTGGGGAGGAGAGGGGCCGCTAAGCACCAGGGGGCCATCACTGGTTGTTTTTTTTTTTTTTTTTTTTTTTTTTTTTTTTTTTTTTTTTTTTAATTTAAACCTGACCCTCCTGTGGAGCAAATTTGTTGGAGGGGCAATTTCTGCAAGGTCACTCCTTTGCCTGTTCCCAGGAGCTTTGCACAGCCCCAGTGGACACATTAATGTGCCAGTCCCTGCCCCAGCACTGTTAATGCACTGTACTGAAAGAGCCTTCCCTTTAAAATGCAAAAGCAGCTTGTCAGGGAAGGACTGCAAATAAGGGATCTAAAGCCAAAATAATAAAAACACGCAACTGAAAGCCCAGTGTCTAAAAAATCCAAGCATGTGGCCTCAGAGCATGACACAAAGCTGGTGTGCTCAAAGTGGGTGTCCTCAGGGTACTGTGGGGGAGGTGGTGAATCTAAACTGCACTCCAGGAGCTGGACACCTATTCAGGTGGAGCTCAGGTGGTGTGTCCTGTGCCCCTAGGCTCTTCATCTTACCTCCTGCAATTAGGAATAACAATTGGCTCTGGAGCCTGGGATAAGCGTCAAGGCCTATGAGGTGCTGGGATAGACCAATGGAGGCTCTGGTGTCTCCCACACCTTACACAGCAGTGGGGGTGCATAGCCAAGGATGATGAAACTGATGAGTTGTGTTTTATTTACCCACCTAAGACTCCTTCCCTCAGGGGAGTGGATCTTGCAAGACTGCTGCAGAACAACAAATATGCCACCTTTGGCTGAAGGGAGAAATTCCTGGCAATCCCCAAAGTGGTCAGGCCAACATGATGCTTCTCTTGGTTTAAAATTCAAGATGCAACCTTTGTACCACGCAAACCATTGCTCCAGTAAAGGTTTGATTGAATTCTGCTCTATAAACTTCAAGGAGTTTTGGACTGTGGCAAGATAATTTTTCACTACAACCTCAACCCCATAATCATATGGATCATATGCAGTCTCCTCAGCCTGAGGGACAGAATGGGTGAGCCACACCACTTCCTTTCAGAAACCCTTCGTGAAGGCTAAAATAAGGAGATCAAGGGGCTGCTTCTCACCTGCAGCATCAGATTGAGACATTTAGCTCTTTGCTCAGGGTATTTATCATCAACTGATAATTAATCCTGGAGCCTCACGCTAACATCCTGGAACTCAATCTCCAGCACTTTGGGCAGGATGAGCAGAGGTGGATGCCGTGCTCAGAAAAATGAGGGGCTGACTGTAGAAGTGCCAGGTGCAAGCGTGATGTAGGTAGCACCACACAACTTCTCCAGCACAGCTCTTGCCAACAGCCCCAAGTCCAGCCTTCAGCGCCTCTCTCCTCCCGTCCTGGACCCCACACAGCTTTGCCAAGGTACCTCAAAACCAACCTGCAGCATTTCTTGCTATAACATTCCTCACCCCCAACAACTTTCCCAATATATCTCAAACAGGCCCTGTAGCAACTCCTGTGACTCCATTCCTGAACCTCCTCCAAGCAGACTACCTATCATGTTGATTTCTATGATGTGAATAAGACCCTGGCTACCATCCAGTGAGAGTAACTACATTATGCCTCTGCAGATTAAACATGCCTTCATCTAGGCTTATAGAGAGCCATGTCAATTTATGGTTCTATATATAGGTTATCTGTAGCAATACTTTTTAATAAGGAACTTCTTGCTTCATTTCAGACAGCATCCTCCACGGTCCTAAATGTGCAGAGCTGGGATGGCTCCTGTCACATACCTTGCTGCAGAGGTGGTACCAACTATTTGTATTTTGCACTGACGTGCTTGCAGCAGCCTTATGGTATCTTGTATTTTACACCTGATGAGTTCAAAATGCTTTTTGAGATTGGGTGAGTAAGAGCATTCCTGTTTTACAGATGGGGAAACCAAGGCAGCAGTGAGTTTAGGGAGCTTAAGCAGCCAAAGCCACATGGGAAATTGGCGCCTGCATTCCCTCATCTCTCATCCCTCTGCCTGTTTCATCTCCTCCTTGATCCCTGTGGCCCAGATTCCCCAAAGCGAGCACACATGGTATGTCACTGCTACCTCAGACTCACATGAAATCACCAAACTCATTTCTTCTTGTAAAGGCTTAAAGAAAACACATGAATCTGCCTGTCTAAAATCTGCGAGAAAGTTTTCAGGCGATAAAGGGAATGGTTTTGCTAGAAACAAAGCCCCATTCCGCACCCCGAGGGGATGCGATAGGCAGATAAGGATTCACCCTGCTTCCCTCTTCCATTCCCAAAGCCCTCCTTGTGGAGCGAAGGGAATTCAGACGCCAGTGTGTGTGCCAGAGAGCTGAGCTGTGGATAGCGTTTCATTATCAGACGTGGCTGCCAGTTGCCAGTGGCTCTGGCTGGTACCAGCAAGCTCAGTTCCTGCAGAAACTCTGCCTGAAACTCTGGGGGAGGAGGGAGAAGTACCTCACATGCTTTGCTGTTCAGCTCCCTTTCTCCTTCCCCAGCTCCCCATTAGGGATTTCTTACCAGGCTGCCTTTTATCTGACACTGGCAGGGTTACAGATGCATTCAGAGAAACAGAGCCCACAGAGAAAGAAGAGGGATTAGAGAAAGGACTTTGAGAAAGCCTTAAGAGTTGGACTCTTCAACCTTAAATCATGTTCAACTAGATCTTCTCAGATTGGGAGCATCTGGTGCTAAGCAAATCCAGAGCTGATCAACACATTCAACCTCCTGATTAGCACTTTGCTTCAACTTGCTGACGCAGCCCAGCCTGAAGTCAGCCTGGGTGCTTGAACCGAGTGTCCACGGAGACTTTACTGAGTGTAAATCAAAAACCTGTCACTCGTTATATATGCGTTCCTGCTTGGGAAGACATTTGTTTACACATATTGTACACTAGCCCCTTAAAAACATACGCACAAGGCGAGCTAGAGAGCAGAGCAGCTTTTGGTGCTTGGCTAAAAACAAATTGTAATGCAAATAAACACAGGGGCGGAAATGACTGTGCAGCCCAGCACAAACCCCACCAGCAGGCTGGGGGCCGGGGACCCAGCGCTCCCCAGCCTTCCTGGCAGGTTCCTGCCAAGCCGCTCACAGAAAGGGGATGCCGGAGCATTCCTTTAAAAGCCATGTGAAAGCATCTCCTTGTTGTTTGCTCAATTAGCCCCAGACAGATTGCTGCTGCTGCTGCTGGTGGCAACGCTGGGCTGTAAAGGAGGAGGGGAAGGAGGGGAAAGGGAGGAAAAAAAAAAGGAGAGGAAAAAAAAGGGTTAGGGCCTAGGCCCAGGACCACCACGAAGTTTCAGCCCTCAGGGGCTCCAGAAAACGTTCAGTTTACTCACTCAATTACATACACTGTTTTATAAACCCTTTAAAATAAAATAGAAAACAGTCCCTGGCACAGAATTACTGCTCTATTATACAGCAGTGATGAAAGCCACTGCTGTGTATTTGCTCTCTTTAAAGCAAGAGATAGTTTAACTTAAAAAACTAGGCGTGGGGGAGGGGTGGCTGCACAAACGCATGCACGAAAACACGCTGTGGGTGGTTCCCACCACATTCACCCAGGACAGAAAGGATCAGAGAGTGGGAGAGAAGAGCAACTTGTCTCTGCAGTGATGGTTGGCTCTGGAAAAGCAGCCAGGTTAGGGGGGGGAGAGGAACTAAAGGGGCTTAAGGGGATGGGAAGCAGCTGAAGCTTGACTTTGGGAGGCTGGAGGGTGTTTTAAATTACATGTACAGATAAAGAAGGGAAGCAGGTGATGGGGGCTGATTTGTTTGTGTTTACAGAGCAGTGGGACTTTCCAGTCAAGACCTGTTCTCTCCTCAGCCAAGCTTTACTTACACGATCACTGGAGACCAGGGCGACCACACTGTGGCCCCTAACGCCAGGAGCATCTCCCAGTTTCTCCCAGGTGCCAGGTCAGCCCTGCTGTGCAGCCATCAGCTGAGCCCATGCGTCGCCAGCAATGATGTTCCCTGTGAGCTGAGTGCTCCAGCTGCTCCCAGGGTGGGATGTGCAGCTCACCCAGGGGGCTGGTGGTAGCTTCAGGCAGATCAGCTCTGGTCCACAGCTGGGGCCTCCAGCCCACAGAACAGGCAGGCGGTAGAGATCTTACCTCTGCCTTACATCCAACAACCACCAGTTCTCAGTGCTGGTGGCCTCGTGGTTCAGCTGAGGATTTTTTCACAGTTCAACCAAATTAATCCCTTTGCTTTCAAACCCTTCTGGGGAATAGATGTGTCTTGAGAGTGTAAAGGTAACACTGAATTCAGTGTCCAATGAGAGACGACTTTACTGTGGCTTGGAGCAGATGGATTGAGGGAGTGAAGGAACAGGACAGAGATGCATGGGAAAGTCATCAGTCAGGGTCTTAGAAGAAAGGTTAGCAAAGGGAAAAGGAGACCCAGAGCTCGGGATGTGCCTAAGATAGCAAGCTCCTTGGGGAGGGAGACACGCTTGAAGTCCTTGTATTGGGAGAGAATCCTAGCAAAGTGTGTGAGAAGGGATTGGATGATAACCAGTAGTGTGCTCCCATGGGCTATCACCACCTCACAGCAAGTGCAAGCAGGGATCTCAAAACAACAATCTGACTGACTGTCCACATCTTAACTTCCTGATATGATGGCAGAGGTGCCCTATTTGCCTGCAGCACTGGACACAAGTCCTCTTCCTTTCTCAGCATCCATTGGGGTGCTCTTCCTGGCTCTTTCATGTGGCTGAGCTCTAGCAGAGCAGAAGTGGTTATTTTCTCTGCATGGAGCATGTAAAAATATTTCCACAAGGTTATGAACTGCTGCCTTATGGGTAGACTTCACAATCAGCATGCTGCGAATGTGGCAGCACATTTAACCCGCTCACTCAGGAAGCCTGAACTTCCCTGGCTGGGAATGACAGTATGCACAAGTGTGACAGTCCCCAACAGCAGAGGGGAGGACAAAACATCGCTGGATGGATAGTCTAGGGAAGTTTTATGCCACTGCTAAGGCCAGAACTCATAAACCATTTTTATACAACTTGGAAAGGAGGCTTATTAGGATTAGTTAGCAATGTAGTCACTGCATAGTCTCTGAAACAAAAATGTCAACTATTTAAGAGATGCCTGTTTTAACTGCCAACAATATCTTTGTCATGGACACTCAGTAGTTAAACTACTTTAGGGAGAAATCTTATGGATCTCTCAGTTTTGCTATAAATTCACACCATTCCTACATCACCTCCAGCTCATTTTGCACCCCTGTGCACAATATACATGTGTGCACTGTTTAGTCTGTGTCTGTTCTTCATGAGCTTTCATAACTCCCATCTGCACAGCAGCATGCCTTCTGATCCTGACCCTGTCTCGTGCTAAGTGTTTTCAGTTCCTGAAGACTGCATCAGGAGGTACTCAGCATCTTGCAAGAGCAGATGCTCACCCCTACTTGAATGCAGTGAAAGCATCAGAAAGTATCTTGATTCCTTTCTGTCCCTATCCTGCTAAATCTTGGCTCATGTGAAGCCTCCTCACAAGCAGGGACCCATTCACATGTGGAGGTTTCATAAAACATACCTGCCCTCAGAGGATGACATTAGAGAAAAATGTGTTCTTTGGCCCTCATTAAAATAAAACAATCTAACTCTGTTTCATTGAGAAGTCCTAGGACTCCAAGCTTGGAACAGGACTTGGAAAATGATTGGAAATGGGAGCCAGTCCTTACTGGATATGTGCCTTTTTCTCTTCTTGTGAGAAACCACACAGTTTTAGCTATGTGATAAGCCTTTGAAAAAAATCTCAAGTTTGCACGTGTTCTCAGGACGGCAGCTAAAAACTCCAGAGACTGTCTGCAGTGAGCACTCTTGACCATGGAAGTGCAGGAGGAAGGCAGGACTTCCTCCAAGCTGTACGGACCAGTGGAGCACTCTGCACAGAACCACTCCCCTCCTGTGCCCAGTATGAGCCTGCCTTGGCATGACAGAAAGGAATGCAGTCCAAATGAAAGCAGTCAGGGAATGACTGCCAGATGAAAAATGGAGCATGGGACTGTTGGGCAAGGGGACTGGAAACAGCAGCTATGGTCAGACCAGAGGAGGTGTCAGGTGGGTGTCTGGGAATAACCGAGTAAGAGAGAAAAACAAAAGTCTCTTTGGGAGAAAGACTAGGAGAAAAACTAAAGAGAAGGCAAGAATTAGGATGAGCCTGGTGCTGGGACAGAGCCATAGTGGAGAGCTGTGAAGCGGGAGTAATGATCAGGTAGGACATAGATCTACTTAGAGCCCCATGGCTGATGCTGGAAATAAATACGCAAATAAAACATCCCTGCCCCAACGACAACAGAGATGAAAGCAAGGGATAAGGTGGTGAATTTTGTATCAATTTTGCTAGTTCTGTACTTTGTGTGAGTGTTTACTGTCTCTGTTCCTGGTGTTGCTTTAAAGAAAGGTTAGGCCACTTTACCTCAAAGAAGGGTTAGGCTGCTTTACCATACACGCCTGTTCCTGGCTAACTTATACCAGATGCATAATGTTCTCCCTGCTGAATCTGGCTGAGAGACTCCTTTGGGAGCTGTACTTATTGACTCCAGGCTCATCTGACTCCTCGACTGGCCCATCACCAGCACTCCCTCTCTCTAGTCCTACTTCACAGAGCACATGCTGCTTTTGAGTGCCTCTTTAATACCAGGTTTATCAAAAAGGCTGCAGTATAATCCTAATAACTGTCTTCAAAACAGTGATTGAATGCTCTGTGCAATTATGTTTTTTCAGAATGCTGTCTGCCATTTCCTATCCCTCTAAAAATTACTGCCTTTTTCTTAGGTACCAACATGTTTTTCAAACTGCTACCTGGTGAGGTAGCTTTCACAAAGCCCATCTGTTAATTCTCCGCTAGCAAATTCCTTAAAGTATCAAAGAGGAAGGAAAGTGGATGCTTCCAAGGCATGGTAATAAAAGCAGTAGGAGAATAGTAGGGCTCTCAGGAGGCACGGGTTGCAAATCCAGAAGTTAAATACGCCATACCTTGACTTCAACAGAGACACTTAAAAATACCATCTCTGGCCAGTGCTGTGACAGGGCTGAAGTCAATGCAGGACTAGGACAACACTGCTGACAGTCACCTGCACTCCTGTGTCTCCAATTTTTTTTTTAGTTTGAAAATACGAGGTTGCCTCTGATCTACCCCAGTAACCAGTGCTGGAGTATTCCCTCTATTTAGGTGTCCAGAGATTTGCCAAGTCCATTATTAAGTGATGAGGTCTCCCACCATGTCCCCAGGGAGATTATACCACAGCCTACCAGACCACATCGTTAGGAAAATGCTCCAGATAGCCAACCTAAATTGTGTTTAATTCAACCCCATTACTCCCAGCTGTACCATTTGGACCACCCTAAATATGCCCATATTATTCTGCAGAAGGAGAAGGATGAGAGCTGGTTTAAGTTACGTTTGCCTATCATTTGTGGTAGCTGTTCTCCTGCCATCCCCCTTGCATGGGACTGGAATTCATTTTATGAATGGAGGTCAGTGCACCACTGGCTCAAAGAGCTCTTGTACCCTGAGCTGCCTGGGCAGCGTGGCCAGGACTCATATGGTAGAGCAGGGAGCACACAGCCAGTTCTGCAGCAAAGTCAACTGTGGGATCTGCTTGGGGCTGTGTAGGATGATTCAGGGATATTTCTACCTTTGATGAATCCTGGCTGATGCTCTGGAATAAGGCACTGCTGTATTTTTCTTTTTTAAATGTTCCTGGGAAGTTGTATGCAGTTTTGCTGAGGAGGTTTCTACTCCCAGAAACTGGAGAATGTAACTCCCAGACTAGGGTCAGCAGCCAGCATAAGCTACTGCTTATGTCTGCTGAAGGGTGATCAGCTTGCAAGGAAAGGTGGCTCCTACCCAAGAGAACTAGGTTTTTTTCTTAATGTGGACATGGAAGCTCGAGTTTGAAGAAGGAAAAGTTACCAAACAGAAAAACACAGCCAAAGTCTTGATGAAAGGGGCAATATGGAAACAGACTTACAGGGCCACACCAAAAGCTTGGCACAAGATACAGGAAGGCTTGGGCAGGGGAAAGAAAGTCATGGCATGCTTTCACAGCGAAAAAGAGAAGACCCGGTTTACTACGGGACCAGTCAAGGTCAGAAGAGACATGCTGGGCTGGAAAGACTCAACAGTGCAAGAAATAAGTCATGAACTTCACAGACAGATCCCAGACCACTGAGGCAAACCTGACCCCCAGCCCAAAGAAATTCTAGAATGGTTAGGAAACTGAGGCAGGAAAATGAACTGAGGCTTTATTATTTTTTCTTGCTCAGCATAATGGTGTATTTATAATCTATCTGAGTATGTCTCTGCTAACGTCAATCATACATTTCTCAACAGTTTAACTAGAGGGCCCCCAGCCTCTATTTAACCCAAGAAGTGGGTTTAAGCTTTGGGGAGGAGAGCAGTAGACTCTCAAGAATAGGCAAATGAACCATTGGTACAGCCCCGTTACTCTCCCTGCAAATACATCTACGGACCTTGAAAAATATTCAGACAAGGATGACAATGACAAGGACAATCAAGAAGAAAGACCAGTTTTCATACTACGATCAACCAGACTGGATCTGTACCCTGGAAGATGCTTCTGAAGCAGTTGTGAGCAAGGTCAAAGGGTGATATTTCTGTTTGGTATAATCTACTAAAGAAATCAAATATATTCCTATTTCCTAAAATATTAGCTAAATCTACAGCCCATGTCCTCATAGTTCACACTGCAGGTTAACAACCAAACATGACCTGACTCATCTCTCCTGGTGATTCATGCAGATGTGTAGATGTGGCACTTAGGGACATGGTTTAATGGTAGACTTGGCAGCGTTACGTTTATGGTTGGACTTGATAATATGAAAAGGACTTTTCCAACCTAAATGATTCTATGACAGGGGGCAATGAACCCCACAAGGGACACCAATTCAGACTGATGTGATGGGCAAAGCTATGAGTAGACACAGTCACACAGAGACCAAGACTACAGTGAACTCACTGTGTTACCTGCAATATCAGAGACTTGCAACTGCAGGATCAACACTTTGTTTTCATGAGTCCTTTTTACTTTTAGTTTCAATTCAAAGGAAAATTTGTCATATGCAAAGCTGACAATAGGTTACGCTATACTACATTAAGTTCAAACTCTGCTCCATACCAAGACACTTAGAACTGGGAATCCACCCACGAAGACAAAGCAAGCAAATAAATCCTGATCTGACTAAATGACTTCACATGGAGCCTGCAAAGGAACTCACTTTTGTCCTCAGTCCACACACTGGAGCACGGATCTGCCAAACCCCAACCATAAATATTCATTAAAAAGCCTCTGCTTGGGATGCAGTCACTGAAACAGCCATTTCCTGCCCATTATCTCTTAGGGCAGGAAATCAACAGTTCCACTCATGCGGTTACCACCGAGCCCTCACCACGCGCACTCCCACTGGATGGCTGAACTTTGTATAAATGAGGGCCACGTAGTTGTATCCTTTCTGAAGCCCCAAAATAGCACTTCATGGCAGTAAAGCAGATCTGAACGTAGCTGCCCTTGTGTTTCACATTGAGCACAGCAGCTCCCAATATGATGTTCCACCTCGAGCTTTTGCTTGGAGCAAAGTGAATGGGAGCATACTGGCACTGTGGGTTGGGAGCATCTACAGAAAAGGATGTTTGTGTGATCAAAAATTTGCCTGCTTTGCCCATGTCACTGACAAAGATTACTAGTCAAAATAATGGCTCCTTCTGCTGAGGACAACCTCAGACTGATCTAATTGTGGTCTCTGGGAAAAGACTGTCTCAGCACCCAATCTTGCTCTTTATAAGAACAGCAGAGCTTTGCTGCCAACTTCAGAGGAGCAAGTCCCTGAACTTATGCCAAGAAGCTGTACTTTCCATGAAAAACAAATCCTGATATTATAGGATATCCCACTGTAGAACTGCCACAGTTTACTGGCACTTCATGAAGAAGCAGGAGTAAAATCTCAAGGAAAAAGTTTTGAAAATTATTACAAATGCACAGTAAATACAGCATTTGAACTTACCTTTGGTTTCCAGCCTCTGATCACTTCCAATCAAACAGTCCTTGATGTCTGCACTCTTCTCTATCACAGCATTATGACAAATAACACTGCCCTGAAGACAGCACCTACAATGTAAACACAAGCAAAACAAGAAAATAATTTAAATGACAGGTACAAAACAAAGGTATCCACTGGAATATCTAATGACGCTGTGACATGATCCTGTAAGTAGGTTCAGTTCAGCTCTTTTCTCAAAAACTCCATTCTTCTCTTGATCCTCACAGCCAGACGCTGGAAAAACCTAAATGCCAGGTGTCAGAATGGGTTTGCAAAAAAGCATTTGCAGTTTTACCTCCCGTTAGAACAGCTTTCCTCTACATTTCCTCAACAGAATAAATACTTAACTGAATAAACACAGACTTGGGACCTGGATCAAGTCTTGTATTTTCCGCAGACAGTCTGGGTGACTGAGGGGGTGGCTTCTCTGCTCACCTCCCCAGCTAAAAACACGACCAGCAGCCCAGTCTTTCCCTGAAAAATCTGCTGAACAGTTTTATACATTCCAGCTTGCCAGGCACTAAGAAAAGGTAGAGAGACGGGGCAGATCAATAGCTCAGCTGGTTGGCTTTGTTTGTGTTATATTCAAGCACCCAAACACGATTATTCTGCAGTACTAAACCAGTGAAACCCACACGAGACTTACTCTACCTGCCTTGGGTATCTTCATGCTCAACTTGCCTTTGACACCACTAAGTCTGAAATGCTACACAGGATGGAACTTTAGCAAAAGCCACCTTATTCCAAAATGTATTTGAATCTGTAATAACCAGCTTATAAATCTGCTGATCCGACTGTCCAGAGAGGAAAGGAGTTCAAACTGCTGGGTTTGTAACTTCTCTACTGACAGATTCTGAGTTACTGCATCGTTTTGAGCCCCTTCTTCCAGTAAGGTGGAACTTGTCAACCTTTACTAGTATCTGTGATGTGTCCTGAAATGCTGTTCCCTCAGCATGATGAGTACTGTTATATAGCATTAAATGTAATTTCTATCAAAGCTACAGAGAAAAAAAAAACTATGAATCAAATTATTTCTTTCCTTATTTTCACATGTGCAAAGGTAGGTAAGAGTCACTGAAGGACAGAAAACACAGCTAAGATGCACCTAAAAATACTAACACACATTGAAACCAGCTGATTGGGAAAAAGATATAACTGAGATCTATAACGCTGGAGAGATGCAGGTAATCTGCTCCCCCTAGATTACCCCAATATTAATCCTACTGTGAACCCTAGCATCTCATATCTGCTTCCCAGTATTTCTGTCAATATTAATTACAGTTAACTGTGAATATTGTCAGTCCAACAACTGATCTCTGTCAAAACCAGAAGTTTTTGGCTTCAGTGACTTTCTGCACAGTGAGTTGCACAGTTTAATGACCTGTAGCCATTCCCCACCTTGGTTACAGGCACCACCACTACTCTCTACACTAGTGAAGCACAGCTGCAGTGCACCATCAGGCTGGCTTGTGGACAGAACTGTTAGCCTGGAGTCTGAACTAACAGAGGGGTTTTGGTATCAGGTCAAAGCCCTGAGCCTCAATTCTGTATTGAATGGAGCGCTAGTCAGCTGAGGTCCTCAGAAGTGAGAAACATCGATCCTCACTCCAGACCACTGATCCCAAAATTAACTCATAGTATTTTCCTGCTCACACATCACTATTATCTAGTACAAAGAATTTATCATTAAATATGTTACAATTCTGTTGCTTGTGTGAATCAGAGCAGAAACCATCTGCCCCACAAAACCACCATTAATTCTGCAGGAGTAAAAGCAATAAAACTGGACCTCAGTTGCAGCGGTTCGCAGTTACGACCCTCCTTGAACAGACTGTCCCCTCTGAACAATTATTCTTTTAACTCACTTAAACTCCCCCTCTGCTGACCTATAAGGAGGCAATATGAGCAATTATTCTACAAGCAACCAGCTCAGGTTGCCTTGGCAGGGTTTTTACTAACATGTTAATAAGATAAAAAGCGGCAAAGATACACAGCAGACCCCTGCCTGTCTTTGCTCTCACACTGTCACAATCTGCTTCCTTTCCAATAGCCTCGTGTGCCCGCACAGCAGCTCAGGCCATCGTCCTGTGCAATAGCAGTTGCTGAGAGCAAGAGCAACTTGGCATTTATGCTGGGCTAGGGAAGGGATCAGTGGAAGCGGGACTGCCCACCGCTGCCATCCTGACTTGGCTTTCAACAGGACTAGTGAAGGGAATGGGAGAAGTTGCTCATTTCCCACTGAAATGGCTCCCATCCAAAACGTGCACTCCAGAATACCTCCTCCTCCGTTGCTTTGAGCCAGTCAGATGAAAGCTTTCCACTGCAAACCTTTAGGTTCCCACTATCTATCACTTCTCCTGAGCATGAGAGCAGCTGTGAGTGCACTACACCTCTCAGCATTACCTTCATGCAGGAGGATATTCCCCAAAGGAGAGGGGATTTAAGCTGTCGGTCTGGAGTTCAGGCTGGAAAATACTGCATGTGTGTTCAGAGCCTACTTGAGGATAGGCTTTCAACTCCCCGAGAAAGAATAGCATTGTAACCAAGAAACTGCTGATGACATTAACATCAAAGATAATGGGGGTTCCTGCCAAACCATTTGTTGGGAGGGACAGGCCAGGGAACCAAGATGAACTTGTCTGTGCCAGGTGCTTGCAAATCAACCCTTCCCTGGTGCCAGGGTAAAACAAAACCCAAGAACTCCACCACCCCAGGAGTTTCTTAAAACTTATAAACCCAGCAACTGCAGAAGTTTTAAAGCCATACTCAACGCTCAGATTACCCCAATCACACAAACCAGCAGCAAATCCGGCTTTTATTGCTCAAGTGGAACAAAACTTCAAGAGATAAAAACACAATTTGTGGGTGTTCCCTTCACCCGCTGACAGATGTAACACAGCCATTTTGAAACCACTTGTAAATGCCTTTTTTCTAAAAAAAAAAAAAAAGAAAAGAAAAGAAAAAAAAAGCTATAAAGCCTGCCAAGAGAAGTATTTTGTGTGTTTATTTAATTTTTACTATTTTTTCAAGTTGAAGAGTAAGGAATAAACTTTTATTCTCTTACAGGGTAAATATCACATCTCAGGGCACTGCTGTAGTCTCCTTGGCTAAACTGCCACCACAGTTCCTGCCTTCCATAACAATTAGGTGCTATTAGCCCTCAAAGGTGCTCTGACAGCATCCAGCTTCATCAACTCTGGTGTGTGTGTGCATACACACACATTGATGTACTGCTTTATAATGCAAACCATATTTATTTTTTCCCCCGAAAATGTAGTATATTTTTAAACTTTTCAGCACGGTGAAAACGGATATCTCCTGACCTTAAAATCCAAAGAGCATGTTCAAACCCACAAGAGGAACTAATTTGGGGCATTTGATTTATGGCTGAAATTTCAATTTGAATTTGTTTTAAGCGTAATCACAAACTGAAAGTCTGGCAGCTGTGTGTTTTTCAGAAAATAAATAAAAATATTCAGTGTGTGCCTGCATTCTAGAGAGAGCATTTTACAAGCCCAGTCCTGTAGTGGGAACAGATGTAGCTAAAGCATTAATTTGTTCTACAGGTACAACGTGCAAATAGGAGCATATGAGAGAGAGTGTGCGCCTACGTCTGTGTCTGTGTGTCCGCTACGCGCCTGTATCTGAGAGACAGAGCCTGACTTTGGGGTGGGTTTTTTTGAAAGTGAGAGAACAAGAGCAAAAGGAGTAGTGGCCAAGGAGGCATGGGGGGATTACAAGGATTTAGGTCTTTAAACTGCAGACCACCTAACAAGATCACTCTGAAATGCCACTAATTTCAGTTAAGGCCACAGACCTCCCTTCCTCTGCCCTCCCTCTCTCCCCCATTGTAAACAACTAATCCCAGCAGAAAACAACAGAGAGCAAAATGTACACACATTCTGCAACATTCCAGGTCCTTCTTTATCTTTTATTTATTTTTCTAAAAGGTCAGCGTATGTATGGAGGGAGGGGGGAGGGGAAGAAAGCCAAAAAAACCTCAAGTCCATCTCTTGTGTGGGCTTGAAGGAAGCTGGGAGAAAGCAAAGTCCAAGAGCACACAATATGGAGCTTTTATAGCACAGCAATTCCTGGACTCAGCTTACTTTCCCCTCCCTTTATTTGTGGCAAAGTCACATAGCTTTAAACCAAAGGACAGGGTGGTCGATTACATCTGAAAGAAATGTAAAGAATTGGGAAAGAATTCCATCTCCTGTCGAAATTATAAATAAGGAAGTATTAATCCCAGAGACAGGCTGATTTATGCAGCCCTGGAACTGCTGACTTTCAGCCCGAGTATCGGTCTATAAATCAAACTCTTAAATCAAGTGTGTCAATCGCTGCAGCACTGCGATACTCAGGCAAAGCAAGGCACCTACCACTGAAAGCAGGAAGATTGCCAGGGGACTGAGGTGCCGTACCCTTCTTAATTTTCTAAAGTGTAAATCTGAGATCAAACATCCTTTGGGGGAATGGGAAATCAAAATACGCAGTGCTCAGCACACCGGGAGCAGGCAGCAGGAGTCCAAGACACAACCCCCTAATTACAGGCTACCCACTGATTATTTAGGACTGTGATTAAAGTGATGAACGCTCCTGGGAGAAAGGGGCTTAAGTAACTGAGGTCAAGACCTCAACTGCAGCTCTCGCCCTAGTTGTGCAAGCTTAGGAAGGTATGAATGTCACAGGTTTGCCTTACAGCAAATCTCCTGAAATGCCAATGGAAGTTATCCAGGCCTGGTACTTTAATCCAATTGTGCCAAAACCCCGACATAATCTCTGTTGGGCAGCAAAGCAAATGAGGTGTCTATAATGCAACGCTTAAAACTGTAGACTCACAAGAAATAAAGCCTGGAGCACAAAGCTTAGGACAGCCTGTTGGTACTGCTCTGCCGTGCCAAGAACTCGGGTCTCCTGCTCCTCCAGAAGAGCTATGAAACGGAGAGACTAAAGCAGGAGTTAAAAGCAAAGGGTGACATGCCTCGGCAGCACTGAGGGGTAACAGATGTGGATTCCCCCGGGAGCAACATCCCCTTCTGCCCTGACCAAGAAGATAACAGCCATCACAGGCACTGTAACAACACTAAGAGGTGGCAAGGAGTGAGGGAGAGTTCTAAAACCTACGAGCAACCCCTCAAGGAACCCCCCCTGCTAGCTAGTGAGCTGGTGGCTGGGACTCATGATCACACAGGTGAGGCACAAAGACCATGGAAAAACAGGGGAAAGGCAAGAACACTACTAGCGAACTTGGAAACCTAAAACGTTGCCTTCGCCAACGTGCTTTACACACCAATAACATTTTTACACCAAGATGCTTTTACACACGAACACAACAACTCCAGGCACTGTGAATCTCACGTTATACACTCAACTAAATACCAAAGACTACAATAGATGCCAGCAGTACATGCTATAATTTATAGATATATTTCAAAGCAAGCATTCGTAAGTGAATTTGGGCTTTGATCTCCTGTTTTTCCCCTTGGGGGTAACAAAATCATTCTACCAACCTCTCTAAATTCTTCGCCCGTCTCTGAAGGTGTTTTCACTAAGGAGCTTGTTTCATGTCTCTTTTCTAGCCAAGCTCATCACTGTGGTATGGCTCCTTTACACTTCTTCCCCACACCCTAAACATTTTGCATTACATATTGCATATACTTGCCAGCACTCATATTTTCCAGTGAAAGTTCAACTGACCTTAAAGGATTGCCTCAAACCTACCTCAATGTGTTTTATTAAGTGAAACTTAGGGTGCTGGGGGAGGTCGCCAGGAAGGTCATGCCTCACCTCTGAAACTTCAGTTACATCCAGCTGATCTTGCAACAAACAAATTGGTGGCCTTCTACATAGCCACAAGCTCGGGGTTGCACACTTCAGCAAAAGTATGCTGCAAGGAGTTTACACCAGGAAACCCCACACACAGGAAAGCTGACCTCCCTCTGGATTCTCTTTTGCAGAGTGGGAGGGCCAGGTCCCACACGATTTTACAAACACTCCACTGATGGCCAGGAAAAGCTCCTTGTGTCTATGTGAAGGAAATAAAGCAGGAAAATTATATGTTCACTACCACCTCTGGGTTTGCTTCACTTTCCCACCAGCTTGCACAGTCAGACTGAGCGAGGTAACAGGCACAGTAAAAGGACACTTTCTCTGGGGTTTTTGAAGCACAATTCTGGGTTGAGAGCTGTGGCCCTTCATAAGACATTATTGGTTAACTCAGTTTCCATATTATGTGAGCTAGGTTGACATGGAAAAGGTTTTTGTAAATGTTACCCTTACAAACTGAACCTGGCTTCTTAGATCCAAGCTGAACTTGTTCAACCCTTGTCTCCTTAGGACCTTAAGAGGCACAATGTGATAATTTCTTCCTTTTCCATATGCAGGTGGGGGAAGATTTTAAAGAGTATCAGAGACATTCACACCCAGATTCCCACCAAAATTCAACAACAATCAGCTGCTTGTGAAAAATCTCCATACTCTTCGATTAGACCCATGTGGTTAGCAGGAGGCAGAAGTTTATTTATAGCTCTGAAGTCAGACATAACCCTGTCTACCTGAAGAAGCAGATCAGCAGAATGAGAGGAGATATTTTAAAATGCCACTTTTCAGAGCTCATCTGTGCTTTAAGTTCAACATTTGATGTACAAGATGTTTGGAAAACTGGGACGAGCTCCCTGCACTATCAGGGAAACATCTGCATCTGAGATTAAAGAACAGGTGATTTATTTAAGACAGACTGATGTACCAGGAAGATAGCCAGAAGAAAAGTTTTTTTGAGGAGCTGCTAGTAATAATGTTTCAGACACTCACAAGATAACAGGTATTATATGAGAAATTTCCTCAATACATTAGATACAGTAGAATTTGACTTCAGTTGAAAGTAATTGAAAACCAGTTCCGCAAGTAGCTCCACCGTTTCCTACTTAACTAGTTTCCTACTTTGCACTTTCTTCCTCAGTTTATCTTCCTGAAAGCAGACTCTGCTGGCCAGAGGTTGTCTCTTTTCAATATCTTACATAGCATGTGCAGTGAATTAAATAGTAGAATGAAAATTATGGTTCCTGACCAGAAATGTTCACAGTTTAAAACCAAGAGGTGTGACAGAAAGGACAGAATTGCTACATACTCAAGAGAAATCAAGACCCCTTTTAACAGGCAAGGACTACAATACACAGTTTTCTTCATGGATTTAATTTTTTTAAAGTATATCCATGATATACTTTATCTATATATTTAAGCCGAGCATGTGCTTTTTCTGAATGAAGTTCTCACTTTTCATGTGCTTTCTGCGATATCTATTCTAAACTCATTCTTCTTTCTAGGGAGGCAGGGAGCCAATTGGTGGCTTGAGACAAAGTGTCCAGGAGACAACAGCCATCTTAAAAAATGGTTCAAGATACAAAATGTTTGAGAATTTCAGCATAAGCAGATCTTTATTTTCAGCTTTGCAAGCTATGGTGCTGGAAACAACTTCACCTCCTCATTCCTTTTCATGAGGTTATGTACTGTAAAATATGTTGCCTTGGCAATAGGATCAGTCCTTTGTACTGCCATTGTCCAAGGGGAAAAAGACTACTTACGCACTGAACCCCTATAAAGACTCAATTCCACCCTGGTTTTAATTAGAACTTTCTTCAAACCACTGACTGCTTCTACATCAGGTGCTGATTTGGCACTATTGAGGAAACAACCAATAAACTTCACAATCAATCTGCAGTTAGTAGTCAATCCAGCTCGCCTTGCTTGTTGTTTTCTTCCTTTGTACATTTTCTCATAGAAAGTAGCAATAAATTGAAGACATGTGGTAAACTAGAGTAGCCTTAACCAGTCACACGTGGTCTCTCTCCAGTCCCCTCACTAAGCAGCATTATAGCATCTGTCCATCTACTTTCACACAGGTAGCCTGAACACCTTTAACAAAATCCAGTGCATAACTTACTGTCTTCACATGACTGAAGAAGGACGATACTAGTTTTGGCTGACAAAACATTTTCGGTGCCAGTTCTTTCTCCACTTATGTGAGTACTTTAGTCCTTCATACTAATTTTAACCTAGCCTATTCTTTCTGCCCAGGGAATTAGAACTCCCCAAGGTTTACCACATCTTCCCATGGGACTCTTCTAACTTTCCCTCTGTTCTCAACATTCACATCACCTCCCTGAAGTTTGTAACTCGAAGCCTTTGGTGTCACCTCCCTTGAATTCCAAGTTTCCCAATGCTGCAACACTCTGCAATTTGCTGCCATCATGTGCAGCCTGACCCAAAACACATCTGCCTTTTTAACCCCTTCCCTTTCCAAAAGGTGACCTTATCAGAGTGCCACAAGGGGAACTTCAGCAGTTCTTTTGGGTAGTATGTTTGTATGTGGTTCCAACAACATGCTGTAAACTTTACAAACAAAGATATGAGGTTATTATTCAATGATTCCTGCCCCTGCACAAACTCAATAACCTCAGTCACACCTGCAATCCCAGTCTTACAGTTCCTGAACCAACTGCCCACTTTATCAGGCTATCTGGCAACTGTCTGCTGCAAACTCCTTTCTGGAAGGAACTCTCTCCTTTAATCACTGCTAATCCCAGTTTGGGATACAGTTTTTCTGATAAAATTACAGGTGAGACAGGTTTAGCTTCCTGGGTTGCTCTGTGAAGATCTGGTACTTTCTTGCTGTGGAGGTGAAATCTAGATGCAAATCTTGGGCCGTTTGCTCTCTCTGATAATCACAGCAGCCTATTTATGATTTCCATAAAAACCTCATTTGAAGCAGAATGCTTTCTTGTATTTCCATGAAAAAAGAAAAGCAGCAAAATACTTCATTTCAGACTAAACCTACCACAGAGTCCTTGTGGTACTGACTACCACCATGTCAACAAGACCTTTTCAAAGCATGGCTTACGGTGGACTCAGTATTTATCTGAGCTTTTCATGCTTGCCTTCTCAACTAACTTCTAAGTAGTCCAAAGACCAGACTTTTTTCCCTACTAAACAGTCCCTTCCCCTGAATCTTTCCCATGAAAACATTCATTTTCCACGACCAAGGAAAAAGGATACAATGCGCACATAACAAAATGGCCAAGCTCCTTCCCGTAAGTGTATACACTGGGATAGTTTTACTAACAAACAAGAGATTTCGAAATATTTATCTGCAGGGATGGAATAAAGGATTCAACATGTTTTTCCTGTTAATATTAATTGTAATGCTCAGAGCGCTTCAGCACAAGGTCCTGTATGACCAGAGCAATTAGATGTTCCTGCTGCCAGAAGCTAGCAAACTAAGTAAAACAACAAGACTGGTAAAAATAAAGCCAATGTTTGATAAAAAACCAACAAACCAACCAGTGACCGCAAAAACAAAAGCCAGAACAGGAACCTGAAACCAAATTAATCCACCCATATCTAGGTCTCATTTCAAAACAGCTGAGTGTGCCTAAGTCTACCAAATGAAACAACATTAAAACCATAAAGTAATTTGGGTTGGAAGGGACCTTTAAAGGCTATGTAGTCCATGCCCCCTTAAATGAGCAGGGACATCTTTAGCTACACCAGGTTGATCAGCATCCCAGCCAGCCTGGCCTTGAACACTTCCAGGGATGGGGCAATCCCAACTTCTCTGGTCAACTTGTGCCAATGCCTCAAAACCCTCACAGCAAACAATTTCTTCCTTATATCTAATCGAAGTCTACCTTCTTTTAGTTTAAAGCCATTAGACCTTGTCCTGTCGCAGCAGGCTGGGATAAAAAGTTTGTAATCATCAATCTTATAAACCCCCTTCAAGTTCTGAGAGGCCACAATGAAGTGTCCCTGGAGCCTTCTCTTCTGACCAACCCCAACTCTTTCAGTCTTCACAGAAGAAGTGCTCCAGCCCTCTGATCAGTCCCTGTATTATGGTCCATAAAACTGAGAAGTGTGGAAGAGAGACTGACAGTGAAGAACGAGGCAAAAAAGTTGGTTGAGTACCTCAGCCTTCTCCTCATCTGTTGTGACCAGTTTGCCATCCCTGCTTATCAGGGGGTTAAATCTACCAGGCATTACTTTTCATTTGCAAATGGCACAATCCCCCTGGGCAGCCAGCTTCAGTCAAGTCTGTAGGTGTTACACGATGCCCCTTTGCAAGAGAGCTATAAATGAGGGGACTCCCGCACCAAAGATGCAGCAATCCAGGGACCCTGTTGTGCTGCTCCACCCCTGATGCAAATAGAACAAAGAGAAGGGGAAGTCCCAAGACACTACAGAGACTAAGGACACACACAGCTACTGCAGGAACATCCAGATAGACAAAGTTTTCAAGTGACCTATGATTTTAGCTCGATTAGTTGAAATTAGAATTTCTCCAACTATGTAACTCAGTGCAGTCATTTGTCACTGAGCTCTGGGGAGCCGTCCAGAGGGAAAAAGAACCACTCTGCCACTGCAGCCTGTCACCTGGGCAGTCAGCATCTCTCAGCACTTGTGCTGTTGTATAAATTACATCCCTCCCAGCTTGGTCAAGTATGTCCATCATTCAGCACATATGTAATCTTTGCTATTTTATTGTCTCATTGATGGAAGAATTAGCTGCACAGTGGGAAACACATTAAGAAAGGACTACCAATTATTTTGCCTTGTTACTAACTTCTTTAATCCCCTGTAATCTCTTCTGAGGGGGGATTCATATCTACTCAAATCACTTCACAGGAGACATATATAATGTAACAGAAGCCCTACACACCACGACAAACAAAAAACCCAGCTTCTGGTACTCCAGAGTATCAAATGCACCAGCCATTCCGAGAGGACAGATCATAATTTGCAAACGGTATGCAATGGACTGTCCAAACTAAGCCCAGTTCCTTGATCCATTCAGTTGGGAAACTTATTGTCACCTAGGCCATGACCTCCGTTACTCCAATAATGAGGCAACCACTGCCTAACAAGAGATACCTGGTTTTGTTCTAAGCACCTTGTGGTGTTCCCAACTGCACAGCAAGAATTTATCCATTTCAGAAGCTGGTACTAAATGTGGTGAGGCTATTCAAAATCTTTGTTCTGGTTTGGAGTTATAATTTGTGGATCTTGATACTGCAGGAATTATGGCACAGGATCCTCAAATCACATTATAGGAAAACTACCAAGAGATAAACATTTTTCATTTGGTTTTTGGCGCATTTTGTTTGTTTTTTGTTATGGGTTGTTGTTCATTTTGTTTTGCTTTTTCTATATTGACATAGTGAACTGAAGCTGCTGATCACTTTTGCAGCTGAGATGGGAAAAAAAAAAAGAAAGTAAGATTCAACCCAGAGAAGCTAGAGTTGATGGAAGAAGCAAGGGAAATACCAAGGTAGTGCCATGTAACTCTTGATAAATGAACTTAGAATGCAGAGCAATTTTTGCATTTGGTTGTGCCCAGTATCCCAACTTTCAGAAAAGATTTACCTGATCTTTCTTTCTTCTCTGAGTTATCTAAACACCTTTGTCTTTTCCATAATAAGTGTCCTACTGCAGTCCTCTAAGCCTACTGCTTCAAGTCGGTGTTACTGCAATGAACACTCCTGGGAATGGCCTTCCTTCAGTTACCACTCATGTTTGACTTGGGCATTATTACAGTAGACCATTAGCCTGGTTGAGCTGCTCGAGTCAGCATTAAAATGTATATCCTTTAAATGACACAGTTTTTATCCACTTCTCAATGCAATTTCAGAAGTTTCTAATATACAATACCTTAGATGGTAAAACTGGCTTACTTGTAGGACATCTGCTGTGCAATAAAAAAAATGAATTAGATCTGTCAAGGTACTTTATTACGCTCATTTTGACCCTTATCAGCCAACACATACTGACTTTCCAATTAAAGATGAAGACATTTTCTGAAGTTGGTGATTAGATAAAGCCTGAGCTGTTTTAGAGACACTTGGGGGAAGAGGTGTTTATAAGGAGTTGTCCACTGTGGGCAGTTTAAAGCAAAACCACATATAATTTATCCACCTGTTGCAAATGGATCCATCAACACGAGTAAGAATGATTAGCATTTTAACAAAAATCCATCAGATTTAAGCAAAGTAATGAAAGAGAGTCAAAATACATTAAAAAATACATAGAAATCCTTCACTACAAGCAAGGCTTCTTTCAACAAAACTCAGCAGCTAGAATATTTCTGTTTCTCACTACCTGTGTATGCATGACTTCATATCCCTCTAATCTTAAGACTTACTAGATGCATTAAGAAATACTTTATCAGCTCTGTATCTGTGTAGATCTACACAATATTAATTACAGTATGCTTTGCAATAAAGATCCAGGGTCTATAGTCTTAATTCCAGCTGGAGAGGAATAATTACAAATTTGACTCCAGTGCATCCCTGTGCAGTAACCATATGGCAGCTAAAGGAGGTAAACCCCTGGGACTGCGAAGTTTTTCACTCTTTGGTGGCTATATTGCTTTCACCAAGAGCGACTAGGGATCACATTGTTTTCTAGAATTCACAAAAATGTTACCCCAAAAGTCAGTTTATCCCTCTTAAAAATAATGTATCACCGACTTTACGATGCTTGTGGAATTTTGTGAAATGCTTAACATAACAGCTCTGGGCTCGATTTAGGATTTAGAATACTACTAAATGCCAATGCAGACAAACACAAGATGATTTGGGACTCTTCATAAAAATAGTGCTATTTATACACTTAGCTGCCTCTGCGATTTAATGGTATAGCTGCTGACCTCATATGTAAAACCATACCATTATGATTGCGGCATCAATTCATTAATCAAAATGACAGAGGGTCTCATGATCAAATGAGAGAGGTTCCTCTACTTTTTATGACAGCAGTGCTTGTGATACAGCCATACTGGATCCATCTGTGATCGAACTGGAAACCAGCTATTTTCTACACTCAATGGAATTCTGATTTATGATGTGCTTGAAATTACTGTGGATTTCTATTAAAGACAAACACTTTGTGGTAAGGTACCATACTTACCTGTAATTTAGTTATGTAACAGTAGTATCCTCCATAGACCCCACATCCTCTGGGGTTTTACGTTTTTCAGATATGCAACTTTCAGAGCCAACTTGACATTTTTTAAGAGTTTGGCCTTTTTCCTGAGGCCCTAAGCAAACCTCAAGCCATGAAGGAGCAGAGAATTTATACAGGTCTGCACAGACTCAATCAGCAGTTTCCTTTCCACTGACATCCACAGGAAGCCAGCATATATGGAAAGATGGGGGCATGCAGACATCAACAATTACAGACAGGCCACTTTTCCCACATTTGGAAATGTACAGCACAAGGCTAACTATTTAGTCAGTGTCTTTAGTGCATGAGAAACCTCTAGGAGCTGGCAGATTTTCTCTTTGAAAAGTTTATTCATTTATTCTATTACTCAGCATAGGCAATGGTAAAGTAAAGGCTGCAGGATGACAAAAAAGGGCCAAAGAAAATGACATTTTAGGTTGAAGCTGTAATGTTCAAATGTGAGAAGAGCATTTCTAGCTGGCAAGTGTACCGCTTTAAAATGTGCTTTGTGCCTCAAATATTTTAGGCATACTCACTGATCCAGCCACTAAAATAAAGCTTGGAAGAATGACACGCAAGCTCATACAGACTCATACACCCACTTAACTTACTTACACATTCTGAAGAGGACAGGATCTACTGTAAAAACAAGAAATTTATGTTCCAAGACTGCAGCCCTCTTGTTAGTTTATTTCACTTGTGCACTTCTGGACTGCTTATAGAGACTTATTTGTGACTTGGTCTTTAGAAACACAGCCTCTGGCATCATCTCTTCTGGCTGAGGATTCTTTACAGGACAAAAATTACATACTCAGGATCTGTCCAGAAAAAGAAACTTCAAATTTAGGGAACTAAAACACAAAAAGGTAACCTACCCTTCCTCAATCGTAACAGAATTCATGATGATACAGTTCGTTATCTTAACCTTGTCTTTTATGGTACACATGCTGCCGATGATGGAGTGTTTGATGGATGTCTTCTCTCCGATTTGTGTGGATGACCCAATGATACTGTCTGATCCAACCTAGGGAAAAAAAGAACAGAAACTAGCAAAAGTACATGGAGTTCTCTGATATGTGCTCTCCATACACCTGTTCCAAAGTGTGTCTCAAGCACTTATCAATAAAGTTTACTCTGCTCTACCCTGAGGGATCCTTGGCAGAGGAAAGAGCTGGAAATTTGGGGCCCACCCCGTAGGCAGACAGTCAGACAGTCTTCCCAAGGTCCATTAGCTTGGTAAAACTCCATTAGTGGATCTGGCTCTGTAGGCTTCATGCAGAAAGGTTAAGCATGGTAGGCACAATCCTGCTAGTACTCACTGGTTTCACTCAGGTTTGCTCAGTGAGATCTGTCAAAGGGAGGCTTGAAGCTGGTATTCAACCAAAATGCGTTAGCAAGAAGCAAAGCTTCTGATCCCTTCTGGGCTCGGTGTCCTTTGGGAGGCACACTGCTCAACTACCAAGAACTGCCATTATGGAACAAGAGACTGCAGTGTCTGACTTGGGAGTAAGATAGACTTTTTACCAAACATTTTAGAAGAGAGAGACTGAAAGGCAGGAACCCATGGCTGAGCCTACAGAAGACTCTGGGCTGTATCACCTACATTTCACCATTCCCCACTTCAGAACTCAGCTTCACTTCCAACAATGGGACTGAATTTTAGCAAGCAGTTCTTGAAACAAAGTATTTGCAGACTACTGAAAGAGCAGAGATGGGAAAAGGGAACACTTACCATGCCTCTATCAGTGATCTGTGCAGACCCATGAACCAGTGGCTCTTCCAGACCCAGATTAAGCAATAACTTGGGAACCTGAATGAAAAAACCCACATCACAAATTAACATGATAGTGCTGTACCCACATGTTACATAAACAGCTAAAAGATGGCTTTGGTTTCCATTGCACTGCTGCATTTGCCATAAACATTTTAACTTATGGGAAACGGTGGGTTACTGCATTTCAAATGTCCACCAGCTATGTGTGATTTATCATCTTTCACTTTTGTAAAGGAGACAGGTACAGTGCTACCATAGTGCACTGCATGTCTTCTCTCAACTCAGCTTCCCACCTGTGAAGAAGCAGTGGATCAGCAGCAGCAAGCAGGCTGGCTCCAGCTGAACACAGCGACATCCTGTGTGTTACCACAATGTCCAGCATCTGCCATTTCAAATGCAGCTCAGCGTGTTTTACGCTGTCTAGTAAAGCATGGGAGGGAAGCAAGTAATACCAAATATAAACCAGTAAACTGCATAAAAAGATGACTGTGTCCAGCCCACTCCACTAGGTAGTATTCTGAGGCATGGGCAACAAAATTGTATTTCAGATGTTTAAGTAGAAAGAAACTAAAGCTGATCAAGTGGCTATTCCAGATGGTAGGAAGCTACACAAGAAAAGGCTCCTGACAGGGAGAAGGCAGGTGTTAGATAGGCAGACAGAGCAGTGGTGGTAATAGAGAGAGACACAGCCCACAAAATAGGCAAGAACAAATCCATAGAGAGCAATTCTGAACTGGTTCCTGAAAGGAAGGGGAGCCAGCATTGTAGGAGGATGGGATATCACTCCATCATTCCTCCTTTTGTGGGTGAAAGAGCAGCCTGAGGCATCCTGCATCTCCTGGCGTCAGGCTGAGGCCAAGGTCACACCACAGAAGAGGTGATGACAGCACAGATGGGGCTGTCAGGGGAGGTGGGAGCCTTGCAACAATGCACAGACACAGTGCTGCACAGTTACTGGCAGGGGTGATGCAATGTGTGATGTCTCTTGGTAGGACAGAGATGGCAGTCAAAGGAACACAGGAGACACAGATGTATGAGGGCTAAGAGGTCTGTATCACAGCAAACTGTATGGCTGAATGAGAGGCAGCATGTGCTGGGGCTGGTGTGGAGCTCTGCACATACTGCTTGGCCAGCCAGGATGGGGGCACTGACTGTCCATCTGGGAGGTCAACCAGAGATTCAGCACAGTGATGGTGCAACTGACTTTGCCTCAAGGGAGGAAGCAGCACTCATGAAGTCTCCCTTTTCTCTACCCAAGCACCTATTTTTACAAAACTCTTAGAAAAGTTTATCTCTGAGATCTCTATTGCTCTGGTAAAGTTGGCTGAATGTTGCCAGCAATTTCCAAAGCTGCTATTAAGGAATTGCTATACAGTACAACTGTGTAAATGACTTCCTTAGAAAGCTGGGATAACAAGAGCTGATGGCTAAGGAGTGAACCTCAAAAAGCAAATCCCACAGATCTGAAGAAGTTGGGATCAGATGAGCTCACATTTCTGAGCTATCATTTCAATTTGCCTGCTGTCACCAGTAGACATTTTCATATCTGTAGCTCTTTATATCTTGAAGTTGGCCCTTCCCACTAGAATTGTTTATTTTTTAAAAAGCAAGAGTAGATTAGATCCTTCAGTCCAAGGTGCAGGCACTACAGAAAACCACCAGGTTACCAGAACACCACAAACTAGGCAAATCTGCCCGGATGATGCTGGCAGGGTGAAGGGATGTTGTCCTGACATGTCACCTGACACGTAGATCCAAGAGAGGAACACACACCAAAGCATACCTACAGCATAGGTTGGAAAGATTCCTGCTATCCAGTATTGATCTGCAGGACAGGAAAGAAAAGAAAAAGACTCTTGCCCTCCTCAGTGGAAAGGTGGTGTAGTGAAATAAATAAAGGATTTTACTGGCCAGAGCAAAGCCCTTATTAGAATCAGTCAGTGCTAGTGCAGCCTGAGGGGTAACCCACGAAAGCTACATGCTCAAGCATTTTGCTCTGAAAAGAAAGGTTAGACTGGGGGCAGGAGTCAGAGGGAGTGCCTGGGTCAAGGGAAGGTTTAAGATGTGTTTGGATTTAATTCATCTTACAAAGAAACTATTTCCTGCTATTGAAGATAACTC
This sequence comes from Struthidea cinerea, assembly GCA_013397865.1. NCBI lineage: Eukaryota > Metazoa > Chordata > Aves > Passeriformes > Corcoracidae > Struthidea > Struthidea cinerea. Next base: position 94,755 of record VZTI01000697.1, on the reverse strand, counting down.
CCTCCTGAACCCACCTGCCCACACACAGGCTGCAGGCATCCAGAAACCCAGCTGGAAGTGAAATGATGTGAGCAAAGTGTTTCCTCACCAGAAGGGCAATGGGTTAGGATGCCATTCCTTCCCACAGCTACTGGACTGGACTGCTACTGCTATTTGAGTCTGTCCTTTGGGACCTCAAAGTTATAGGTCCCAGCTTTGCAGCAAGGGAATCAGAATCTGGTCTGTGAAGGCCAAGATAAGAGCAAACTAAACACCCAAAATCTTCCTTAGAGACCAACAAAACAGGTAACCGCCCACCCAGATCAAATTAAATGTGCATCTTTTATGAGGATTAGAAAGAGAAACAAAATGCAGTGGCACTGAAAAAAGGAACTACTTTCTCACAACTCCTCATTAAGCTCCATTTTATGTTTTACCTCCACATAGTTTCCTTAGAAATTTTACCATCCTGAAAAAGTTCAAAATTCAAAGAAAATACTTTCCAACGTTGAAAGCCCCAATGTGACTTCAAAACACTAATTCTTTGTACCACCCAGGAGCAAACATATTTCCTGAACTAACCAAAATGTACAATATTTAGGTTAAAAAAAACCCAACCAAAAACAAAAAACCAACACAAAAAAACCCACATGGAGTCTGACTGGCTTAACTCAATAACTTTTTACTGAAGTGGCTGCTGCCAAATGTACACGCACGCTTCCCCTAGCAAGTGGTATTCTCCCTTAACCCTTTGGGCACACTTGTTCCTGCTATTTTGGGGGAAAGTTTTCTCTTTTAGCTGAAAAGCAGTGCTGCCTCTCTTCCCCATCTCCCTAAGCACAAAGCAAATCACTTTATTTCTGTGCTCCTCTACAAGCATCAAAGAGCTCCAGTGTGTAAACTACAAGCACTGGAGAAAGAGCTCCAGTGTGTAAACTCATGCTGCTATTCTGCAATTCTGGTTTGCATTAATTAATCCGTTAATGTTATTAACAAGAAATCAACTCAGTCTGAGAGCAAAGGCAAGGCCGTGACCACATCCAGAATTCCCAATGCAACGTTATCACCTTTCCAGCCCTACTTCCAGAAATCTTGAGTTTTTCCTTACTGCACTCCTTATTGGTCTTTCAAAACTAGAGGAAAACTCCTGATAGCAATGAAGTTCATCACTAACAGAGCGAAGTGAGAACTTGTATATTGTATCAGTCAGTGTAGTAAAAAACCCCCCAAAACCCAAATTCCTGCCCCACAAAGATATTAAGAGCTTTTAATCATCAGCTTGTTAGGCAGCACAGGATTTCCCTAATTCTCATCTGGGTTTTTTTTTATTTTATGAATTCTCAGTCATGTGAAAGTGAAAGCTGCAACAGACTCTGCATCTGATCAAGAGTTCACCTCTGTGTTTACCTGGAGTACCACAGTAGGGAAATCTGTTCATAAAAGAATTCTTTATTAATGGAAATAATTAGTCAATTTAAATAAAAGGGTAGTTTAAGTCTTTCTGCAAATTGCTAACAGCCTTTGTTAATATCACAAACAAACATCTGCTAGGAAGAGTCCAGTCGAAACTGATCTTGCTTTTAGGACATGGAGGACATTGATTAAATGAGCTATCAAAGCTACTTCCATTCTGATTTTCCACACTTCTTGGCTCTTTAGCTGCAGGTCTTGACCCTCCCGAAAAAACACAAGAGTGTTTAGGGTGAGGGTTTGCTTACCTAGATCAAATCTATAGTAAATCAGCAACAGAACCATTTCCTGGCCTGACATCCCTACCCAACAAGCAGTAGGGTGATGTGCCTGGATAACGTGGCACTGGTTCAATTCCCACATACTCCTCCACTGTATCGCAGGGAGTCACTCCTGCAGGCTGAAATGTCCCATAAGCTACTGCTGTATTCCCAGGTGGCACTTCTGTATTTTCCTCACCTGTCTGTTGGCTTCAATGTACAGCCCAAGAGTATTCACTCGGTAGCACAGCCCCTCCTTCATGATATGGACGTAGCAGCGCACTTTTCCTTCGTGGAGAGTTTCATTCATATCTCCTCTATGATCATTCCAACAAGAGTTATCTGGAGCAGGTTTCAGCAAGCTATTATCTTCCTTTATGAAACTATAAATGTCTGGAGAACACACACACGCATGAAGTTAGACAGGATTTAATGAAATACTTTCTGAAGAGGAATACTATTAAAATACTGTTGGTGAAGGGAAATCTTTGCCTCACCTCATCTCCATGGCTAGATACTCGGCAATCATTACCAGATTTTATCACACGTAGTGAGTAAGTGCTTATTTTTATTCTGCAGGTGTGAATCAAGGAATCAGGACAGATGCAATGTTTTGCCCAAGGTCACACAAGGAGACAGTGGAAACGCTAAAAATAAATTCCAGGATCTGAGATCCTGTCCAGTTCCCAGTGCAGGGTGTTTAAGGCTTAGCTTAGTCTGTTGTCCTATAAAATTTTAGGAACTCCCTCCTAAAATTACATTTTCAAAAATGAATCTTTTTTCCCAGAAAAAAAAAAAAATACAGAGCCCCTAGCTGATTTGCTTATGGTTTACACCAAAATAAGGGAGGACAAAAAAATTTATATAGCACACAACACTGTTTGAAAAAGAAATCTACTAGAATCTTTGCTATCATGAGGAAAATTAAGCTGAATCTCTAAAATAGTGTTTCAGGCTAGTTCTGTAGTCTACTCAATAACTCAGCTGTAGCATATGGACTTTAAAACTTCCATAAACCCAAATTTTTTATATTGTACTGACCTAGGGATGCTTGCTCTTTTTTCTTTTGGTCCTCTTCTTTGTTGTCTAGTCCTTGCTGCAATGATGCAGGAGAAGAAAACTGTTTCCTAACCAGATGTGGAATCAGTTCACTCCGGAGAGATGTGATTGTCCTGGGGAAGGAGACGCACACAAGAAGTGTGTGAATGCTAGAACTTACATGTCTTCATTTCCTTTGCATAACATTATCAGACATTTTGCACGCTTCATGAGGATGAATCAAAATGGAAAGACATTAAGACAATGTCCACTAGTCACCTGCTTCCTTAATGCATTAAAATACACAAAAATATTCAAAATGAGGAAGAAGCTTCATTTTCAGAACTCTATTCCCTATATTTTAACGGAGATGCCTATAATTTAATGTCATCATCCTAGAATTCATACTTGTGTGCAGATGGAATGCAGAAAGTACCAACACTGTAATGACAAAAACTGAAATCCTTTTATGTGGCTTTAAAAATTGCATCAATTGACAGGAAAAGAGAGAATTAAGTGCCTATAGAGAAAAAAACAAAGCAGCTCCTTTTCTTTGTGATAAAAATATGGAAATGCTGAAGGATATATGAAATATCAGATCCTTCAATTAAAGTACTTATGATGCATACACTGATATTCCTGCTCACATGAAACATCAGAACATTTTAAGACTCAGTCCTTTAACCAAGAGAAATGAGCACATTTTAACCAGTTTAGGTTCCAAGACTTTTATGCTCTTTAGAGGCTCCAACGCAAAACACATAAGTGAACAGAAAGCTTCCAGAAGGCTTCAGCTGGCAATACACCCATCTTCCCTGTTTACAGATTTCAACTTTTGTTATATCCATTCTGATACCCCAATACTAGGAGGCGGAGAAATCACGAGGGGTTTTATCCAAACCACCTATGCCTTAAACAAGGGCCCCAGTCACCAGATTATCTTTACTCTTGCAGTGATTTATACGTTGCAATGAATCAACAAAAAACTCTCCCAAAAGACAAATATCAATGTAGGAAGTCTATTGTACAATGGGATTATAACCCAGCTAATTTAATTTTGACTATGAGAAGATAATTTTATTTTTCAATAAAGTATTTGGGGAAAAAACCCCAATCAACAGTTTTTACAGTTGGAGTGCAGTCTTAAAAGAGCTTTATTGTTGTTGTTTCATTATTTTAACAATCCCCATTTAGTTACTGAATTGTGGATTATTTAAAGTAGTACTTGGGAAAATCATGCGGAAAATGAACTCAAACTTGGCATGTGTAAGAGGAAGTGCTAAACTTCAGAGGAAGGATTGGGAGAACTAACACAGTGAGCTTGGCTAGAGGAACTCAACAAATAATAACCCACAAAGAAAGAGGAGTTGTTTAGAATGGAAGACAGCAAAACTAGGAACTAACTAATAGGTTAAATTACAAAAGGCAAGTACTAGAATGAGTACAGTGAAAATTATTTTGGTTGGCAAAATCTCTAGCAAAGGGGGATCTTACACAGTTCAGACTTTAAGACCAGCCCAAAGCCCACCCAGGCCCCTGTTCAGGTCAGTGATAGTGAAGCAGACTTAAGGACCGAAACAGTCTTTCCTGTCTTTAGCTTTGAAAGGAAGATTCAGATGTGACTGCCAGTTCAGTCCTATGAACAAATACAGTGTGTTTCTTTTTCCTGACAAACTTCTCCTTCAGTCCTCAGTGCAAGTTGTGTCACATCCTCTGTCCTGCAGTGGGATGATCAACCCCAGCCCACCTCTGAAATTTTGCTTTTATGTTTTATTATGGACAAGGAAAAGCTCTAGTCTTTAGTCTCTCCTCCTGCTTGAAAATAAGATTATAATCACCTTCAGATAGCTGTATTTCAGGAACTAACGGAGCAAAACACTTCATTCTTTAATCACCGAATTTCTGCCTGCTAACCACTTACAGGCGCGCTCTGCCGCGGCCGCGCCGGCCCCGCGCTCCCACACACGTGTGGCTGTGCAGATGGGCAGTTTACTAGCTCACAATGTTTGCCTGCAGCTGTGCCATTCAGCAATGATTTCCTGCTTGGGTTTTATACTTCATCCAAAACCGACAATCCTCTGTTTCCCTCAGAGGCTGGCTATGGCATTTTTAAGATATATTACCTATAAAATACCCAAGTATTTGGCAGTCTTAAATACTCTGATGCAGAGGACAACACAACACGGTAGGAAATGAAAGCAGTGGAAAGGGGAAAAGACAAAGTTTTGCAGTTTTGCCTGGTTTTTGATGGTTTAATCTTTCTTGGCCAAACTCCTGAAGCTTTCCTGCAATTCTCTGAAGTGCTAGCCACATTCCTTTGCCAAAGGTGGAGCAAATCTCTGGGTCATCCATAAGATGTGGCTCAGAAACACACCCTTCTTACTGGAAAAGGAAAACCAGGAAGGTTTGCCTCTGCTTGCTGTTGAAGCAATTTATATGCGACATTAAAGGAACTTGCCTTTGGAAAGTAGTAAAAATACACAGTAAGGCCCTCTGTGAGAAAGATTTGGGAATTTTTTAGCAACAGATCTTGCAAATGTAGATATACGAACTGATAGCGTGAGACTATTATCTGACTGTCAACAGCGGGGGAAACCAAACATCTGGCTGGAACTACAAAAGGAATTTAAATCAAAAGAGATGCAGAGGGACTGAAGACCCTTCATCAAGAGAGAGAAAAAAATTAGCAAGAGTTTGGAAGAACCAACTGGCCTGTAACCTAGCTACAGAAGAAGACAAACCAAAAAGGTTTCTGGTCTAGTGTGTTTAAAATCCTTACAACCAAATCCTGGCCTTCACATGCCTATATTAAGAAGAAATAAATGTAAAACCGTATAAGATGAAGAAAGCATCTTTTTTTGTTCTCTTCAGGTTTTAAAACTTGGAGCCCCCTGGTTTCTAAAGCTCGTTGTTTCTGTTAGCGCCGAGAAGTGAAAATGAAATACGCACTGAGATCGACAGAAGGAAAAATCTGCTACAACCAGGAGAAAGAAAGTAAAGGGGTGAGTGGAAGGAGAGGAGGGCACACAGCATTTTGGCAGAAATCCAGTTCTAAGCCAATGTGGAGTAAGCATGCTCCTGACACCTCACAGCAAACTCCAGACGGTGAGGAGCATAAACATGAACCTGCCTTTGAGAAACCTTTGCCAAAATAAATATGTTTTCATAAAATCTAGCTCAAGTGACAGGCCCTTTTTCATGACTTTTCCTTTCCTAAACTTTGATACTTGAAGTTCTATCTATCTGTTTTCACCTCAACAGAAAGTAGCAGGTTTTCAATGAAACCACCAAAGATGGAGAGTGCTGTTAGATGTCTTCTTGTAAATGAAGAGAGGGGGACACATTAATCCCTGAAGCACCTTATGTGGCTCCAGTATCCTGAGAACAAGAGTTGGCAGCAATTTTGAAAGGGGTTGATACTGATCACATTTTAAACATGCAAAAAGAAGTAGTATCTCTGGAATGGAATCTGCCATTCACACAGCAGGTCACAACTACAGGGGATGTAGCAAGAGATGGTGCATAAGTGGGGGAAACGAAGACAACTGGGCAGTTGAAATTCATGGTGCAAGTGCAAGAAAAAAACGGGGAATTCAAGTGAAGATGAAATATTTTAAAAGCAAAAGAACCTCCTGGAAAATTCAGTATTAAATGTACCTAAGAGCTTAGAGCACACATCAGTCACTTGCAGGCAGCTATGCAGATTGCAGACTCAGACCCAGGCATTATAAACCTAGAATATTCAAGGTTAATTTTATTTAAAACCTAAAACACTAAGGTGCAAAAATAGCTACTTGGTCCAACAACTGTTATTTTACCAAGGACTGTTATTACCGGCAAGACATAATGACATCTTTAGAATCCCTATATCCCTGGTCCCTGTGCACTCTATGTATTCCCAGTGTTTCTGGGATTTTTACATCTCAGTAAAGGCACAGATAAGGTTCATGCTAAATTAAAAAGTTTTACTTGTGAAAGAACATTAGGTGAAAACACCCTAGGTCAAAAAGCTTAATATTTACACACAGCTATGCAGAGGTTTTCAGAGACTTTTAACCATAAATAAACTTAAAACAGTCTACAACATGGCAGAACTAAGTTTGTATCTATGTATATTATATTACATTACCTTATGGCCCACAGAGGGCCAACTTTTACTTGTTGCTGAAATGCAACTGCCTCTGGGATGAAGCTTATTGAAACTTCAGCAAGAAATGGAGAACAATGTAGCCAACCGAAACACAAGAAGAGTTTTGGGGAAAAAAACTAATACTGACCCCTTAAAAAAAGACAAAAAAAGGATTTCACAATTATGCTTTAATGGGCTGGGATTTCTGCTCTTAAAAATATGTATTGCTGGAGACTCTGTCTGCCATAGGACATGGAAAACAATGGTTTTGACCAATGATAGTAAGGAAAAGAATCTCATAAAATATTTTACAGTCATAGAAGAGTCTATTTGAATCTAAGTTTAGGTGACCTTGCACAAGTCTAGGTAACTGTAGGTGCTGTTTGGCTTTATCCACAGCAGGAATAGGAGCATCCACAGCTTTTGCTTCCTGCAGCTAATTCTCACCAGCTTCGGACACCCTGAACACAACTGTCAGTTCCATTTACCGGCTGTCATTCATTTTCATTTTCCATGTTTCATGTTAAACACCATAAAATAGTATTAATGAGTATTAGCATTTTAATATCCTCCCTGTTTTATTAATCTGTGATGAAGCATGAAATCTACTGTTGCTGTCAGCACCCACCTGTGAAATCTGCTGTTACCCTCCTTGGGTACTTGCAGGGGGCTTCCCTTGCTATCACTGTCTGTAATCAGCTAAATCTACAGTGTTTGTGATTCCCCACTACAAATAAGCAGATCATTAGCCCTTTTATATCTATTTGAATCTTTTTTTTTTTTTTAAACAGGCAAATGTTAGCTCTTATACAGCTATGCAAGCATACACAGGGCTGGGTTCTGATCTTAGCTCCATGGCCTTCAACAGAGATTCTTCAGATCACATCAAAAGAACATGAGGCTGTATTTCAGACTGGTGCTCATAATTAATGTTAGAAATGTATACATAAAGACAACTAAACAAATCCTAAGGCAACTTAGAGTTTTGGCCAGAAAGGAGTTGCATGTTTATGCAGAACAATAAAGATGCAAGAAAAAGGGAGGGAAGAAGAAGAAAAAAAAAAAGAGGGTGTGTTGGAAGAAAGAGAAAAGTTAATTCTGAACGCTGTAGGTACATAGTTCATGGTTCTCATCGTTTAAAGGATAAAGCCAAATAACATTTAAAAATTCCATGTAAGCTGGGAGCTCTCTTGTTGAATCTCAACGTTATTTTCTCCTGATCCTTTGATGGAGATTAAAAATTTCCATGTGAATACAAAGAAAGAAACAACAGTTACTCTGAGATTTTTTTCCCTGAGCATTTAATGCTCCAAACTAGAGCAGCCAGCCACCATTCCCATCTCCTCCCCCCTCCTTCAGGAAAAAAAAGTCAACTCACTTTGAAGAAAAGACAAAACAGGGTCAGGGCAAGGGGGATTAGGGAAATGATATTTATATCATGGACCAAATTAAAATGTCAATGCAAGAGGCAGGCAAACAGCCCATGCCACATATATACACCAGGCATGTTTCCTCAAGGAAACAGGAAAGAGATTTGAAAAGAGTTAATGCAGTCCTGAGTTAATACCACCTGCCTCAGACTCAACACCACTTAAAAGACAGTGTTTGGGTCCATTTCCCACAACGCCGTTTTAACAAGCACAATGGAAAAAGCAATTACAGGACTTTTCCCCTTCTTCTCACTGATTCATTACTAAAAATGCTGGAATTTCTGAGACATGCTAAGAATGCGGAGAAAGCAGAGAAGGACTGCATACAAAAGGAAAAAAAAAAAATCAAGTGATAAATCTCTAGGGTGTGCCACATCTCTGCAGAAGGCTAATTCTGCCCTTACATCTTGCAATAATCCTTCTGCCTTTGTTTGGTGTACCCAAGACCAATTATAATAAAGGAAAACTCCAAAGTAACCAGGCAAGCCAATAACCTATCAGGCAATTAATTGTGCCTAGTTCAATAACCTGAAGTACCCATCACAGCATTAAACATCTGTTATATCTTGCTATGCTCTATTTCTCCTGTTTTACTCTCAAAATTTGGACCACGAAAAGAGTAAATATATTTCTCACACCCTGCCACAATTTCATATTAATTAATTGTCAGTGTCTCTTACTTTTGAAGTTAAAAGCCCAGGGAGAAGACAAGGAAACTTTGAGAAATGTTCTACTAAAAGGTAATTCCACATGACTGCATTTGTGCTCCATTTGTCTTTCCATACTGTTTTCTAACTAAAACCTTCAAGCCTGACAGCAACATACTCCCAATGCTCACAAGAACGTGCATGACTCATTCAAAATCCATTACACAGCAAGCCAGTAACACTGCACGGCTTTGCTTTGCAGGCTCAAGTTTATGAATGACTTCCCAAAACTGCAGAATCACCACCAAAACCCCACATTCCAGATGATGGAGGGAAAGCAGAAGACACGCAAGTGACAGTCACAGACACCATAACACAGAGAGGAACCAGATCAAAGTATGAAAGGGATGGTATGGATGCAAACCACATAAAAAGCTGTTCTCAAGTTCCACCAAGTCTGGATGCAGTTAAAGGAGCAGGGATCTAACTTCCACTTCTGCCAAAAAGCCCTTTGGGAAACAAGGCAGCTTTCTGAAAAATTGACCACAGAAATTAAAACTCCTCAATTACATACTCAAATCCTTTGAAAGCATGTGCACGCTCAGCTCAGGTCATCTAAGTAACCTTAACTCTGCCCACTTGCCAAACAGCCAGGAACACCCCACAGCTCCCGCCTAACACAGCTTTTGCACGGGAATGCCAGCAAGTTTAGACATTTTTAGAACTTCTCTCTGACCAAAAGTCTCTGCGGCCGTCGGAGGCCACCCAGGGTGTTTGGCAGGTTGTACACGCTGCTGAGGAATGGATCTCATTCACTCCCAGACAGCATCCCATTCTTCTAAAACAAGCGCACCTGCAACAAATGTGATTCCTTGCCAGAACTCATCTTTCCCCTTTCTCTCCCACCTCCGCTTTTGCAGCCATCTGTGTCTGAGTTACCAACTTTTTTCTAAGTGCCTTTGAAATTAGGCTCCTTTTCTGAAAAAGAAAGGCATTCTGACAATTTGCCTAAACAAACACACATATACGATGCATTTGATAAGGCTGACATGTATCCATAAACTGAAGAATTATGTAAACTTTAAGTGCATAATTATATATTTAGATAAATAGATTTAAACACTTCAGACTTGTCTGTATAAAACATATGAGTGTCAGAAAATACAGACATGGCTGTAGCTTCACATGGGCAACCTCTTCCACCCCGCTGCACTGGTATTGCATTACAGGCACTGGAGATGCCCACATGACTTTGCTGTTTCTCCATGCAGATACTGTGTTTGGTGGTCTGCAATCAAATGGACCTAACCTCATTTTGACTAATTTCTCCTAGCAGTCTGGAAGGTAAACTGGAAGCTCTGGTGTGTAATTCAATCCTGCTTCCACCTATACAAGTACCATTTCTACACCCTTCTCCCCAGCAACCATTCTACCTTAATTAATTCCTATCCTCTATACTGATTGCTAATCCTTGCTCCACCCCTCCCTGTAGGACAACTCTTCTGTTCTTTTTGCCATGGTGTTTGCAAGATGATCTTCTGTCTATGATAAGACTAAACTTTTTTTTTTGTCTTCACTTTATCCTTTCTTGAAGAACTTTGAAAGTTTTTTGGCCAATGAATCCCATCTCCTCTTTTTCACGAGACAGCTTTTATTTATAATGTTCTTTCCAGGTGGTATTAATCCATAAAAGTTCAGTGTAAGATGCTGTGTGAGCTACACTTCATCTCTGCATCTTTGATTTAGGGGGAATATCACTCCTTCTCTCTATTCACCTCTTGGACTTCTTCAAAACCAGTAGCTTAACGAGACAGCATTCAGCATTTCCCATAGACTATTTATATCCCTTTTTTTAGTTTTCACTTTAAGTAAAGAAATTCACAGTTTCTCCTCTTTGATTCAAGATTGTTCTAAGATCAATCCTTACCTCACGCTCTAGGCTCCTTATCACATTCAGAATGGAAATCAGAGTACCATTACTGATTGAATGATGATTCACTAACTTAATGAAGACACTTCTTAGCTACTCTATGCATGCATGTGTGCCCTATCATCAGTGGTAGCATTTATTTTCCCATCTATCTGCAGGAAGTTAAGTCTCCCACCACAATAATTCAATGCAATAATAAAGTCAGCAACAGTGTTACAGACATATTTTTTATTGTTCATGTTTCACTTGCCTGGCTAAGGCACAATGAAATTTAACATTGAACTAACACCTAGAATAAAAAAACCTGTAAGAAAAAGTGAAATACTAGGAAAACAAGAATTCTTTTCTCTCTTTACCCAAAATTCAACCTGTCAGTAAAAGGGGACTCAGCATTTCAGAAGGATGTGTCAGTGACTGAGGTGTTGTGGACAAAGAGCGATTCAGAAGCAAAACAGAGAGCGGTACAAAGGAAACCATTATCTTGAAAATGGTACATTCAGATCATCTGAATGAAGAATACAGGGGAATTATGTTTTCCACTGCAAGAGACATATATATGATATCATAGTATAAGGATTGTATCCTCTCAGTGAGATGTCCAACAAGGCAAGATAGTAACTTCACCCAAACTATTATCTTACATGCAAGTGAGTACAGAAAATGTACTGCATTGATAAAAGAATACTTAGGACTTGTCCAAGTGGCAATGATTTAAGAAAAAACAAAATAAAGGGGGGAAGAAAAGCACACAAAGATGGGTAAACAAATTTCTTCTTGGCTCCAAATTCACATCTCCTGTGAAGACAAAAGTCAACTTGACTGAAGGTTACCCACGGAAACTGAAACTGCATCTAACAGTGGAAAAAAATAGTTAACAATTTTTAATGTTTATTACCAGATCAGAGCAAGCCCAGCTGAGGCCACCAAGAGGGTCAAGAGCACATGACACAGGAGGAAAAGCTGGGGGAGCTGGGTTTGTTCAGCCTTGAGAAGAGAAGGCGGCGGGGGAATCTGATTACACTTTTCCACTACCACAAGTGAAGTGATATAGAAGACAGCCAGACTTTTCCAAGAGGTGCACAGTGAGAGGGCAAGAGGCAACAGATGCAAGCTGCAACAAGGGAAATTCCAGTTGGGACATAAAGAAAACAACTTTTCAGTGAGTGGTACAGTCCTGGGACAAGGCCCAGTTTCCGTCCTTAGAGATTTTCAAAACTCAACTGCAAAAAAACCCCTGAGAAACACAAAAGTTACACTTACTTGAGCAGGAGGTTGGACTAGATTCTGCTAGACATCCCTCCCCAGCCTAAATATTTCTATGATTCTATAATTGAATGACCTTTTTTACAGAATCCAAAGGGTCATCATATGATGCTGTAAATCATAGTTAGAGAACAAAATTAACACATTTTAACATTTACCTTAGAAAAAATTTGCATTAGGAGCAGCTTGGATGCACAGAATACTGTGCTGTGACCAAGTACTTTGGGATCTCAGGCACGTGGCCACTACAGAGTATGATGGTCTCACAGAAAGGTTTGCAGTTATTCATGAAGTTGATCAGCTCCAATTCAGCACATCTAAAGATATGTCTACTCCCAGGTAGTCTGCTAACAGGAAAAGGAATTGTATTTCTTACAGAAGGCATTTGCTGAAAATCATAATGTGTTTAAATCTAGTTTGGATCATTAGGGCTTTCCCCCCTGAGGTTTCAGGAGTAAGCTTGATTGGTACCATGGAAAGATGGTAACAGTAATGATACCCCGGAGGAGTGGGACATGAACAAATTTCAAATCCTGGCATTTTGAGCAGGGAGCAGGGAAGGTTCCAACAGCTGGATATGTTTGACAAGGAAAGGAAATGGGAAAGATGAATTGCCATTTCACATTGTAACAGATTAAATGCACTAAGGAGGAGCTTGGGTTGGGTTGATTGTGAGTTTTTTTCCTCCCCCTTTTTCTCTTCCTTGTTTGGAAAGCTACAATCTATTTGCCCTGTCTTCACACAGTATACTTCCTGTAAGAGCTATTTGTTTATTTATCCGTTTTAATCACAAGGAAAGTATTCATTATAAAATCTCCCTTTACAGCAAAAGAGAAACCTTCCAGCCACACGGCTGACACATGTTAACTCGCAGGTATTCACAGAGCAGGTTCTGTTTTAAGCCATCTTTCAGGCAGCCACACAAAGACCACCAAAGCTGGGTGTTCAGCTCTGCCAGACCTCCCCCAGCCAGCAGCCCTTGCCAGGAAACACAGGTGACAGCCTGAATGATAAAAAGGCATTTAGAGGGGAAAAAGAAAAAATGCACTGGTTTAGTCTGGGCAGCACCTTAATATAAACCTGCAGGGGCCTTTGTGTACAGCATAGCACACAGCCATCCAAGCAGGAGCTCCAGAGCCAGTCACTCGCACCTCCAGTTTCCAAAGATCTCACGCTGCCCTGCCCTTTACTGAGGGGGAGAAGGGTAGCTCTGCTGCAGCTCTTTTCATGGCCACAGATCTCCCAACACAGCACTGAGACAGCAAACCTTTCTCTCCCCTCTTGGTGCTGGCCCAGCGGAGGCTCTCTGGACACAGCAGAGGGGAACTGAGCAGAGAAGTGTGCTCTGGGATTGCAGCTGAAGCAGTTTGGAAAGACAGAGCACTATGACCTCACACAATTTGCTCTTATTTATTTCAGCAGTTAAAAAAAACCAAAAAACCAACCCAAACCCCAGTGTTTAACTTTGTAAACAAATCATACTGACTTTGGCTATAAAGTTTACTGCAAATTTGCTCAGTTCAGAAAAGAGTTTCTCTACTGGCAAATTCTGGCAGGCAGCTCTCCAGTGCTGGAAGAATTGCAGAAAGCTGATTTGTTTTCTTAGCTACAGCTCCGACTCTCACAGGGTGCACCCCGAGGGGAGGGCTCCCCAGGGAAAGTGGATTTCCCTGGCGGCAGGCAAAATGTTAGCACTCAGCATTCCCAGGATAAGGCACTGTGAATTGCTAACTCAGACCTTTTGAAGTGACCACAGCGCTGCTGTTTATCATTCTTGCCTTTCCAGTACCACACATGATCCTTCTGGCCGTAGGAAGAGCTGCCCACTTCCCAGGTGACTCTACCAGGGAAACTGTGGCTTTTTCTACACCCAAAATTTCAGAAGGACTAGATTCTGGACAAAATGGTGATTTGCAAAACACATTACTAAACAAAATAAAATTTTACCTGGCTTTTAGGAGGAAGAGGGGTGGAGAAAAAAGGGGAAAGGACACCCTAAAAGTATGTGAAATGTCCTAATGTATAAGAGGAATATATGTGTTGTCAGTTTTGTTTCACATATGCCTACATAGTCTTTTGAAATGAAGTCTGAAGATCTTCTTATGTCAGAAAGTGCATGTGACACTCTGGTGGAGAACGGAGAACATCTGAGCAAATACACAGTGGCATCTGCCTCCACCAAATCTGAGATGCCCAACATTCAGAGGTGGTGCAACTAGGGTGCCTAAGAAAAACTGCCCAGAATTTCCTATTGTAAGTTTCTGTCTTCATCTGTTTGTAAACTTTGCCAAAGTGTAACTGTTTTGGCTGAAATTACCCATGCCAGGTGTTTCCCTGAAGCTGATTATTTTTTGGATAGCGTCATCAAAAATGTCTCAGCTACTTCCAAGAACAAAATTATGGAAAAACCCCTTTGTTTTGACCACGTTAAAAATATTTCATCTGCTCTGCTGAAAAGCTCTTGCATTTCCATGATTGGAATTTGGCACAGCATAGGGTTGTCTTTTCGTCTGGGCATTACATTTGTAAACAGGAAAAGTGCCCATACTACATCAGGCTAAGTCTGAAAAAACCACTATTTGCACATGCTTGGAAGAGACCTGTTTGTTTTGGGTTTTTTTCCTTCTAAAAGGTAGAAGTCCTTCTGCCTTGGGAATGCTCCATTCTCTCTTTTCTGCAAGGTAATTAAAGTGCTTGAGCACTGCTCCACAGAGAAACAGAGTATGGTCCAAGGTTATAAATGCTGAGATGGACACTCTTTGAAGTTTAGAGCATCCCATATCCTTCTGGTAGCTGACCTGAAAGGTGATAAATCTGTGTTGATAACAGCTACTCCATTAGCAAGAGTCACAGTAGATTCACTGATTAATTCCAAAAGTGTCACATACATAAATATATATACACACCTACTTAGAGAATATCATGGTAACAGTTTGGGCATTCAAATTAAGAAAAGCTACAAGCACGTTGCTTGTACCTCAATTAAGATCATTTGTGTTCACATTATGATACAACCCTTAAGAACAGACCTACTTTTCCTCTCCCAATCTCAATCTCTTCTTCACCCAATGCAAAGATGGACTATGCCCTGGGGATGAATCACTGTTGTGTAATGAGACAGAAGAATGACTGCCTCATTTGTTAGAACATGTGTGTTAAACTTACAAGGCAGAGAGCTGCAAGAGGAGAAAAGAACTGCTAAGATGTAAGGTAAATGAATGATGCCTGAAGAACTGATTTTTATTTTTTTTTTGTAATTCCCTTCTGTCGGAGGATTTTATGGATGCTGCTGAATGCAGAACATAAATCTAATTTCTGCAGGTTGCCATTGATTATCACTCTGCAACAGCTATCATCAATGGAAAAGATTTTTTCAACATTATGAGCTCCCTGTAAAACATTAAGAATTGAAAAATGGCATACTTAAGACAAAGATGCTTCAAACCTCAGCTCCTGTGTACCCTGGTTTCCCACTTTCAGAAGGGGGGAAACCACTGCTTCACTAGTAGAGGTGCTGAAAAGATAGTTAATGGGCATTACAGTATCAGTGATGAGCACCAAGAGGAACGTATTTACCTTTACCTTTACAAAAGGAAAGTATTTACCTTATTTTCAGAACAAGGTTTAAACAGGGAATGAGGCTGGTGGCCTTCACCCGAACTACAGAAGTTATGTACAACACTGAACAGTATGTCCTTCAGTAAACATCTCAGGCAATAAATGAAGCAATGGTCACAGAGGGGGAAAAAAGCCCCAAAACGAGTTACAAAATCATGTAACTGAGGCCATACCATAATATGTGGGAAATATAAAAGTAAAAAGTTGCACAGGGATTCTCAGCTGCGGCACTTATTAATTGGCAAGTGCTACAATTTACAAAGTTAGTATTTTTAAATGTGGCTTTTTGTATGCCCAACCTGTAACTAAGGTTTGGTTAGTGTATTCCTGACAAGCTCTGTACTGATGAAATTGGAGAAAGATTATTTTGGGGACCTTATTGATTAGGACCACATAGTGCTTTGCTTTAGGCAGCCTTGATCTGGCTTTGGACTTTCTGGTCTACCTCAATGAGGGGTGAAAACAGCAGTCTCCATATACCTACAGGTTTCAGCTGCAAGCATGGTAAAATTCTTACAAATACAACAAATGTTGTCATCTGTACCTGCACAACTGACTTTGGGCACAATGCCGTTCATGCATACATATATTATAAATGCTTATTATGTACGTCCTTAAACATATTCACAGGACATACAGAGAGACAGATCTTCAAGATTTAAATTTCCAAAGCAAGTTCGAATTTTTCATGTTAAAAACTTTACAAGGAAAGGGGTTGCTCTATATTTATCTCCCCTCTGCCTCCCCCTAAATTAGGTATCTTACTTCACCAAGCCAAAGCTTCAGAAATTTTCAGGAAAAAAAGAACACAAGCTACTATGCAATTTCCCTTTGATCACATTTCTCCTGGTAGCAGCTTTGCTGGGACTGTTAGCAAGCCAACTGTCAGCACACAGCAAAGAAATACCAGCGCATGTCTGTGCAACACGCGGGGCTCACACGGCACAGGCCCACATCCTGCCCTCTGCTACATGTGAAGTTCATGGGGGAAAGGGAATAAGGACTCTCTTCTTCCATCTGCTCTGAATGCAGCAGCAAGGCAGGATTCCAACCTAGCACTCAGGAGAGTGCCAAAAAAGGGACTGGCTACTGTGCTGGCTGCCACCCCAGGGCCCCAGGGGTGTGAGGCCCGCCAGCTGTGGGGTGGAGCCGTGCCCCCAGCCAGCTACAGCCTCTGCTTCTGTCTCACTGCTGGCTCAGCTCATGGAATGATCGCTTTAAGAAAAGCAATATTGTGCAGTTCATCATGTGGTGCAGGTGTTCACCTTCAACTATCTCCGCCCTGTGCTGGCAGAGCAGCTCCAGCAACACGCACGGCCTGTGCTTGCCTGCCTTCCCACGCCACAAAGCACGGCACCTAAGAGATCCCCAGGCTGGCTTTGCTCTCAAAGAGGAAATGCTGAGGAAAGGAAAGCTCTCACCTAAATACAAGGAGCTCATATTTTTAACTGATTTCCCTTCCGTGCGGAGGTTGTGATACAACTCCACAATCTCTACCAAGACCAACCTCAGCAACTCTAATTTCACTGATGAAGAAAGGAACCTGGTGAAGAATCAAAGGCCTCTGCTGAAATAAACCCCAGGGTCAGGTACCACCAGCAGAAAATTCAGCCCAAACAAGAGCTGCTTCACACTGAGGTCACAGTTCCTGTTCAGACAGGATACATCCAGTTGGTAGCAGGGTATGGTCTGTGACCTCTTGTGAATCTCATGTGGACAGACCAGTGACAGAAGTCACCAGTGTTGGGTATCCGAGGGCAGAGCTCCCAATCTTGTACTGGCACTCCTGTGCAGAGGCTGCCAGTGTACTGCAGCTGATTAAAGAGCACTTTTTAATCAACCTAGCCTGGTGAAGCAGAAGTGTGGAAAGAAGAGAAGGAACAAATTCCAGCTGTAGGAAATAAACTGCTATGGGCAAGAATTTCTCCATCTGTTCCCCAAGCCTGGAACCATGAGCGTTTGAGCTTGGTAGATTTGAACAGGGTAGGACCCTTGCACACTTGATTTCACTAGGATCCAGTGCTGAACTAGTGTATGAGTGATAGATGGAGATTTAACTGCCACAATTCATTTTTTCCTGCTAGGAGAGGAAAGAAAAAGCGGTTTCATTCCTGAAAAATAAATTCCCCAGGTTTAAATTACATTAGGGGCATGGTGTTTTTTATTTTTGTCTGGACATACATATTTGAGGGGGTTCTAATAAACGGAATATTTCCTCTGACTTTTATTCAAAGGCACTAGCAAGTTCTGCCTTTTAAAACTCAAGAATTTGATTTGCTATAGTGCAATAAAACTTCAGGCAGGATAATCATAAATTCAGGCCTTTTAAAATAGTTCATAAAAATGTATTAAAGGACTACAAACTGAGTTACAGGCTACCAAACCGTATTTTGACCTTTCCTAACATCCCTCATCATAGAATCTCACTGCTGCCAAACAAATACTGATTATTTTCCAAACAATCCCACCCAGAAGAGGAAACAAGTGCATAGAAAGGCAGTGATAAAGCTGATGAAAAAAACCCTTGGTATCATGACTTCATCTTGGAGCTGAATATTCAGCCTTTTTCCAAAGCTGCCACATTCCAAAGTAGATCCAAATCCTAAAGCAAGATTTATATACTTAGACAGAACCAAGCTTTAGCCATTTCATGTTCTCTTTTCCCTGTTTTCATATTAGTTGCCTGTGACTTTGTACTTTACCTACAACATATATATTAATCTGAATGCAATTTACCCTTACAGATACAGCTATAAACAAACTGGATTCACCCAGGCAGAGTTTACTCTTGCCACATCTTTGCAGCTAAGATGGGAGTCACTGAAGAAGAAACAGGTCCCATATAGATAATCATATTAGTTTTCATGTAATGCTTCAACCTGGAAGTAATCATAATTTTCCTCTACAAAAGCCAGTTGTAGCATCTGAATTTTTTAATGCTGGGCAACATCTTTTCAACTTTTGTATGTCAAAAAAAACATTTGAAAAAATGTAAATGCTTCAGTGAGCTACAAACAATGAAAAAAGGTGTTCTGCCTGCCATCAAACCCCGCTGTTAAAATATTAACACAATGTAAATATTGTAATATTGAGGAAGTACACTGTGTCAGTACTTCCTGGCACCGTACAAGAGCTTCACTGTTCACTTCAGTCCCTGCTGTTAGTTTTAAACACGCACAACTTAAACAAGGCATCTGAGCTTCTCCAGTCCTGGTGCGGAATTGCAGAGAGGCAAAATCTTACTATAGGTTCCCTCTGGACTAAAAACCAAAGTATTAAAAAGAATCCTTAAACCCAAACAATTATGTAGATGTCAGTACTTTTGAGGCAAAAAAAAAATCCCCAGAGTCTTTCAAAAGTCTTGGCATGCTGCTGCCAAACATGGAAAGATCTTTGGGTATGCACTGTCCTCCCCTTCCTCAGAGAAGAAAAACAAGCTGCAAATGCCCACCAGTGCCAGAAGTCTGAAAGCTGAAGTTATTCCTCATGGCAAAAGTCCCATTCCCCAGATTTGCCAGTTAAGCACATTACTTGCAATTTACTCTCTCAATTGACTGAATAAGCAGCATTTGTGTAATAAAGAGAATGAAGCAGCTACCTACCATTAGTAAGCCAGATGTTGCTATCAGGTCTTAAGAAATGCTGCCTAGCTGCTGTAATGATCTGTTTGTCACGGAAGTGTCACAGAAAAGCAGCACAGCTTAAAAAAATAGTGAAGACAGAGAATGACCTCACCATAGAAAACAACAAAAAAACCCCAGTTGGTCATACTCGCAAAAAGTCAGTAGACTTGTTCTGTGGGGATCTGGGGGCAACTAGAAGAGTTCAGAGCAGAATTTCACTCTACTGGCTTTGGTTAATACAAGGTAAAATCCTGACTGACAAAGTCAAAGATCTCACCAGTTTCCACTGAAACAGCATAAAGCCTTGAAATCTGAAGTAACTGCTGTTTAAACTCAGAGGCCTCTCTGAGTGACGTATCTGACAAAGACCATCCTTGTCCCACAGATCTAAATTCAAAACCAAATGAACTACCAGGGAAAAATAACTGAATGTGTGAAATGTCTAATATTCCAGAAATGCCTAATCCCAGCAAAACTACGTGCTAGGATTTCATGTACGTAGTCGTACGTGCTGTATTATGACAAAAGAAAGGTGTAAACACTGCTTCATGCTACCACAGGAAGCACAAGAATTCCAAACCCTCACCAACTTTTTAAAATACACGGAATAAATGGTTTATTCCAGGTTTAAAGCAACTGCTGCTCCTGAATCTTTCTCACCTTTGACACATGTTTCTGTACACAAGTGGGAACTAAAATAACTCGTACAATGCCCCCATCTACTAGTCAAAGTATCGAATAAGCCTTATTCTTATGCATGGCAAGAAATTGTCCTGGGGTTTAACACAGATTTTCCACTTAATCTTAACTCACTCACAGACCCTTATTCTGGAAGAGCTCCTTCAAGCATGTATCCAGCTGTATCACCAGATTTGTATATGGTCAAGACTAACATAAATCTCCCACCCTCAATGTTTTTTCACATGTCAGTTTATCTGCTAAGAAAATGTACTATGAACACAACACTTAGCCCCTGTATCTTTTATCTAACTTAAAAGGGGAGGAAAACTCTTGAGAACTCAGTGAGCATTCAGTATATGTAATGGGCATGAGAGAGCTATAAAAAGTCTAGGAACAGGACATCATTCCAAAACTGAACTACTTACTGTGAGGCGGAGTGTTCATTTGTTTGTTTTTTAAAGACAAATAGGGTTGTGTTTTTTTGTCTGTTTCATGAAATATTATAGCTAAGATCCTTCTCCACTTCCATAAATGGATGTTTTTCTTACTCTCAGTGGGTGGTCTCAGAGTTTTGACAGAGCAATATCACAAGCTAAAAACATAGGATGCTACAGAGATAGCCCACCTGCAGTGGTGGTGGATGTGAAGCGGCAGAGAGAAGGTGATTGCAAAGACCAAAACAGACTGTGGTGGGGGAAATCAAAGGTCAGAAATGTATTCACAAGCCTAACAATGGGGAAGCCCTGGTAAAATGAGCAGCCAAAAAGAACAGATACATTAGAAAAAGAAGGAATGCATAAAAGAGACAAAAATGTTAGTGTTCACTTATGCTGGTTTATTCATTTTCTTGTTTTTGTTTTGTTTTTTTCAAAAAGATCCTATAATAAGAAACTCAGACTAATGCTTGGCACTCCTTTTAGTATAGTTAAAGTATTCTGAAAACTGGTTTCTTTTATATTTCTATTTTATGCTAGCTAATTTAATGAAAAAAAAAAAATCTTCCTTTAAAAGCTCTGGTGTAAACCATATGTCAATGCAATCACCTGCTACTACCTTGTGTGTTGCTTGGTTTCTTACCTGTTTTCTACCAGGAAGTCTACCACATATTTCTTCAGACAGTAGAGATGGGCATCCATCAGCCCTGTTCTGATGTGCATTCTGGGGTGCCTGGAAAAGAATAAAAAAGGGAAATCATGGAGCTTTTTGCATGGCTGTTTACAAGAGCTTGACTTTGCAATGAGGTCAGGGGACAGTGACAAGTGTGCAAAGGTCTGTTCCTTTCCATCAACTGTTGGATTGCCAGAGAAGAGCTCGGGCCACCATCATTGGGCTGTGTCTATAAATTTACACCTGCTGGCCCTGGGCTGATTTGCTGCAAAAGAAAACACCTCCTCCAAGGAGTCATTACTCCTGCTACATCTTCTCATATAAGTGGAAATTGCACATTACTGGGCAGGAAGCCAAAGTAATGGGCCCAGAGTGCTAAAAGTTACAGTGGGTAATGTCAGGGTACAATAATTCAAAGCTTCTGGCTAAGTGCCTGCCTTAATATATATGCAAGGCTGGGCATGTTCTACTAGCAAACACAACAACACTACTGTATTTTCTCCAACACTTCCTGGAGGGGAAGAGGGGAAGGAGATGGGGTCTGCTCACCTTTCCTACACTACACATTACAAATGATTGCCACAGCTCAGTTACAAAGCATTTGGCTATCCAGCCCAGTAAGATGGGAAAGATCAGTAAAACTCCCACTCATCATAAGCCAAACAATGGCAAACAGGGAAGTCTTTGCTTTCAGAGCAGTGGCAGGTTAATACTTCAGAACCTCAGGAATTTCTGGTAGCTTCAAAATTTTAAGAACAAAGTTTAAATCATAAAGACTCATTGACTGCTGCTATTAGCTTCTCTTTATGTTTTTTCTGTTCTTGGATAGTGGAAATCCTTTTTGGAACCTGTCTCAAACCAGCTAGATATTTTAGGCCAATGTTACTTTCCTTTCCACAAATCTGTGGCCTCATTTGATAGCATTTTGGCTGTCTGAGCACTTGCCACTAGTTCTCGGAACAGAAAAGCCACAAGAATATTTAGCCTGCAGATTAAAAAGACAAAACACAACAACAGGCAGGGACTATGCTGAGCTGTTGAAGACATCCATCTGTATCTGCACTCAGAGTCTATTAAGGAGAGAAATTTCCCTCCACACCTGAAATTGTCTCTGTATTCATTTTTCTTCCTTTGATGTCTGGATTTCATAATTAAGTTTGAATGACCATATTTTATCAGTGTACTCTATCCAACTTGGTTTGATTATTCCAGAACATGATAAAGTCAGATGTTTGTGATCATGATCACTTTTATTATGTAATTAGTTCAGCAGAAGGATCACTCACAAATTGGATATGCATATATATATATATATATATAAAAATAGTAAACCAATACTATCACACCAAATATTTAGTAACACCAAAGCTACCAAGAACATCAGGTGTTCTAGTAAGCCATTTTTCAGTGCATTTCTCAATTAATGCCTTGAACTTCCAAAGTATTTAAGTCTTAACATTTCATGACTTATGTGGCATTTCTCAAGCATGCCATTCAAGCTACGCATATTTTTGACTATAACAAAATCCTTTAAGTCCTATTTGCAAAGGAAAGCTCCTATAATAGTAGTACAACACTTTGCAGTGAAGTATGTGGTACTAGAAAATGATATATGCACTTTCAGTAGATTACTTCATTAACTAAACATGAGCAATGCATTGCTCACCTAGCAATGCTCCAGTACTGATGTTATCAGTGGCCCAGATGTTGCTGTGGAAGGCAGCCCAAATAGCAATGTTCCTTATGCAAAGAAGATAGGGAATCCACTAATTTTAGTGAGATCTTGCAGTTGGAAGTCAGCAGATTCCCTCCTGCTCTGCATCCTGAGAACAGTTTCCACATTTTGTGTATGCATGAGAGGGAGAAATTTCCTATCTTCTCTGACAAAGGTTCCTTTGTATTTATGCAACAAATATAATAGTTTACTGGGAAAATTAAC
The DNA here is from genome assembly GCA_013397865.1 of Struthidea cinerea. Lineage (NCBI taxonomy): Eukaryota > Metazoa > Chordata > Aves > Passeriformes > Corcoracidae > Struthidea > Struthidea cinerea. The sequence goes on along the minus strand of VZTI01000697.1, from coordinate 71,641 downwards.
AAATCAATGGAACAAAGCAATAGACATATAAAAATATAGAAATGGATGCAACCTGGGAAGGAGAGGCAAAAATGGGAGGGAAAAAATCTAATTCTTAACTTGAAGATGATGAACAAGACAAAATTTCTTTAGTGCCAGAATGCCAGTTTTTTCTCTTCCTATTCAAGATCTTTCATACACCCCCCCTTAAACACCAGGCAGGGGAAGGCTGCAGGGGCTAGGCATCAAGCAAGGGTGTAAAACAGGAACTCCTCTGTAAATGCTGGTTCTGTCGCCAGTGTCTGTGTGGCTCTGACACATGCAGTCTCCCCACCTGCAAACTGGAATAATGCTATTTAGCTACACCACAGGACACTGAGGATTTGTGGGCTGAAGTTTGTATCTGCATGCAAGCATTGTACCAAGTTTTTCTGTAGCTAAGCAACTTTGTTACAAAGTTATACAAAATCAGTGCAAGTGGACAAATAGAAGCACAGTGCTATCTCAGCTCCTCCATCCCACACAAAAAAAAAAACCACAAAAAGCAGCCAGACAACAAGATGTACTGAAACACCAGTCTGAGTTAGCTTTCAATGTAGAATATAGTAACAATAATGGAACATCATGCTGGACAAGAGGGAGGTCCCACAATGAAATCCTCTGAAATACAGACCACCTAAGTGATTTGCAACAGAATAGTCCCATAGATTAATATTATAATCACAGCTTCAAAGGTCAAACAGGCAAGTTTGGGCACATGCATAAACAAAGCTGCGATTTCTGTAAACCAGACTCAAGGAGAGAATAGCCACACTAAACCAGACTGATAAGAGTACTCTATCATAACAAGCCACTAAAGATGATGCTAATTTTCATTGACTAGTGCTTAAACCAGTTTATCTTCAGGTAAAAGCAAAGGAGCCAAATAATCTACTAGATAACAGCAAACCCCATCACCATTTCAAATGAGCATCTGGTTACTAATATCGAGAGCCACACTCCGGTCTCATGCCTCTGATCTCCCACTCCATCAGCTAATCTTTACAGCATATGAAAAATGAGCCCATCGAAAGGAACAGCTGATACAGAGAGAATCGAATAACAAACAAGGCAGGAGCTGATGCACCTAGACTTATTGCTCTGAGGGAGATAATACAGAAGGCTTTTAATTATATCATCAAAGCAAGGGAGAAGGTACTAGGAGGGGCTGGCTGCAGATGGTTAAGTGTTAATGAATGCCGGGTTGGGTGGTTTATCAAAAGAAAAAGACTGGATATGTATCTGAGAGGGTCACCCTTGAGATGAAAGTTGCAACAGCCATTGTTGGAGCTCTTTAATGAGGGAGGAATGTCAAATGTGTACCCTGTAAGAATCATACCAATTACTAAATGAACTTCGGTTCAATCTAGCAAATGTAATCAAGCACAAGTCATTAAAGTACATGGTAAAACTCCCTTTGGTGCTGCCACTATAGTGCTCCTATGCAAGGGAGGGGGCTGCTCCCAGTTATAAGATCTGTGTGTTAACTGATGGCAGATTTTAGTCCTAATGATGAGGCACAGAGGGCTCCCTGGCAGAAAGTTGACAATGAGAAGGCTAGGAGAGATCTGTGGAGAAGTCAGGGAAAGATCAGCAATTAAAAGAGCAAGTTCAAAGAATGCAATTTAATGTGTAAAATTAGCTTTTATTAGCACATAATTCCACAAAATCCTGACTCAGGATGAGAGTGCATAAAAGTCTGCAAGAGTCCTTAGAAAGGTCTGTGCCTGTAATTCCTGACACGCCATTGTGAAATAATAAGCAGTACTAACAGGATTGATGCATGCTTCATACATGGCATTGCTTTGAAAGTGGAGCCCAGAGCTTTTCTTTCCCTGATAACCCCCCTCAGGATTTCCTCCCTCAGGGAAATCAACCACTGATAGAGCAAACTTCCCTTGTTTAAAGGCAAAAAGTTGGACAATTGTTTCAACAGTAAACTAATTAAGAGAGATTACCACCAAGAGCTGGAGGTTCCAACCTGCTCCATACTCCCACTGACAGTGTGATAATGCCAGGCTGGGGTCAAAATCATAAATCTGAAGGGAGCGCACACAATGCTTAAAGCCAAAAAGCCTCTCTACTAAGCATGGGATATTGCCACATTAACCTCACCACCTCACAAATAAACTAGCTGAGAAAGAGAAATCCCATGGCCTCTTTCCCTTTAACTTCATACAGCTGTTGACGGAAAATATGAAGGTCTTTAAATAAACTCAAGGACCTGAAGCTGTCCATACTCTAACACTAATCCAAGCAATGACACAATAAAAATCTAATCATACCTGCTATTAACCTGGCTCCTTAACTGATACCTGAATTACATCCACCGTGAGCTGATGGGGTATTACTTCATCTTCCTCCCCGTCCTTCCAAAGTAAATAAATAACAGCACGCTAAGTGCAAACTATGCATTCCACACTTGCATCTTTTCTAACTAATGGCATGTAGCTCACAGTCTATATAACCAAACACTCTATCGCATTCTTCCTATCCCCCACACCACGAACCGTGCTCTCGCATGAAGCAGCGTGCGGTCCAGTTCAAACACAGTGCTGACCCCTGCCTGTCTGCAAGAACGTGGTGCTCTCGTGTTGATACAAAGCCAGTGCACAGATCAACATGAAGAGAAGTCTCACAGCAAAAGCTGCCAGACCACCTTTAATGTCTCAAGCATTCCTGCTTTTAAAGGAAAAAAAAATAATCCCTAAATCGCATTGCTCATTTACGGGACAGCTCTTGGCTGTAAACTCACTAATAATAAAAGACCACTGTTACATTGGCTCTTCAAAAATCCCAGACACCTTATGACCTTAATTTTTTTTATTTTTTATACAGTGCTTTTGGCCAAAAAGATCCCGAAGCACTTAGCCAAATGAATGTCCCCACTGTATGCCGGGGCTCCTTTGCCCACCGGTGAAATGCTGCCACCTCTGGGCTGCAGAGCCGCGGTGGCGGCGCCGGCCGGGCCCCCCCGCGCCCCTCGATCGCCGCTGCAGAGGAGGGAGGGCAGAGGGGAATCGGTGGATGCTGTTTCTTGGGTGGAACTGCTTCAGGTCTGGCTGAGGAACACCTCAGCAATGGGACCCCGAGAGTTCCAGACAGCATAGACCACTATGAGGTGTCTCCCAACACGTGCCAAGAGCCCCGCATGACCCTGACCTCCGTCTCCCTGCTCAGGGGCACCCCCTCACTCTTCCCCCCTTCCCCCAGTTTTGTAACAACCTTTTTTTAAAAAGACAGGAGGGCAAGATATGCTTTGGTCCCTTGAGGATCTGGCAAGAGAGGACAGGCCACTGCAGTCTTGGTAACGACTACCCACCATCCGTCCTCACAGCTGCTGCTGCTGAAGAGACACTGCACCAGGAATGGGAAGTACTTTCCAAATGAAAATGTTTTATTGATCTAGTGACCTAAGTTGCTCGAAAGCCTTCTGAATAATAAATATTTTTCACTTAAAACCTTCACCACATGCCATTTTTCTTTGTTGTACTATGTTATTAATATACCCATGAGACTATAATACAAACTCTGAACCTACTTCTGACAAAAACATGCTGAAAACTTTTTGGTAAAGGAACTAACTTTCATTGAAAGCCAAAGATTAAATCATTTTCTTTAGTATAAAGAGTATAGGTTAGCAGTCAGAACTCAGGATTAATATTTGCTCAAGGTCAGTAATGGTTTACAATAAGCCAGTGTGACCTCCCTGTAGAAAGAGTCATTTTCTTGGCAAGAATGCTGTGTTTTAACGTTAACATCTCTCGACTTCGATGCTGAAGAGCAACGGTGCCAATGTGCAGCCATCTCATCACATGAACCTATAAAAAATGTTTTTCTTCATCCTGCTTCAGCTTCCCCATATGAAAAGGAGAACAACAGTAATTCCTCACCCACCCCAAGTGCGAGGAGTGCTTCCCAGGGGGTGCGCAGCCACGTCGCTGGATGCACGTGCATCCCCGTGGGAGCACACCAGACAGCTGCCTGTGAGAGCACTTCCCTAAACCTGGTTCTAACGGTCTTCTCTACCATACTAAGCGTGAACAGCTGTAGGAAATAACACAGGGGCCAGGCTCCCCACAATGCTACCACCCCTTTTCTCTTTCCCTGTCACTGGAAAAAGAGAGTTCGTGCACATATTTTATACTAGACACTTTTATACTAGATACTACTCTGCTAGAATACCCTGATTGCTATGTAGAAACTGGGAAAGCAAAAGAGAGAGACCGAAATGATAATAAGCCTGGAGTTTGGTGTGAACAGAAGAGAATACACTGTGAAGGAGGGCGGGGACTGCCAGAGACATTATTAATAGGTTTTACCCTTGAGCTCTGGCAGCTACTTGTTCTATACACAGAGGAAAAGGATTAATCAAGCCTTGCACGTAAAGGGTCTTTCTATGGTCTGCCAAAATATTTAAAGGGCTATATACAAAGTGTAAGCCTTATTATTATACACATTCAATGTAATCATCTTATGCTACAGTTAAGGCCAGGATGACAATAAAGTAGATTATTGTGTGCTATAACCAATTCAATTCCAACACAACGGGACATGGCTTAGTCACTTAGTTCAGATCTGGTGTTTGAGCTTATTTTTCTTATGCTGGGCTAAACTGTGATTTAAGAGATTTAATTGAGCTTTGGGAAATGCTTTCTCTGCTGAAGGAGAAAGAACTAAAAGTCTGCACCTGGCAACCCTAATCATTTCCAATTTTCAGCTCATTTGGCTTCCTACTTAATGGAAATTCACCTTAGTAAATAATTGTTCCCTAAAATCACCAGGGCTGAAAGGATGACAACACATCAGAGGAACAAGTTTCAAGAAAACAACTGAAGCTGGAGGATTGTACAGAGGCTACTGAAGATCAGCAGCTCCTGCTGATCCCTCCTACATCAGTTCCCAAAGGGCTATGCAGTAGACATATGATATATTTTTTTAAATCAAATAATTACAGTAAATGCATGGGAAACAGTGAAACTGAATAGTAGGTCAAAGCTGCAGGTCACTAGCAATATATAGCTTAAACACAGCAAGGCTGACACAATTTCTTCATGCCACTGGCCTGGACTCAAAGGCAAACAAAACTGTACTTGGCAGCGTGAGCCTCGCTTGACAAGGCTCTAAAGACCTTCTGCAACTTCCAGGTGAGGTGGGTCCTGCTTAGAATACATGATCTGCAAAATGTGGGAATTTAAAGTAAGGGCATACCTTTGGGCTACTAAAATACATAGGCAAAAAGAAATTCTTCCTCCTCCAACCTTAAATTGCAAGTAAAAGCATATGCAAAAAAACCCCTCCAAAGCTGAAATAAGCATAAATGTTTCCCTTGTATTTCACAGGGCCCAGGAGCAGAACAAATTGAAGCTGTCACACATATCCTTGGGTTTCCTGTTGTGAGTTGCTGTCTAGATACCTCATGAGAATCACCTACTTCTGCACCACCAGTTTATTAAAATTAAAAATCTCTCTTTAAACCTGTCACTATGCACAGGCCATAGCTGATCACTCATCCCTCTCTGCTAGGATCTTTGCCTGACAAGCAAATAGGCTCTTTGTGATGGAAGGTGTGCGTTTGTGAGTTCTTCTGTAGAAGATACTTGCATTCAAAACAGTTAAATTTCACCAGGCTGAAGAACAACCTGACAAGAGCCTGACAGCAGGTCATTAGGGTTAGAAGGAAGAAGAGAAGTGGAGAAGAAAGAAGACTACTCGTCAGACAAAGCAGCATCTGGCTGCCACCAAAACTTACAGTCTAAAAAGCAAGAAGACATGAGCTTTGAGTCCAAAGATGGGAAAAATTTAAGTGTTATGGTTTAAATTACCAAAATCTACTCAAATCCAGCCCATGTAAATCCAGCCCTTCTGCCATAAACCTGGCAATGCTCATTTCCTTCATTTACTGTAAGTGAATTATACTTTGTTCCTGCTCCTTGAGGGTCTGTAGCTTCCTTAGCTGATGCTTTGACCTGTGGGTTTTTTTGATTTTCCCCTGTCAACTACTGCTTCTGCCTCAGTTTTGATTCACAATAAGCTTTTACTACCGTATCTACTCACATCTCAATTCCACTGGAACCTGGACACTTTAGCATTTGACAGAGTAACTACTCTTCATACTGACAAGATCCCAACAACTGCAAGTCTCAAATATGTAATCAGGTAATGAGAACAGCTTTATCTCAGACAGAAATTAAAGTGGGCACAGAATTTGGCTCTGCTGCCACTATGGAGGGAGCCTGGCTGTGACTGCCAGGACACAGTCCGCTTCACACCTCTGCAGTGCTGAAAGGGTACACAAAAGAAAAATACATGTTAGAGGAAATTCTGCTAAGGAATCAGCATTCAGACTTCATGAATCCTGCTTCCCTATAGGAAAACAGAGGGGTTTCCTGACTTGGCTACACTGAAGTCATTACTCAGCCTGTGCATTCAGATACATCCTCAGAGACAGCATCAACCTTGAACCATGAGATTTCAGGACAGTGAGAGCCATCAGACCTTGGGACATCACCAACTTTAGAGTACAGCCCAGTTCTGCAGTAAAAAAATACCCCAGGTGATAGGAACATCACACAAGAAGTACAGATATACTTACACTCTTTTCTAGTTTAAAAGAACCTATGCTATTTATCAACTAATATTTTGACAGTATCAAACAAGAACTTCATTAAAAGACTTTCTTAAAATTAGCAAGTGTAACATTCTTTTTGCAGAGTGACAGCAAAATTAAAAGCCAAAGGAGAACTGAAGTCAGACTGAAGCCACTGACAGACATCGTTCATCTATTCAGCCCAGAAGAACTTTATGATTAATTCTTTTAATAGATAACTGGCATTTTACAAAATACCATTAGAAATACCATGGAATGATGAATATAAGTATCAGGGGGAAAAAGAAGGAAAAAAGACTATACACAGAAAACTATCATTACCACAAGACGACCTTAACATCCACCCAAAGTCCAAATCTGCATTTTTTAAACAAGTAATTACAGTGGTTACAACCACACTGGATTAGTTTCTGGTTAGACCAAATTACTCATGATTTAAAATTTCCAGACTTGTTAATAGCTATAACAGAAGTTGCTGCTTCTTATTACTACAAAAAAGTGAACTTAAACTAAAGCACTTTCAGGAAGATGCAAAAGTTGGAGCTCTATAGCATTATGGCCAGCTGAACGAAAACATACACTGCACTAAGGACAGAGCTGGATTTCCAAAATCTCTCTCACCATTAGTACCCATTAGTAGCACCTGAATAAAAGCTTAAGGTTGAGCTGGAAGAATTTTACTCCTTTGGAACACTGATCAAACAGCAATTAGAATACTGCAGAAGAAAATCCTGGTGAATTCAATGGTGAGATGGTACTTTGAGCAGGTTTCCTTCCTTCGCTGGAACAGTTACTGCTGACTGAGAAACACACACTAGAGTGACGTTTCTCGCTTCAGCACATGCTAAGGTGGGAGCTGCCTTTATAAATAAGTAGGCAAAAAAACCCAAACAAATAACAAAAAAACCCCCAAAACACATTCTTGAAGGAAAAGCTGTCTGGACAGCTAATAAAACACTGTTCATCTGTGTATTTTCACAATTACAATATTAATTTTTAAATTTTTTAGCTACAGTTATAAAGTCCAGTTTTTGGCCAAAATTACCACGTATTTTATTGCTATGACACGCAGCACATTACTTGTCCCGAGACAGAGTGGTTTCAGCAATTAAATAGATAGGAGAAATGTCATTAATCTAGACTTCAGCAGTCCCTCACAGTGAAAGCAGCAGTAGAGAACCATTTTCAGCACAGATCACAAGCTGGTATTGAAAAGCAAGTGAGAAGACAGCAACTGAACCCTCTGTTGTTTCTACCACCTGGGGTAGTGAGTTAAACCTCGCAGCCTAGTAGCAAAAAACTGGCCATGGCAAGTACCAGAGCTCAGATGTTCCATCATTTGCTCTTAGAAGAGCTCTCTGCACAAAAACCAGAGTGGCAACAAATCCAATCATTGTCCTTTGCAAGGCTAAACTCATGGTAGGACAATTTCTTCATCTTGAAACATTTAGCCTAACAGAAAGAACAAGAAAATAGATGGGGGATGACCTGAAGATTATCATTTACAATTTTACATCAACCTCAGATACTATTAAAACAAAACAACTTCTATTCCCTTCTTGCTTGGAAAAAACTGGGACCATTCTGTCTGTGGTTGTAGACTGTTTCAGTATTATCCAACTGCATAAACTAAACTAGTGTCAAAATTAAGTTTTAAATGGCTTGAGGTTTATAGGAATTAAAGAAGGAAAAATTAAATTTGAAACTCTGCTTGTTTACTAGCACTAATTAAATATGCCAGATTTCTGGGCAAGCTTCCTAGCCTGTGGCTACTACGTTACTGGCTTGTAAAACAGTCAACAAGTGCATGAGTACAAAGCACAAATACAATAACAGAGATTTCGTGTACAGTCCTGCCCTTAGTTTATAAAGAAAAAAATGTATTAGAACCAATCTGTAACTATAAAGACCTGTGCTAACCCTCTAGACCACGTTAGGAATATAAAAAAGGCCCAAGTCTACAATGGCTGCTTTTGCAGAGAGTTAAAAAAAAGTAAACACAGAGAGAGGTAAGAAGCAATAAGCACAACAAAAATGAACAGGAAGCCTTAAAAGACCAGTTTACTTCTAAAAATTCCATGCTTCTGGGCTCTGCTCTCAAAATAATTTGCTATTAAAAATAAAAGGGAGTTTTAACACTGCAACAGAAGAGGTGGGTCTGACTCAACACCACAGAAGCTGCACTCCTCACAAATATATTTTATTATTATATTTGACTTCACTAGAAAATAGCTTTATTCTGAAGAGCTGGAATTGCACATTTAATGGGAGCGTGGACCATATCTTTAAGTGTGCAGGCCTTTACATTCTATACTTTTAAGACAGATAATATCTTTGTGTTCTACATTTTAAAGAAACCAGCACAATGAGCTCATAGTCTGTGAGGAAACTACAACCAAGAAACAACAAACTGAAGGCAATCTCAGACAAAAAAGAAGGTTTCTGGAGACAGAACAAAATGCAATGGTACCTGTATCATCCCTAGGTAGGTAGAGAAAGAAGAAGGAGGGACAGTAAGAGCCCACAACCTAAACACTCTTCTTTGCACACCCTTCTTTCTGGAAAAGCTCCCCATTTACTTTCCGTGGCTGAAGCAGCTGTTTCTACAAAAGCAGCAAACAACTCTTAATGAAAAAACACTTGAGGACAATTTGCCGCCTTGACAGCTTTAACGGGAACAGCCTTTCACAGCAACTCAAATTAATGTGTGTTCCCACTGTACAGTAGTCTTGCTCAGCTTTAAGGAAACCAGGAATTATGCTTCAATAAAAATTCAGCCACGCAAATATTCTGCTGTAAAAAGAGGCATAAACAAGTGACTCTCCAACTTCCACAATCACGTACGTGAGGCAAAGGGAAATGATATAAAAATAACTAGGTTTTTGTTTACATCTCAGATTTAGAAGAGCAATTCCAGAAACTAAATTGCTTCCACAGAGGCATTGATTTAATTAGTCTACATAGCATGCTTTATTTGTGTTCAGACCTCTGACGTACACTGATAAAAAAAGAAAAAAAAAATACACAGTGGACACACACAAAATAATTGCCTAAACTTTTTCTATGCCAGATGCAAGTAGGAATTCTCAAACACACTTTCATGGATTCTTCCCTACATGCAAATGATCCCTTTTTAATATACACTAACTATATATGTTTTCAATTAAAACCATGACTGGATCAATTAGATCATATATTTTTTGCAAACCAGCCCAAAATCAAACACAAACTGAAGCCATGAAGGAATTTCTGGAAGTACAAACTATACTACAGTTCTGCTTCTGGCAATGAGAATCACCTCTCATTTTGAAACAATGCTAGAACTGACAGCAGTGCACAAAAACATGCTGTCATTCAGCAATGAAATAACTACATTAATGAACAGGACTCAGAATCCTAAAAACCCCTAAGTGGTCAAAATCTTAGCTTAGAAAATAAGCCCACTATGATCAAGTAACAGCAGAACACTGGCTTCTTGCTTTTTGGTAACTGTTAATCTCAATTTTGGGTCTTACTATTCAACAGGATGACAACATGAGCTCCTCAGAGATGTGAACAATGGCTTCTCTTCAGGACACAAACAGTGGCAGGGAGGGGGACATTTTTGCTTAAAGTAACAAACAGGACTACTAAGAATGGGCTCTCATACACTTTTTCCCCCCATTGCATTTTGATCCCCATGAGTACAGACTTTGCTTGTCCTTCCTTACGCAGATTTAAAAGCCGAAACATCCCAGAATTTTGGGAATGAACATTCAACTGTGAGTGTAAATAAGATATTACTCACTTTTAGAGACAATGTTCAAGTTCAAATCAGTGCCTACCTTGAATGAATGCTTCTGAAGCTCATCATTTTTTCTGCTCTTTATAAGCTCATCTAATTCTCCCTACGCATGCTCCACCCAGGAAGCAGGGATCAACAATTCTGACAAGCAGACTTACACACAGAAGTAGGATCAGCCTTTACAAAGACACAGCCACAACCTCATTCCCTCGTGTACACTGCAGTTCTCCTTAACCCTCCTGTGTGCACAGCACACCGCTGGTGGTGGCCTCACATCACCTTCCCAAAACCCCTGCTCGTTTCAAGCCTTTGGATGCTGAACAATGTGGTTCAGCTTTCACCTCTTCACCATACAATAACTTTTCAGGCACTGCCCAATGACAAAAATATTCACATGTCAGAGTATCTAAAACTTAGGAAACAGCCGTATCCTAAGATACCTAAGACTCTGGATATTTCCACTGAGACATGAACTAACACTCACGGCCAATTTTTTTATTGCCATTGGAAGAGCAGTGAAATCAGCAGTAGATATACAGTCATATGGCAGGTAGCAGACTGAAGCCTTCCAGAAGTCTTGACTGGAACTTGTGAGTCACTTCCACTGTGAACACAACATGTTTTCATGTAGGAAATTTAAGAAGTCAAAGCACAGAGTGTCAAAGTGAAATGAACTTTTAAATTATTGTGCTGCAATTTGCAATGATCTTTTTATCACCGATACTCAGTACTACACACCTTTCTCATATGGACAAGTTCATATGTTTTTACCCACTGCCTCCAAGATGGTGAATCAGTTACAATTTCAAAACACAGAAATAAAGGAGCAGGTGAAGTCACAGACTTCTGTGCAGCAGGCTACTGAACTGCAAGGTTATTTCAGCTCTGGAGTCTGGCATTTCTGCTGTTTGTGGCATTCTTGATTTACAGGTTCATTATAACTTTATCCACATAACCTTTATGAGGCCACTATTTATTAGGGCAGCATCACTTTGTTTTATTACCATAACCTGTCATTCAGAAAAAATTCACTCTTTCTGTTCAAGGATAAAACTGTCATTAAGAAAGTGAAGAAGCAGATCATACACAGCTGTCCAAATCAACTTGGAAGGTGTTTTACAACAGATTGCTTGCAAAAATAGCTGTCACATTTTTAAAATGTTTAGGAGAAATGAAAGCAGTTAGTCTTTGGAATGATCACCTTCTAAAGGGAATTACTCTTCTACCGTGAAAATAAACTATTTGAAGAATTATAAAAGATTATCCTCTTGTTTCATATTTGTATTCTGCTGGATCCTGAAAGTGCTGACCAAAGCTGTTCATATGGCTTACAAAACCACGGTTCACATCACAGAATTTAAAAGCTGCCATCAGGTGGCCAAACTCGAAGCAGAGAGCAGCAAACAAATGCAACGATTGAAGAAACATAAACATCACTTTTTCTCCTTTATTCAGAACAACAAGGACCTGACAAGGCCCAGATGATACTGCTGTTTCTGCAGCAGGACTGGCTCCTCCCAAGGAGTCCTTGTGGTACTTCCGCAGGATACACAAGCCCCGGGGCTGCTCTGCCCGCCCGCGGTGCCGCTGCCGGCCCGGCCCTGGCAGCACTTGGGTGTCAGCTCAGGGACATCGCTCGGCCCTGCCAGACCCAAGCCAGCATTTTGTAAAACCAGTTCGTATGCATGCAAGGAGTCACCTATCTACAAATTCCTGCCCACCCAGAAGGAGTGGTTTGTTAATGCAAAAGAAAATATATTTAATTTTTCACTGCATGCCCAGTGCCTTTGTACAAAAAAAATGGAGAATGAGTACGTTGAAAGTGAATTAGAGACAGTGGAGTGGTAAGAACAGCAGTGCATAACAATGTAACACACAATAAACTACACAATAATAAATACTGCAGCTGTCTGACACGCAGAAATGCAAGTGCTGAAACTGAAAATCTGGGTTCAAACATGACCTGTAGCTCAATGCTACACTGTTAGATCAGCTGTGTCCTGCAGGTCATTTTAACAAGTACTATTCTGACTCAAAGTGTGGGAAAGCCAACAATACCCTGTACTCAGAGCAGCATTTTACATTTGCACTACTGACATAAATGTTCACGAGTTATGCCCCTATGAGACAGTAAAGTAATATTGCATTCATTTGAAAAAGCAAAGAAAGTATGAGACACTAACATTAAGTGGATTTCTCAAGGCCACAAAGCCAAGTAGAGAGGTGAGATCTCTTTGTGTATTAATTACAAGGCATTCTTAATGCAAACAGGTGATAACACACAAATTCATTTGAAGTTTATCCCTTCCAGCATCAGATCTCCTAGAGAACTCTTCCTATGTAAACACAAAGGTTGCTTATTTTAATGGTTCTCTACAACAAACAGATTAATACTTTTATTTTTTTCAAAGAGAAGAATAGATTAGGAAGAAGTAAGGTCAGACAACTTTTCTGCAAATCCTTTAATTCAACAGTTGTCTAGGACAGGAGAAGTCATTCTTTACCCCCAGGCATGAGGTTACCCCTATTACATATCAAGGCCTGGAATCTGCATAATATCCCTACTATTGTAACACTTTTTTTCAAACAAATATCAAAGACATACCAAAAAAATGCCAAAGTCTGTTTTTTTTCCAGTATGCTTCCTTCATATAATAATGTAAATCAGAAAACACATAGAATCCTTTGTTCTAAAGCTACACTACGATGGGGTACATCTAAAACAAACATATGCAAAGGACATATTCCTTAAATCTGAAATATATACTATTTTCTCAAAGAGTAAGATATAGAAAAACATACCAGCAAGCATCAATTTGTCTCACTGATCTATCCCCTCAATAGCCAGAGGCTACTTTTAAGTATGCTGACTTAACATAGGAATCTGAATTGTATAAATCAATGTCTCAATTAACATTTTGTTTAGGAAGAGTCACGGAAGAAAAACAGAATGTAATCATTTGCTAGCACAGTGGCTCCAGAGGTCTGGGAGTGTGTGCAAGAAGAATGGAGTTGAATGTGGGAAGGGTCCATTATTCTTTCAATAGCGTCTGGTACTGCAAAGTATGTACTTGCATACTTTCCTACTGGAAAAGCTTAAGTCTTCAGTAGCTCCTTGGTCTGGGAAAATGGCAGGCACCCAAATGCTAACCCAGGGATCTAGGAACAAGATCTACCTGAAGAACAATATTTTTCAAGTGGCCTTAGAAGTGAAAAATGGCCATAAAAAGAAGTCTCATTCCCAAGGGATTTTATTCCTTCTGTCTGGCTGCTGTTTGTCAGGTGCCGTTCCCCACACACATCCTCAGCACATTCTAAAGCAAGAATGGAGAGAGGGCCTCTCTGAAAATAATCACACTTGCTGAAAGACCAGCCCTGCATAAATATCTGTAACAACAGTACAAACAGAAATCAGACTTCTTGCCCGATACTTTAGTTGAAATTTATGGCACCACTGGCCATGATTCTGTTATTACTATTCTACCTGGCTAAGGCTCAAAGTTACAGAAGTGGGAATTTCAGAGGTATTTTCAGAAATGATGTAGCTCATTTGGGGGAAGAAAACCCACCAAAAAAATACGTTGTTCTACAAATGCTGTACCAATGCATCAGTTAACAAAGCTATATGTTACACATATAGGTATGCATATATGAACACATGTACCATAGAGATGGGACAGAGAAGTTAAGGACACACATGGCCTCTGAAATTATATTTAATGCTGCACCTTGGGACTAATAAAGCAAAGGGGGGGGGAAATAAAATCAAAGGGAATACTAGAAGACAGTCTCTTGTGCTCTTGCAAATATCACCAGCAGCTGGATGATTTATATGCAAAAAAACTAGAAGTTGAGCTTTAACTTAAATTTCCCTGCTTTCTTACTGGTTTGCTTCCAACCCTAGAAGTTTAATTAAAGTCCATCAGCCAAATTTTTCTGTCTGAAGGACCTAAGTTATTCCTTTTTAAAATCTTCCTGTGCTGACTGACCCAGATTTTTTAAACTCTTGAGCTTTCACCAACCTGATTATGAATACACACACATGTACACACACATTTTTTGGAAGGTTAAGGAATTTCAAGATGATCAACCAAGAAATACCAACAGCTGCTGCTGGCCAATATGCAGGTGTGCAGGTACATGCAAGTTATACTTAAAATGAGTAACTGGGCAAGATACAGCATTCTGTATTGCCAGTTCACATGTCAAGATCAAATAGCCACTTCTTCTTCATTCTTAACAGAGTATATAGTATTTGGTGACTGGGGAAGGAAAGTTCTACAAGAGATCTCCAAGAAAAGTGGATAAGCAGTTTTACTGCTTGTAAAGGGAATCTCTAGCTCATCTTCTCTAGCTGGGGAAATGGTGCAATAAATTTGATGAAGAAAGGAAGGATTTAAAGCCAGAGAAAATTACGATTTCTCAAAGCAGAAACATAGACAAACATGCTGCCCTTAGGAACAGAGCTCTGCTATTTACTTGATCTACTGGAAGAACTCCTGGGGAGCATGTCTTAGCAAGAGAAAGGAAAGTTTGCTATGCTCTTCATTTCCTGTGTAATTCCAGAAACTGCCAGCACAATGCTGTTTGGGGAGAACCACACTACAGCTATTCAACAGGGAATTCGGCATTGTATTCTGAATGAATGGAAACATTCTCGAAGATATATATTTGCTGCAACTAAAGTAGAATGCAAACCCCGTAAGGATGTGAGCCCACATACACCTTCAATCAGCTAATTGCAAATTGTGAGTCTTTCCATTATGACTTTCGCAATATTCTTCGCAGCGCGAAACTTCACAGTAAATCACCCAGGTTAGAGTTCACAGGAGCCACGAACTAAGTGCAATAAATCAGCACTAAAAATATTATGCAACTGCAGTTCAACTGATACCAAGTGTAGCTAATTTTAACAGAGAGGCTATCACTTTTATGTGTCCTTGCAAGTTAGTGATTTGGAATCTTGGTGACCAGGATGAAGGAAAGGCTTTCAGAAATCTGGATTTCTTAGAATAAACTAGACGAATGATTCCCTGCAAAAATCCCAGGGGTATTTCCTTCCTGCCCACTGCAAAAACCTTCTGCTAAGCATGACAATGTAAGGGACTAAAAATGCATCAGTAACACAGAACAGTAAGGGAACCACAAGCTTTGGCTGGGTTCGTGAGCCAGAACCTCATCCCCAAGCAGAATCAGACCTTTTAACTGAAGAGGAACAGTCATATGCCTCATTTCACCCTTACTTTGCTTTAAACTAGGCTGTTCCCCCCCCCACCATATTCCACATTGACTGATAAATTCCCCAACGGCGGGTGTTAACTAACTCTGCATTCCAGTCTGCTCTGCGTCATGGAGTTCCACATCCCGCTGATGAGGAACACATGGCGGACATGTGGTAGGGGAGAGCCTGACAGCGCTCGCACAAGCAGGGATAACTCCTCTGACCTTTGGCTTTTTTTCTCTCTGTACCATCCCAACTGCACAATGAAGAGTCTGTGTCCCTCTGTCGCATACTGGTCACTCTGGGATCACTGGACACAAGCTGAAACCCTAACACTTCAACAGGCAGCTACACTGAATACACATTATGGGTGAAAATGTATGTTGAAAGCAAGCAATTGATCGTTCTGTGTCTCTGCCCTAAGCAAAGCATACAGAGGAACTTTTAGAACATACAGGTTACATCTGGATCAACTGGGGTAAGTATGTCACAAAAAGAACTGGCGATGGCTATGCTTCCTCATCAACTCCGTGAAATAACTCACAGGCTTGCTAAAAAGTACACAGTGGCAACTGTATTAAAGTATTAAGATGTCTTTCTAAAATGAACAGACCATTTATCATCTTTTCAAGACCCAAGCTTGGCTTACAGTAACAGTGAGCTTCAACTTCAGTGTTGTCCAGCCTGAATGACTCATGCAGAGTACTGCATTTACCAAGCCACATGGACTCGAGGGTGTCCAAGCAATACAGTCATCCCTTCCTCCTTTGAAACCTCTGAAAAGTAAAACCGAATCACAGGCTAAGTGCTGGTCTGAGACCGCAGCAGACAGACAGACAGACAAATGACTAATGACAATCCATGCAACATACATTTACTGCCGATTAGAAACCAAATGCTGAGCCTCAAGCTCTCTGCTTTTAGCCTTATGTGTACTAGAACACTGGCAAGAATCTTGCAGTAAAATGAAAGCCATTGCCAATAAGCCTTTCTATAGCTACATTCAATAGAAGTTCCTGCTAATATTCCAGATTCTGAAATTCATGAGATTCATGACCTCTTACCTGTACAAGCTGTCAAGACACAGCATGACCTTTCTTTTATAAATAGGACCTGGATATGCCAAACATTCCTTTCAACCCCCCGCCAATGAATGAATAAAATAACATGGCAGCAGCAAAACAATAAAATCCTGTGGAAGCAACAGTATTGAAATCAGTAATAGCACTATGTTCTTTAAAATATAAAGTCAATGTCTCACTAACTGCTTTTATACTATGTTCACGTTTATTGTACAAGTGTAACATATAAATGCACCAAATTAAAGAGTTTTCGTTATACTTGGCTAAATTGATTTTAGAAATAGTAAAAAATTTTTAAAATACTCAATTTCTGAAGTTGAAGGCTACACTCATCCCCAACAAATTTACAGAAAAAGCAGAGCAAGTTAAACAAAGTTTAAATGCATAATAAAACGGGCAAACTTTCCGAGAAAAAGAATGCCTTTTAGTTACAGCAACTACTCTTAGTTAGCTGAGAAACTAAACAGGCATGCAAAACCTACTCAGGGCATCCTGAGAACATCTACTCCCAACTCATGTCTCAAACAACAACTCATGGGTCAATATTTTTCTGAAATGTTCAGCAAAATCCTCTTTTCTAAAGAAATATGATTAAAGCTACACCAACATTTTTAAAGTGTGGTTATAGTCTGAGAAGTTAGTGTGTAAAAGTCACACCCTTTTATTCAATAGACTTAGTTCCCCTGTTTTGATTCAGTCAGATCCGCTTGCTTTACTGGCTAAAATAACTTTTTACAGCTTTCTAAATTCCTATTAGTACTGTGAAACCAATTCAATTCTGGGAAGTGGACCCAGATTCTTTTCTGGCTTGTGCATCTGTAAAAGGATTATTACCTAAATCAACACATACAATTTCTATTTTTTGATGGAGGAGCCAGAAAGAACCTCACTTATTTTTTGGATGCTAGTCAAAAAATTTTATTTGTATTTGTGAGAAGAGCAGACCTGGACTAATTGAAAGAGCAGATCTGGATCAACAGAAAAGACATCACTCTACAGAAGTCATATTTTAGAGAAAAGACGTTATATCCAACAACTTTCTATGGTATTTCTCAAAATACCACTTGAATGCAAAGGAAACTTAGTCAGAAAAATTTGCTAATAGCGAAAACTCCTGATTTTTCAAAGAGAACACCACCACCAAAGCTAGGATGTGTATTCATTCTGTACACAGCTGGAGCAAAGAGTTTTTGCTCCCTGGTCTGTCCTGAACTGCTCCTCAGGATTTTCCTATTGAGTTGCATTACTGCATCTCCCCCTTCCCTGCCAGTGGCCCTGCTTGTGGGGACATCTCCCAAATGCACAAAGTAAAAAGAACCGAGTTATCCAAGTCCTGCTGTTCAATCTAACAGAAGTCATGAAGCTATTTTTGACACAGGTGGATAATGGAGTACTCAACTGTATGTCCAGCTGGGCATAAGCTCGGAGTGGTGGCCCCCTTCACCAGCACAGCTGGATCTGGAAGAGGACATCTGCCCATGATCTAGTTTAGGATGCGTCACACTGTAGAGCATCTGCCCTACACCAGCGTCATTCCCAGCTTTTCTAAAGGAAATAGATTTTAAAAGAAAAAAAGAACCACCATAGGAGCAGCAGAGTATTTCAGAGATGCCAATTTCCCAAGAACAACAGTTTTAGAGAACAGAAACATTAAGGAAGTTGCAGCATGTTTATATATGATCCACTTACTTAAAACAAATTATCCGCAGGTAAAAAAAAAAAAAAGGACAATATCCCAAGGCAACAGAAAGGAAATCAAGTGTATCAAAGCTGTTTCTGAACTCCCATTACCTACCCACTTGGCAATGCTGACTTTTGAAATTATACTACACCATTCATTTTTACTCTCATGATGCAAGGAGAAAAGGAAGAAAAAACTCCCCCATCTTACCCCTCTTTTTATTAAAATATCTTAAAAACAGATCTGCATTGTTACTTCAAGGTTACTAATGTTAGTACTATATATATTTATAGATGAGGTATTCCTTTCTGTCTGAAGCACATGAGGTAATAAGTAGCTGGAATTGTCACGGTGATTTATTAACATATTCTCTAGGAGAAGCCCTGCACCTGCATCTGTGCAGACAGAACACCCACGAAGGCTGAACTCACCCCTACACAGCCCACAAAATCTTAAAAGGAAATGCTCCAAATTTAGACCTGCTTCAACAGGTGTCTTTTACTGTTTCACTTTGCATGACCATAAATATCAGAGGTGGAGCAAAAAGCTCCCTGTCCATTGTAATCGTGCTTTGAAAACAAATACCTTTGCCCCCTCCCAAAGCAGAGGCAGCAGCTATGGAATTCTCATCATTTCCTCACTCCTTCATCCTGTCAAGACCCAAGTCAGAGAGATGTCACCGGCAAAACCAGGCTCCAGGGATGAGCACATAACTTTATTTTTTTCTCTTCAAAGAGCCCTAAGCTGGCTCTGAAACTTCCCCAAACTGTATTTCTTTCATTCTAGTATCTCATCTTGCAGCTATTTGCCAAAGTGAATGACATGCACAGGCTGTTCATGGCTTTTTATAAGCTCTCATTACCCAAACAGGGAATCATTTCCTTGAAAATGCTTTCCCCAGCAGCATTAGTCTCTCTGTGCACCACCAATAAATTTGTCTTTTGGCCCAGCCTGTTGCACTCCAAAATGTGCCTGGATAGATGTATTTGATATTGTTTTCCACTTGTTTACTGAGGGAGGATGCTACCTGTGGGACTTGCCATCAGGGTGATTAACAGCACAGGGAAAATAAAAGATAATTTTACCAGCTGAGTTGAAAGCTTTGCCAGACTTGCTCTGGCAAGCAAAGGAGCAAAATCCAGACTCCTTTCTGTGGTGTAAGAAGGAGATGCAATCCCAACCCCAAAATGGCTATCCTCGACTTAAAAAACCACAACACAAATCGAAACAACAAATCTGGAAAAGAAATCCTAACCAAACTGAGAGAGAGAATAACAGGTTATACCCTGAGCTTAGAAATCCCACTAAAATGTTTCATTCTGTAACACTTCCATTATTACAAAATGCCCGAGTCAAGAGCAAATAAATATTTAATACTCAAGTACTCAGGAGAATGTGTGTTTTCCCCTGTCCCTCCTCACCAGCTGCTCTTTTATGGCAGGAAAGTGAAGAGCATGAAATCCAATGATAGGAAGAAGGCAAAGGTCAGGAAAAAGGTTTTTCTTCAAGGATTTAAATTAGTGTTCTACAGCTTTGCATGTTTTGTCAACACAACTTCCCTCCTGTGAGGAGGGGAAGCCAAAGGGCCTTTGAACCATTTCTGTATGGGATCTAGATTTTTACCAGTAACAAGATTCCTAGCTTTAAAGAAAAGCTCATCTTCCCTCTTCCCATTCCTTTCACCACTCCCTCCCTGTCCCTCCTCCCACTCCCCTCCTTAAAAAGAGACAGGAAAAAGAAAATAGAAAAAGGATCTGAAGAACAAAACAAGCACTGGAGGAGTTCTAGAGTTCATGTAACGAGACCACTATAGCCCTTCAAAGGGACCATTAAAAGTAAAACAAACAAAAGCAACACCCTCAAGATGTCTATTGTGTTTTACAGAGGAACGAATGAGTGTACTGGAAATTCTCCCACCATCTTGCCACAAAGTCTGTTATTTCATCAAAACAAAGTTCAGAGATCAAGAAACAGCCAACATGGCAGCTGAAACTCAGTCACATCAAGTGATCCATGAAGAAAACGAGATTGGGCTTGCTTTTTTTCTTTTTTTTTTGCTCTCCTTTCTTTACTATGATGTATTAAAAAAGACTTCAAAGATTGTTTCAAGCGTCGCTTTTGGTTCTCACATGAGAAATTCAGGGGTTGAGCAGGTCTAGACAACACAGTGGTTAAAACACCATTAGCTGCCAACATTTTGTCTTCCTAGAGCTCCCACAGTTGTTGCTACCCTGCATTTGCCTCAATTGAAATTATTTTATGATTTCCATATATTATTTTGCTTCCCTCAGAGTTTCCCTCAGATGGCAGCTGTAGGACAGAGAGAGCACACCGACATCGACAGTTTCAGACGTCAGAGGCCCACCCAGGTGTGTACTGGCCCAATACTTCTGCCTGATGCTTCGAAGCATCTTTCTTTCTTTCCTTTACTTTTTTTTTTTTAAAATTCTTTTTAACACTTAGCAGATCTTTTTTTGTTCTTCTAGACTATCCTAGCATCTTTGGGCCTGACTTGGAGGTTGGCTAACACTTTACATTCGCTTTCATAGCTGTGCATGTAAGAAAGACAGGGAGACACAGAGATTTTTATCCCATCTGTACATCATCAACACTCCATTTACCAAATCCCAAACAGTTATGCTCAAGATCTGCTGAAGACAATGTAACTGAACAGGTGCTACTGAGGGCAAAGTTTAGCCTGCAGGATAAAGCCTGATTAATTTAGCTATAGGAATGAGAATCTTGTGGTTAGATGAACCTGTAAAATCAGGGGTCAACTAAGATCACATATGTTACAGCAATTTCTAAGTCATTATACCACAGCCACCCTCTAGTGCCAGGAGGAAGCCATAAAGACAAGCTTGTCACTAACAGTAGGTAAAATATTCCTCCCCTAGCCCAAAATAGATCTATCAATCTTCATCTGCACAAACCCGCAGAATGTATCGGTGATGAATTTCCTCTCTATGCAGATCAGCTGCTGTGTATGTACAGAAGGCTTGCCTGCAGCTTGGTCCCTGCCATGCTCACGATAAGCCCAGGAGAGAGCCAGTGGAAACATGCTGGGATGGGCTCCTTCAATTACAACAGTTAATAGGGCCCACTCTTGATCACCTTCCTTCTAGGATAATCCTTAAACTCGGGCAGAGGAGGTGTCATCTTTCCATGGGCACAGAGCATCTCCCTCACATCTGGTAGCAGGATGTTCAAGTAAAGATTACACTGAGGCGTGGCCTACAGCACACACCAGAGGCATTTTCACAGCAGAGATTTATCTGAGAGCAGACCCCAGATGTCCGCATCCTTGACTTAAAAGGTTCACATGGATGAATTCCCAGCTCTCAAATGGCTGTTCCACAGGTGTCTCATCTCTCAGAGGTGAAAGTCTGACTGTCAGCCTGGGACAGACTACAAAGGTTGGCCTCTCAAGGAGGCAGCACAGCTTTGCACAGAACACGTCAGACAACGTGTGCCTGAGAAAACTAAAATCACTGTACAGGAGAGCATAAAGAACAAGTCATCTTTCCTTCTCCTACTAATGGATATGAATTACACCGTGCAGGAAGCTCAGCTTGTCTGGCATATTTGATAAATTCATCCAAGTCCCCAGTGAAATTTAATGGTGGATATAGCATAGTTTCTCTAATGAATCTTTTGGGGCCTGGAAAGACAGCTGAGGTTTTGTGCCTTAAATGCATAAGAGGGTCATGAAATCCTGAGAGCCTCTCATGGATACTCCGCAAATCCATTTCGGACTCAACCAATGAGACTGGCATTTCATTTATGGACATAGGTCTAACACTTCACAACCTCTGAATCTAAACTGTATCTGACCTATTGCAATATAGGTTTCATTTCAAGAAGAGTTACCTTTTCTTTCCCTGGAATTTTTCCCAGTAAAGGTATAAGACAAGCCTATCAACTGGTTCTAATGATGTAAAAAATAATAAATACTGCTCCCTGAATATTGCAAAAGCAGTGTTTCCTCTTCCCTTCTCATCCTACTTTGTCTTTAACCATCTCTCCTACTACACAATTACTTTATCTCATCCCAAGTTCGGTTTCTATTACAAGGACTCATGAGCTTACTTCTGAAGGATGGATCTTTTAATGACAAGTTCTTCATCCAAGTCAGCTTCATTAGCCATGAAGAGCAATCTTTTTCCTGTGTCATCCACTCCAATGAAGTCCCGCTGCTCCACTGAAGTAGAAAATCAAACACAATCATTATATAACCCCATTTTAATGCAGGCTGGAAAGACAAGTGGGACCACCGACCACCAACCACCCCCAAAATATGAAATCCGGCTATCCCAGCAAATCCATGAATTTAATATATATTGTTGATAACTTTTCCACCTTCTTTTCAGTTGGGGGACCTGATATATATCATGGCATTCAAAACACTGCCCCTGAAAGCTTTTTCCATCCTTTTTATGAAGATGCCAACTACAGGTCCTGACATGCAACAGTCTTGAGCTGTGCCTTCCGTTTCTCTCTTTTAATCTTTTTGTAATAAAAAAACCCTGCTACCTGAATTAAAACCCCAAGGCAAGCAGTGAGTTCTTCAAATCCAACTGCTTCTTCCTCATAGTAAGTCACTCCACATTAGAATTAGGTGATCTGGAGAGGATTATGATTTCAGTGAAGACGTAAGTATTTTGCAACTCATCTGTTTTAGATATATACCAATATGTAAATCACAAACACACACAGAAGTATAGATTCTAAGACTTCTACCATGGATGTTTCTGGGTAGGTTAACTTGGTTTAAACATCTTTTTATGAAACTGCCAACCAAGATAATACCTAACACTCACACGTATTATTGTGGCAATCCCCATCTCCTGCAATCAGTGACTGTGGATCAACAGGGACTTTGGCCTACTGAAATGTAAAGCATTTGTTTTTGAATAGCTTTCCACAACATCTGAATACAGCGGTGGCAGCTCATTCTAATTTGCACTCTGTAGTTGATCCACCACTCTAGTGGCAGCCATATACTGATCTTTACAGACAAGGCTGTACAAGAAAGCCACAGTAGAATTTTAGCAAAAATCTTTTTTCTCCCAATAAAATTATTTTGGGCCAAACTGGCAGATATTTGATCTCCTAAGTTCTATGCCTTTAACCACACTGGAGTAACAACATACCCTAGAAGTAGCTAATTCTCTAAGATCTTTTTCAGACAAACTATTTTTAACTTTATTTTTCCCAGTTCAGGCCTATCCTTTGTTTTACTTTTACCTGTTCTTTCAGAGTTACCACAGCAATAACCACTGTTAAAACACAGTCAAATCTATGCAATTGTAGAAAGTTCTCCTGTGCAATCTTTGATCCAAGTGATCAAGCATACCCTCTTCAGAAAACCCCCCAACCCTTCTCAGAAATTAATTACACAGCAAAGAAGTACAAAAATAGGCCTGAACATCTAACACTATGACAAATTAAGTACAATTGCAATACAGCTTCCTTGCTGTATAAACTCAGAAATAAGTCTTGAAAGCAGTGCCAATTCTCATTCTATGGAGGGCAATGAAGTTTGAGACTAGGGGCTAATGAACCCTCACCTCTGCCACCTAACTGGGGTCTCCTGACAGGCTGGAAATACAACAGTGACTGACTTTCCTCCATCGAGGCACCAACACTTCTCTCAAAGCTCAGGTCCTGCCTGCCCATCTCCTGGCTGTTCTTACAGTAACATATTACACTGCTATAGCAAAACTCTATGCAACAGGAAAAAGGGAAAAAAAACCAGCTTGATGAAGGCAGGACCAAGTACGTGACTGACACCAAACCAGCTTCTCTTGCTTGTGTGGATAGATAAGAAACAAACAGTAAAACCATGAGAGTGCACTGTGGGATTTTTCATAGCAGATGCCAGGTCAGGTTTTTCCTTGAACACTGGCAATAAATAACATTACTTCTGTAATTTAAAAAAGACAAAGCTTATATACTAAAATCAATTATCCAGAGGTACAAGAGTGCTGTTTCAAATCCCACTGGCATCATTTAGCGAGGAAAAAATAAATGGAAGGGCAGACACATAACTAGTTTACAAAATCCCTGCAAGGAAGTATGAGAAAAATGTTTAAGTGACAGTAACGTAACAAAATCATTTAAAGTATAAAAATGAAATGCAGGATGTTTTGCCTCCTCACAATAGATAAATAAGGACTTGACACTGCTATTGCAATTTATTAATTATCTTAAAAATTAGATCCCCATCAATTTTAAGGGCTTTAATGATCTAAAGAAATCATGACATCACAAGAGAATGTTAAGCACTTTAGAGACAAAAAGAAATAAATTTCAGTCAGATTTTTAAAAATGCTTTCTAATCAATCATAATTAATTGACACTTGAGAAAAAGACACATTCGTTGAAGATTCAGTATCCCCACCCTTTCAGTTAAATGGAGAGGATTTCACATGATGCAGCCTTCAAGACCACCAAGAGGTCTTCTGGCAAACACAGAGAATACCACTGGATGACATGCTTGCCGCTTTCAAGACAAGAAAAATAAGCAGGAAAGAGTCACCATCCCCATCTTTTCTGCCTTTCTTTATACACAGAAAGGTTCAGACACTATTTTCCACTCAATCCCTTGCAGGTCATCTGTAAGCACACAGCTCCATTCTGGGTATCTGAATTCCTGACACACTGTTTATTTGGGTTACTACCATTGACTAGCACTTTCATGTTGTGTTTCTTTTATTGCCATGGCTCTTACTGCTCAATTTAAAAAGCCAATGAGATTATTATTGTCAATATATGATCTCCTAAATATCAGACCCAATCAGCTTGACCCTGTAATCTGCAGCTGAGTCAAGCATCGCAGGAAACCACCAGGATGAATTTATAACACTTAACACACTGCAATTCATGCTAATTTAAGAGGTGTTCTTTATATCACAGCTCTTGAATGTTCAATAATACCCCAAAAGCAACAACTTTGTATCAGATTCCATGACATATGCAAAATAAAATCTTGCTGATCCTTCTCAAAAAATGAATTGCTTTGTAGAAACAGTGAAAAAATAAAGCTGCAAATAAATCTAGTGGCTCGTCACGAGATCCATTTCCTAATACAAACACTTGAACAGTACAGTGCAAGTATATAGAAACCTGGATGTGTCACAAATTAGAGGAGCTAATAGTGCCACCTACTACATAAAACTGCCTAACATACTCCACGTTAATATCTTGTCTGTAAGTGCTTATAAGCTTCACCAAGTTTTAACTGTCTGGGATGAAATGTCCAATGCCAGGTGCCTGCCTTAAGAGGAACATTTGAAAAACTTCAGCAAAAACCATTCAGCTGGTTCTAAGGCTAAGGAAAAAAAGTGTTTAGCATAAGCGGAAATGGTTTGGTGTCCTTCCCCTTGAAAAGCTCTAATCAATCTTTGAAAAACTGCAGGTTCACATGCTCTGTTCTTCTCCAGCCTTCTATTTTTGATGGAAAAGTTTCTGCATATTTTATTCTTAAGGACAGGTTGTTCCAATTCCTCAGCTCCTAAAACTGATCAAATAGCAGGTGCTACCTAAGGTTTTCTGTACCATCAAGTGGTACAAGCAAAGCACACAAGCCACAAGGCTCCACAGCCACGCTGCGATGACTGAACCAGGGGAAAGAGTTTAATCTGTTGCCTTTTTGCAATCTGTTTTTTACAAGGAAATAAAAGTCATAAACTCACAGGGGTGAGAGGAAAGAAAAAAATGTAAAAAGAAGGATTCTGCAAGACAGGCTGGAAGGGAGAGAAAGCAGCCCCTGAAAACTACTGGAAACTGTGACTATCTGTTAAAGGACACTAGAAGGGACAGGCATCAGAAGAGAACAGGTGACTATAGGCAGATAAATGAACCAGATGAAGATGAGAAGTCAGAAACTGAACAGAAGATGGAACTGGTAGTGAAAGAAAAGAGTATTATATGACAGAGAAAAGCCAGGCTCTTGACAAGGATCCTTGAGGAAGGAAACTAAGGCAAGAGAACAAGAATGGAGGCTGGTAGCAGCAAGAAGCCAGCATAGGAAAAGAAAGATGGATGAGCTAAGGCAATGTTGACAGTTATAGGGTGCATTTAGTTAAGTAGGAATGAAAGCCAGGAGGGTCTGGTGCTCCCTAAAATGTACTTCCCTCCTCCAGAACCTGGAGAAGAACCTAAAATTCCTGTCTTGGCACTCCCCTGCTTTTAACAAATGACTGAAACAGGCCTGGTAGGGTTCATGTCTAATCTGAGGCAGTTCACAGGAAGCATGTCACTAGAGCTGTCCATGGCAGCTCAAGTGGTGCTTTGGGTGGGAGATCTTAGCATTGAGCCCCACAGGAAAAACACCAGGGGTGACAAAACACTTTTACATAATGGAATTTTAGTCTTTTCAAGTTTGATCTTTTACAGATCTGAAAAACCACACACAAATTTTAACAAGTCATGTAGGAAGAGTTATGCTACAAAGTCAAGCACACGAACATAAAAAACAAGCAAAATAAGAATGCATGTACAATCTGATGTGTTTTTATTTGCAAAGAGTCTTCAAATGATCTTGTATATCCTCTCAGACCTCCTCACCCCCACCCTGTGTGCTCAGAGCTCACATGCTGGGCAGCTCTATGATGTTTAACCACAGACCCATTAGTTTACAACTCCTGAATGCTCAACTTTGTGCTGTAGCAGTGCTCTTGACAATGTTTTATGTGCCATTAGCACTTAGATTGCCTTTTCAAAAATAGGGGGCTAGAGCTGTTTGAGAGTCCAAGCACTAAATGCTTTCAGTCCTACTAACCCACACGTTGCTCCAGAAAAATCTTCATGCAGAGCCTAAGCAGTTTTCTTTTT
Source organism: Struthidea cinerea (assembly GCA_013397865.1). Taxonomy (NCBI): domain Eukaryota; kingdom Metazoa; phylum Chordata; class Aves; order Passeriformes; family Corcoracidae; genus Struthidea; species Struthidea cinerea. The sequence goes on along the minus strand of VZTI01000697.1, from coordinate 44,407 downwards.
AAAACGTATTTCCTCCACTTTCAGACAACTGTTGGCTTGCATTTCACTCCTCTCTCAAACAGTTTGAAGCTACACTTTCTTACTTGTATTCTGGTAATGCCTCTGAGCTTTAATCAAGGACCAGGACCCACTAAGCTGGAAATAATCAAGGCTCAGCATTTTAACAGATATCATTAAAAGAAAATGAGAGGTATGGTGTGGGAACAACTGTGTGGTATTTAGTACTTTTAGCATATAAGTGAAACAGGGATAATAGCCCTGCTCTGCCTTACAGCAGTGTTGTGAGAACAGACACATGAAAGATTACAAGGCACTAACTAAGATATTATGGTAAGAGGGACAAGATAAGCATCTAATCAAGTCCTTGAAATCAGTGGGAGTTCTGCCTAGCAAAAGGCTCTTGGATGTGATTTCAGAAGAGTAACTCACTACATACCATGAGAGGGGAGAATTTCTAGAAGTGTTTGTTACCCACCTAGTGCTGGTCCCTTACAGTCAGTGTAAAATTCCCAGCTATACTCTGGCTGATGCTTAGTGCTCTTGAAAAACCGAACGGTTTTAATGTTCATATGTAACAAAAATTCAGGGTTTCATCCAAAACTCACTGAAGTCACCTGGACCTTTTCCCTTAACTCTTGTGAGCTTTGGATCACAGCCTGCAAGATTACACGAGTCTAATACTTAATTCTGAGCTGGAAAAAACCAAGTCACACCCTCACCAGGGAATCTGAGGAAAAATAGGGTATCTGTGCCTTTTTTATTTCTTTTGCTCTGGGACTGATAACTAAACATATCATACATACCAGTGGTTTCTCTATAATTTGTTAATAAATATCTATTCCTACCTACATACCTGGCTTTTTTTTCCCTTTCTGTCCTGGTACCACTTCTGTTGGTTCATGAGTTTTCTTCATCAACATGGAGAGAGTAGCATCATGTGTCCGAAAGAGGTCCACAACTTTATATAAATCAACATCTGTGATCAGATCGCAGCTCAACACCAAGACATCAGTCTGTGAAAGAAGGAAAAAAACCAGCAAACCTTTCAGAGATACAAATTACCACATATGGACTAGCATTTGAGGACCCAAAAACAAATACACACCTTAACTTTTTTCTTTTTTTTTTTTTAAATTTTTTATTTACAACTGCCAAAAATAGCTCCTGGTTTTTACCAGTGTGCTTTTCTTGAGTCCTGCTGTTACTGTTATTTGGTTAACGCTCATCCAGCTCGGCACCACAGAGAATATGTGACCATCTAAATTGTCTGTCTGCTCCTAAGGACACAGAAGCCATGGTTTTCAAGACTAACAAGAAATTCTGCAGTATTTTCAACAGCTACTTTTAGTTATATAATGATGTAGAAAAGAAATCTTTCTGAAGAACTGTTTTTTAGCTGACTTTGCATCTGGCTACAAACCGCTGGAAAAGATATTTAAACTATGTTATTTTATCAGGGGACAAAAAAAACAAAGACTATCTCGGATGTGATTTACTCAGTAATTGCACTGCGATGGTGGGCTCAGTTTAGAAATACATTTCCTAAAACCAGCAATACTCCATTAAAAAAAAAAAAAAAAAAAGAGGAAGTTAGGTTCTATTTAATAGGAGGCTTGTATTTAATTTTGATCTCAAAGGATTCCAAAGTCTCTTACAAAGCTTTTAAGAGAACTGCTGCACAGATCACAGGAACATTGTCACAAATTAAGCAAGACATAGCAGCTTCATTAATAGTGCATACTATCAATATAAGCCAGCTAAAAACTCTTACTTAGAAAAAAAAAATCTGTATTTCATGTGGTTTGTGGAATATGCTGCCAAAAACCTAGAAGTTCAGCAATTATCTTCATTTAAACTAATCCTAACATAATATTTGTGCAGCATGGCCTACAGAAAAGTAGCAAATTTCCACTTTTTGTTAATGATCTACCTTCTAAAGGCCTCTCAAGAAGACAGTGTTTCTCTTTCCTGACAGTTACCATTTTCACTTTTTCTGCTACCATTTCCCATGCTAAGCCTCCCTGCAGTGTGACATGGCTGCCCAGTTTTGCCTTTTTAAAAGACAATATTTAATAAGAAGGGCATTAGACAAGACTTAGTAAAACTTGAATTAATCGATGGAGGATCGACCAGTAGTTCTACTCTTACTTTTGAAGACTATCTTGGTTTAAAGCAAACTATTTCAGGATTGACCTCTCATTCCAGAAAGGTTTATTATAGAAAAGCTTGGTTTACAGACTTTATCTAACACTAGGAGATTCCACATTATAGTTGAGACTAGCTGAGGTCTGGTATTTACATTATTTGACAGGTTCTCCTACAACTGCTAGGCAGTTTCATGTGTTTACCAGTAAGGCATTGGAATTCATCATGTCACAAACTGTTGGAGCTGCTGATTTGGCATGCTGTGCAAAAGGTCAAGCTCTTCAATTTCCATGTGATTTCTCCCCACTTTACTGAGAAACACCTGGCTGCTTTACAGGAAGGAACAATGTGCAGGTTGAGAATTTTACACATTCAAAACCTGACTTGCATCACTCCTTTTAACATATTTTCAAAATGTGTATTTTATATTACAGTTTTGCCCGGGAAAAGTGTTTTAATTAGCACTTCTCTAAAAAAACCCAACATGCACACATTGGAAAAAAACCCAACAACCCAAACCACTAAAGCAAATTGCCCAGCACTCTGGAGCAGCCCTGCTCCAACATTCCAGGGTGTACAAAGAAAATAAGAAAAAAATTCAGCTTGGTATGGAAGTAAATCTGCCGCTTCACAACTGTAAACTGTGAAGAAACACATATTCAATATCCCGGAAAATCCTGCAAAATTTTCAGATATTCTGTTTTTACAAGAGCACAAATGAGTTACAGCATTTACAGAAAAGGCCAAAAGGTGTTCAAGACCCATAAAAATAGACCTGTACTTTTCAAACTCACTTTGTGGAAGGAAGAGATTGCTAGCTTCAAATCTAAATGCATTTGCTCCAGTGGTGAAAATAAGAAATAATAAAATGAGAGAGACTGACACCCCGACAGTCTTATACTAAGGAACGAGTATCTGGACTTGTAAAACAAACCTTGTAATTATTTCACATTTTAGTAAATGCTTTAATCTGTCACTAGTGCAAAAATCCAACAAGCGTTTCATAGTTCTGACCAGGCTCCTGGGTTTTTTCTTCTCACTATAGGACAAGCTTTTTGCAAAAACTGAATGCAAGACCCCTGAGGAGCATACGGGAACAGAACCACCAAATGTCTGGTTGCCATCTGTTCTACCCATTTACTCTCCCAATATGTAAATAAACGTCAGTGAGCGCGGGGACCAGTGAAACACACAGTTGCTCTGTAAAGCCCACATTTCTGCCTCTCCTCCTGATGAGCAGAGCAGTGGCCTCAGAAGCACGCTGAGAATACACCATGAAAGGCTCTTTTGGGACTTGACAGCCTCCCCTTTGAAACACCACCCCCCTCATAAATAAAGCCCTCACTGTCTAATGGATGCACTTTTTTTTCCAGTGTACAACTCCTGAACGAATAAACTAATGGCTGAAAGAAAAAATAAACTATCCTAGAACCTTAGCAGAAGTGTGTGTTTTTCTTTACGTTTTCAGGGTGGGTGTAGAAGAAAGAAAATAAATGGTAGAACTTGTGGGTTTTTTACATATATACATGCCAAATTAATGCAGTGCACCTTTCCCAATGAGCCACTGATACAAAGAAGAGAAGTACATACTTATTACATGCACTCACGTGCTAACAAGGGGTATGTGAACATACTTGACTTCATGAATTATGCAAACACCTAAGTACACACACATCTCTTAATGAAATACATGTAACAATGATTACATCAACCCCAAACTATTATACAAACAGACGATAAGAATCAACATGAACTGATTTTAAAAAAACTCAGCAAGAACACACCTCAAGCAGAACGACTACAAAGGAAAAAAATGCACACACAAATGCACTCTCAACAACTATTACAACCACAGGCAGGGCAAGCCAAGGGTCTTAACTCAAGGAGGACCATCTAATGGATGGAGCATGAAACAAATACTTGGAATATCTGGCATTTTCCTGCTCTGCCAAACTTGATACATGCCATTTTGTCTCTACTACTTTTATGACAAAGAGAAGCCCTCATAACAGACCACGGCTCTACCGCAGAAGCTGCTGTACAGAGCAGGTGAAAAGGTCATCAAGCATAAGAGAACAGCAAATGATTTTGGGTTGAGGAACGCAGGAAAACACTGCAGTGCTACTCACAGCACAGCAGCCCTGCCCTGCTGGTAGCACAGCTCATGCTTTTGTGAGTATCACAAGAGCCACAGAAAAGACAAGGAGAATATGATGCTCCTTGGAAGAGTTAACTTGGGCCTTAGCAATCCCTTTTAACCTCAGATTTGCAATTCACTCACTCAAATGAAAAATTGAGACTAGGCTAGTGATCAGTGGAAAAAAGCGAGATTCTGCAGAGAACATCCCACCTATGATCCGAGTTTCAAGAAGAACCTTCTGCGTCCCTACTGACTTCCTAAATTTTTGGAGCTCTGGGCTTTCAGTCCAACCATCCCTGAACACAGAGTACTCAGTCAAGTACGAAAACATGGCACTAAGGTCCCCGAATCTCAACTGTACCTTTCTAACACTGGCTAACAGCACTTCACCATCAAATGTTATGAACTGCGAAATGGTCAGAGATGAAATAAGTTAAATACTTGATCCGGATAAATAAAACAGTGTAACATAAAACACTATGAGATTTATACAAAATAAAAAACAGAAAAGAGAAAACAGTAAAGAAAAAACACTGAAAACCAATATGTCAACAATTACATTAACTCAGCCCAATATGGAAAATATACACAAAAACAAGACCAAAAAGCAGATTGTTTCAAGAACTTGGATCAAGACGACCGATTTAAAAATAGAAAACATGTTTTCAATGAAACTAATTCATACCACAGATCAAAAGATGGATGCAATTATATGGTGTAATATACCAGCATAAATAAAAAGCCTTGGACTTTCTCACACCCTGCATACAAAGGCAATGCAAAAAACCCTATTATATTCGGCAATTATTGCCGGAGCCCTTATGATCAAACAGGAGATGTCAAGGTTTCCACAGACAGCTGGCAGCAAATTATGAATTTTTAGTGGTATTCACTATGCTTTTTCTATCAAGTATAGACAAGGGCAGGACCTCATAGCCTAAACTGCTGATGGCCTCAAAAACAGCAGACTAGAAAATGAGAAAACATGTGTTGCAAGGAAACTGTAATATGAACAAAATCAGCCTCAAGAGAAAGAGGAAAACAAATGTCAGATTGCATTATAAACAGAAAAGAAGCAAAACATCCACAAGCAGTAGAACCAGCTTCTAACAGAACTGAAAACAGACAAAACATTGAAGTTAAATCCTAAAAGTTTCCAATTGCAAAGTATTACAGCTGAGACTTTGACAGGAAAAGAAAATCAAGAGATTAGATATACTCAACCTAAGTTAATACACGCACAGATAACTTTGCATCACTTCCTGCGGTGTCACCAAACAACAGGGGAGAGAGAGAGGAACAAGTTATAATTACTGCTGGAATTAAGACTGCGTTTTATACACAATAGCCTGGAACTTCACCCACATGTTGCATTAACAGTGGGGTTTGTGTGTAATGCTTTTTATTATTCTAAAGAGTGGAATGGGAAAAAACAGTTTGGCTGTGGGCAAGCGTTTTGATTGCTTGTTAGCATTCTCCAGGCAAAGCCAAAGATACCTCCCAGCAATTGCATTACTCACCACTCTTCAGATCAGAAGCTTACATCCCAGGCTTTAGAGAATCCCTTTTTATCTCAGTCTCCATTAAGAGACCTCCAGTTTCCACACCTGTGACCTCTTTGAAGCTCTATAGCTGTTGCTGTAACTGGAGCAGAGAACCTCATTTATTTTTTTGATGTCTGTAAGATCTTGTTAGCTACCAATGGAAATGGCCGCCTTTGGCTGGGAATTCCCACTCTGCTTTTGTGATGTCCTTGATGGCAAGATTCAGAAGAAAATCATGATTTAGTACTTTACTACAGATATGAAGCATTTACCTACACTGCTCTCACCTTGCAGCAGGAAGTTTGCTGTAGACCAGCACCTTCATAACTCTTCTGTGGACAGAGGACAGTGAAGGCACAGAACGTCCCTCAATATGAAATCCAGCAGCAACCTCTCCTCATTAAAGGATGAAAGAATTATTTTTTTAAGACGTTTGTGAAAGAAGCTTCTTAGAGGCTTCTTTTTACCTTTAAAAAAAAAAAAAACACAACAGAAAAGTCTAATGTGGGAGCCAAGGGAGTCTCTTCTAATTTCTTGGATGGCCCTGAATTCATCAGGTGAGGATATCTTGAGGCAATGTGAATGCCTTCACATACGTAACCTGTCAGCATCACTGTTTATCTTCTCAAAGAAAGCTGGAAGAAAGATGCCAGAAGCTGGGGAGGAGACTTAACCCCAGTCCCATCATATGGCTCATCCTACGTGTTGTATCAGATGAGATCATACAATGAAAACACCATTTTAGGTTATCTTTGCATCTCACGAGCTACCATCCAAAATCAGTATTTTTTAATTTATATACATATAAGCTAGGAACAGGAAAGATATTCAAGCCTAGAAGGCATCCTGTCTCCTCCCAGAAGGAAGTCTTGTTACCTACGCTCAAACTGACATGTGGGGTGGAAAAGAGTAATTTACAGTTCTCAGCAACCAAACCCAGAAGTTTAGAGATGAACAGAAGTTCATAAACTTATTAAGGATGTTTTCAAAGCAGGACATTGATATTATGACACTTATTGAACTGTAAAACTTCTGGTCTGGAGCATCAGCTTTGCAGTCCACTTTTTCCTCTGGTTTCAACTAATTCAATTTTGTCCTGCTTATACAGTACTCCAAAAGTAATTTTCCCAGCTTATTCCTCTACCCACATCACTCTTCTTCACTGGTTCTATTTTTTATCACATCAAGCACAAGCTGTGTACCTCCCTTTTAATAGCCTATCCCTTCTACTTGTCATGCACTTAGCAAATCTACATCTACCTCGCATCAATACAGGATGACAGCTCAGTATCTATTTGTATCTTCTAAAGGGTGTGGCCTTAGCCTCTGCTGCCTTTTTATCTTTTTTTTAATAAAAGAATCTGCTACCCTTACACTTGCAGAACACTGACAATTGTCATCCTATCAGTATGCTGGGGCACTGGACTGACACAGTTGATCCTATCTTGGTAGGCTCTCTCATTTGTCTGAGATCAGGGTGATCTCCTGGGTTTATGTCCTGATCCTGAGTATGCCACAGAGGAGACTGTTTTTCCCATCTAAGTGCATCCAGAAGTGTGCACCGTGCCTGCTAAGGCTCAGGGGAGCACCCCAGAACCCAGACCCCAAATTTGCCAGTTCATGGAGGGTAAGCAGGGCAAGGAAAATTCTCTCCTGGCTCAATGCAGTGCACGGACAGATCCCTTCTCCACAGGCAGAACTCCTGAAACAAATGGCACTCTGCTCTTCACTCCTATTCCTGGAAGGCAGGTTTCCAGGATTACCTGGACGGCAGCACTACCAGACCTGCTGTGCAGCTGATCTTGGACTCTGCCTCACGTGAACAGAAAGGAGAACACAGCAGTCAGGCTCCAACCTCAACAGCAGCAGCGCAGCAGGAATTGCTGCCAAAGCCCAGAGCTCAAGCCCAGGCTTAACACTTAATGTAAGCAGAGCCTTAGGCAGTCAGGTGCTGCAGTCATACACACAATAATAATAAAAAGTAGTCCTAATGGAGCTCAACCAGCTCAACTTATTGAAGGGAAAGAAAGCCTTTGCCCACAGCCAGCAATCACCTCGACTGCAGATCTCTCAGCAGCACAGCAAAAAGCAGGAATGACCAGATTCCAGGGCTAGGAACCAGTGATCAGCGTAGGAATAAAATGCGAAGAGGTTTAAGAGGGAGAGTAAGTATAACCTGGAATAAAATATCAAAGTATGTAATAGACAATTCATACATTCCTAGTAGATGAAGAAAGTCTTGCTGTATTTCAGAAACGCTTTCACTAAATCATCCCTAAGTTTTGGGGCTAACAGCCTCAACCAGTGGGTGCAAACTCCCATACAGACTAGAGGATCATAATGGTTCCTTGCAGTCTCAAACCAGACAGTAAACAAAAACCAAAACATACAGCATGTGTCCTCAGGAATCATTCTGCCATCCTGCAACTAGTATCAGCATGATCTTAAATTTAAAAAAACTCTTTCCAAGGTCAAAACAAGTAATTACACAACGCCCAGTTTCAACTCTGCTTCCAAAGAAAACCCAAATTCTAATGTACTCCACAAAGCACAGGCTCCGTGAGACAGCTCAGTGGCACTGCTACTGTGCATCGGCCTGCACAGGAGTGACAACCACCTGCATGAAACCCCATCAGCCTTGTTCAAATGTTGGGGGCTCTCTTCCTCGAAATGCTAATGGTAAATAAAAGCACTGTTATAAACTGTAGATTCCTAAACTATCTTCCACACAGTATCATTTTCTCCTTTAGCACCTCTCCAGTTTTTCCAGTGGTGTTTGGTCTGCAGCAACTGCTGTTGTAAGAAAAATGTTATGAAAACTTCAAGACCTCCACTGCTTTTTCCAGCACTATTAGTCTACATCCAGAATTTTCACCATCTTCCCAAAGAAGCTAAGTGACTTTATACTACAGAAGAATACGTAAATTTGCTTCAAGAAAATATGAATGCACATTTGCTTTTCCATTTTCAGCACAGACCCGAGGAAAAATGAGATAACCTGTTTGGGTTTCCCAGTTAACACAGCATGACAAAAATGCAAAATTAAATTCCAGGCATCCTGAACTCCACTGATCTTCACCACGGCTTCCACCAAATTAAACAGTGACAGAAAACCAGTGCTGAGAAGAGTGACAGCCTCTGGGATACCCTGTGCTGTTCACAGCACCACATTCCTATTATCAATGTTACACAACTGTACCAAGCTGCAAAACCAGACGTGGGAAAACCCTCTCCAGCACAGTAAGTCCATGGGCTGACATTTAGCATCTCCTTCCTCCCACAATCCCCAATAACTGGAACTAGGTACTTAGACTCTAACACACAGTTGTATCGGATCTGAACAATTCCATTTTCTCTTTCGGGGAGGAGTATCACCTGCAATGATACCTTTTTTGGACATTTTTCTGGAAGAACATTCCTTCCTTGCCGCCCACAACCTTTTTTACTTTGTTTCTAGCCTGTGGGATTTCTACTTGTGTATTTTCCCCATGTTTGGATCTTAACAGCTCTTCCCTCATAGAAGGTTCGGGCTTTTCATGGCAATTGTGGGCATTACAGCTGTCACAGCGTCATGGTTAAAGCACAGTACGTTATTTACATAGGGCAGCTGTATATACTTTAAATAGGGAAAATGAAAGAGAATTTACCAAAATGAACACTACTATTTACTCCCCAAAAATGAAAACTAGTAGTGGCTGACAAACCCAGGAAAATATTTTTACCAGGATGCTTTTAAATAAATTACTTCAGCTATATACATGTGGAAAGAGCTTGCTGTGTCTGCAAGTAGAATAGGCTGAATTTGTGTAATTCATCAGAAACCACAGAGGGCCTAAATGAAAACACACACTGAAATACAGGAAAAGCACTGACCATTAACTTCTACATGGGAACAAGAGGTATTGGTTAACATAATGAGCACAGGCCTGGAGTTCCCAGGAGCATGAAAAGGATAAGGACATGCAGTCAGAGATGCAACAATTGAAACTGACAGGCATCTCAGGTCTGTCAGTGACTCTTCTTGCAAAACACCTAGGGTTTTGTCGGCCTGTATAATGGAAGGCATCCTCTTTAGCAGACAATGGGCAGAATAGTAAATGCCCTAATAATCATTCTTGATCCAACCTTCACAGCTAGTTGCCTTACTCAAACTTCTGGTGTTTCAGCCATTATCCATACTAAACCTGGACGGCAAAATAATTTAATTAGCTAGAGTTTTCTAAAGCTGAGTAACATTAAAAAAAAATAAAAGAAAACAACAAGCAAACAAACAACCCCAATAACTGCTGAATTCTCTAACTCCTACCCTGCCCGGAAAAATAATGATCAGCTGAAAGTCCTGAACACATTCTTCAGGCACAGAGTCAGTCAGTGCTGTCTTGTTCCCCACAGCCACACAGCCTGAGCACCTGCCCGTGTAACTGCTTTCTACTCAGACAATCAGCTGTGCTTTGGGAATGGGACTTGGGCATGCAAGCTGTAATAAATTTTGCCTAGTGCCTTCAGTGGTGGCAGCTTTCAGTAAGAGGCAGAGAAGGAAAAAAGATGCTACATACCCTGTGAGCTGCCATCTGATAAATCTGCTTTCCCCACTAACATTGTGAAAGGCAGAATCAGAAAAACCAGCAAGACAGCATTTTTATTTGCAATTTTAAACACTTAAGTAAACAATGGTTGCTGTCAGGTGTGCTGGAAGAAAATGATGAAATTCTTTTTACTACTTCAAAACAGATTAATAGAATATTTAGTTCAGTCTTGCTAATATATAGAGAGAGACCTCATCTCTTACAAATGAATTTAATTTGGGTTTTTTATTTCCACTGACAGTACAAAAAAATACATAACTCTATATTACGGGGACCTAAGTTTTTCTTTCCATGCTCGCCAAACTCTGCTCAGTCGTACCAAAAGGATTCAGATTCCATCTTCCAGTGGTTCCAGCAAGCTTACTTACATCATGTGTTTGGAAAGGAGATTTTTCAGCAGAGGAAGCGGAGCGCTTCGCCATGCTGGCCAAGACTCCACGGATCAGTGATCCTCAGCAGCACACGGACCACCACTGTGACATCACACTTTCCACAACACGGATCCCAAAGATGCACATACCAAGAGAATCTGGAGTTTCAATCTTTGTTTATTTGTTCGAAGAAAGTTGGTTTTTCTTCTTCTTTTTGGTAGCTTTTTAGGGTTTGTTTTGCTTTGTTTTTTAAGAGCTGTATTACTTTGTAATCTTACTTTTTGAAACTCAGAAAACCAGGTGGACCACCTGAGACGAGACATTTCTCTCACAAGCTCTCATCAGCGATAGCAGCAGAAGACAAGCTGATTAATTCACACCATATTATTCAGGGCTTCCATTAACATAGCTAAGGGCTCATCAAGGGAGGAAAATATGAAATTGTTCCATTGCTGTTACTCTGCTGGAACGCCACATTTTAATCACTGTCTGGAGTATAGTTGAGTGACACAAGGGAGAGAAATGCTTAATAGAAGAAGAAAATAATATCGTCTCGGTGAAGACAAATGTTTGATCCAGGCACACCCAATCCACCCAAAACACAGATTCATGAGTTAACCAGGTTTTTCAACCTGCTGCCTGGAGAGCCCCAGCCTGGGAGGTGGTGCCAGACAGCAGCTGTGTGGGTCTGGTAAAACTTGGCACAGGAAACAAAATGGTCAAATATTAGAGATGCCTAAATTTCAGAGGAACTCATTTGTAAACTACAGTGACACCCCTTGCCATTTATTTTTTTTCCATTAACAATAATCTACAATCTGCAAAAAGGGCTTTAGCAGCCTGATGAATGGTACAAGCAGAAGGTCACAGAAATACAGTTCTCAAACGGGTTTCCTGAGTCAGAGTTTTGCCTCCTGCCATTCCAGCTATTGACCTACTTAGTTTATTTAAAAGCAAACAAAAATACAACAAGAAAACAGATTCTCATTCTAGGAGGAAATTAGGGGATTCTTATCTTGTTTACTCCTGGAAAACTGTCTCACAATCCTATTCTGCTCTGATTAAAACCTTTCTGTAATTTTCAGTCTATGTTTTCTCACAGCAAATTTAAACCAAATTATACTCCATGCTGAATATCGTATCTCCTCTTCTAGGAGGAGATGTTTGTCCCACATTTGATACATTTGAGTTCCACACCTGCTCTGTATTCCTGGCAAACAACCCCTTCGCATTGCCTTATGCAATAGTATTAATTTCTCATCTCTAACATAAAAAATACTTTACCTGATACATTCTAGTCTTGCATTAACCTTTCCTTCCTCCATCAGAGTAGCTGCTTACCATCACACTATTTCAGCTAGTACATTCTGAGACATAGCAATTTACTCTTGGGCTTCTAGCTCCTATTACAAATTTCTTGTTACTATTCCCCAAAATCATGGGTTCTGTGTTACCAGCCAAACTCTATGTGCTGTAACTGTGCTATAACATGGCAGGTGATGGCACACATTTTGCATACTGGTCCTGTGAATCAGCCAAAGGAGGTCTACTGAACTGCAAGAGAAGGCCTTTAAAGAATGGCAGTAGAAGTCAAATATATGAAGACCTACATCTGGACTGCAGAAAGCCACACAGGACATACCAGAAGACTTTACAATATGACTTGGAAAAAGTGTGTCCATTAATACCAGCTACAGAGGAAAAGCTTCCCTAAGTGAGCCAGGGGATTACATTACATAAAATTTCAAGGAATATCAAAGTAAGTTCACTTTTAAAAAGACTACTCCCCATAATAATGAAAAAAAATCACCACTGAAAGACAAGCTGCCTACAAAAAAACTGCATCATCTGCTACCACAGCCTGCAGCAGACAACACTCAATCTCTTCTCTTGGTAGAGAAACTCTCACAACTGAAACTGTCAAGACTTTTACTGATTTCCCTATTACTCAGATTCAACTCATCTGAATGCTCCAGCCAGTGCTACTTACCAATGAAAACCAGAAACAAGGACTAGTAATAGTTATTGAGAAGAAAGCAATTATACATGATCTTAAAGAAAAGACGTATCTCTTACACAGAACCCCTTCCACACTGCTCCAGGGAATTAGCACGCTTAAGATGCTAAATAAATAAAAACAAGATCATGGAACTTATTAAATTACACCCTAGCACCTGCTGTGTCCACCTGCAAAATCAGCCTGTTTTACTAAAAATGCCAAACACCGATGACATTTAAAAACCCTTAATCTTGAAGCAGTATGTATGAAGAAATTTGAGAACAAATCCAGAGCAAGATTAGTGTTTTCTCATCATCTATGGATGAGGTATGCAGTTGTTCATGCCCAGGGCTAGATTAAACCTTCCTTACATTCAAATTGTTTGCTCTTTCATCCCTAATGGAAGTTTAGCTTTTAGAGAACCTGATTCTTAAGAAAGCAAATTATTTCTTCCCCCACACGGATTCTCCAGGCTGCTAGAAAAGCATATGAAGGCAACATGCCTCCCATGCCTGTAATGGGTGAAAGAGAGACCTCTGAACACCTCTAGGGTGGTAAAGCTGCAGTTCAACAACAGCATCGCTATACCATCAACTGTGAGGCTACAGCCCATGTTCTACCACTTCTAATCCTATATATAAACAAGAAAATCATTAAGTCTTTAGAGCTTTACTTTCATTTTCATATTTTGAAAAGCCATTCAATACCAGTCCTTCAAAGGATGAGCAGAAAACTAGGAATTTAAAGGGCCAAAAGAATAAAACTGACAGTGATATTAAAATTATATCAAAACCCAAAGACTGGACATTAAAATGATACCCATGAAAGCTGTCATAAGGCACACAGACCATAGCAGGATCCTGAAACAAACTGCATTCCAGGGAAATGCTGGGATAGTCCATAGGAGGGCAATTAAGGGATCTGATCAACGGTTGTCACAATGTTCTTTAACAAACTGTTTTCATATCCCTGTATTAAACAGAACATTTAAGAAATAAATAAGTCCTACACCCACTTTTTTACTTTTTGACAACATAATTTTAAGTGCTGCACTTAGTGTAAAACATTGACAAGTGTAATTTTTTTACTTGGTAATATAAACACAGGCAAAAAAAATCACTAAGTTTCTACTTCATACACTGCAAAATGATTTTTTGGTTACTTATATTCAGACTGACACATTTCCAGATTGAGGACCTTTTTAAAGCCATAGTCTAGCACACATGGAATAAACCATGACACTGGAAATTCAGAAACTGAACTACAGCTCTAATGAAATCTCCTCAACTGTTTTCATTTAAAACAGGTTCAACTTGTGCTTAACCTCTCGTCCTGCTGGCTTTCCGAAGGTGGGGAAACATAGTATGTAATATTACACAGAAGGTGTAATATCATAAGATTATCTTATGCATGAAACTGTAAGAGATTTGAGACAGATGTCCACTTTCCAGTACTGGTACAAATCTCTTTAATAATCCCAGGTAAATCATTTCACCTCATTATGCCTCAGTTCTCAGTCGTAGAGTTGTGAGGACAAACTAATTAATGGTGTTTGCTATTCAGATCCCAGAACTGAATGTTTAATAAAACCAAACAAAACAAGCCACTATCCAAGTCAATGAGAGAACTACTGGTAAAGAACAGGCCAGACTGACACCCAGGCCTAGGAATCCACAAAGTGAAACTTACAAGTTTTCTGGTGTTCACTGTTCTCAAGCAGGTGCCTTTAAGAATCAAGTTTAGCATAATATTTTTATTGTATGAAGGATCCAAAAAAAGGATACATTCAGACTTGTAATGAACATGAAAACCCTAATGAAGCTGCTACCTTGTCAATCAGGTGTAGGCTGAGACAGCCAAAAATAACAGGAAGACTTCCAATAGAGCAAAGAACCTGCATCTAGTATATCAACTTTTGAAGCAAAGATGTCAAAAACATTACTGTGTGTGCAGAGTGGGCAAACAGCAAATAAAAACTGTAATGGATTTCCTTTGCTCTCACGAACTTCTGAACAACCAGCAAAATGTAAGACTGACAGAGTCAGATGCCTGCTACTGTGAATGAAGACAGTCTTACCTGCCACCAAAAATACCAGCACCATAAAGAGAGAAAACAATGGAAACTACATTTCCTTAGCCCTTAAAGGTTTTGCACATACGTGCTCTCATGCTACTACTGAATGCAATTCTGTACATCTCATCTTGACATCTAAAGTATCAAGCTTCATTAACCAAGGTGCAACACAACAAAAAGCCCCAAAACTGCAGGCACAGCAAGCAGCAGTGAGACTCCCTTCAGTCACAGCTAGACAAGGCAGCAAGTCATGAAATGTTATGCTTTAGAGTGCTTTATGCACATTTCAGAATTTGTGATCAGCAATTCTGCTACCCTTAGACATATTTCGTACTGTGCGTTTATAATCTTGGCTTTACTCCCTGTCACTTGCACTGTACACAAGCAAGTTGTCTATACTGTGCCACGTTACCCCGCTTTCACTGAGCATACTTGCTCTTCTGTCTGTGGGCAATTAACTCAATTTGTGACAACTAAGTTTCAGCAACCAGTTTAAACTTCTCATCAGACTTTTGGCATGGGCTGCAAAAAGCCTGCCAGCAAACTATGGCCACAAGAAGCAGTTGTTTTCACCAGGGAAACTCATTCTTCAACGAGATCACTCTCGCGCTGCGCCGCAAACACAGCCAACATACAGCAGCTTTTCAGCTACCTCTACTGTGGAGTTCTCTCACCTATATCACACAGGAGAGGGCATACCCTGTAAGAGGTGCACCAGTGGTATGCATTTACTAGAGGAATGACTCCAAAATACACAGTGCAGCAATCTGCTCAAGAACTTAGTACAGGCTTCTTTCAAATAAGAGACCACTTTGTCCTCTGTGCCCAGACAAGCAGACGTGGAATAAAAAGGGCAGAAGCAGCTGCTGCTGTTCATACGCAGTATCTCACTTTGGAGAATTTGTGTGGTTTTCAGGACTACCTCACATCTTCTCTAAGACTTTTTTCTGGAAAATAAACAGAAGATCAACACTGCCGCCTGTGAAGACACACTATTTTCTAACTCACAGACGCTCTACTTGTTGTCTCCCAGGGGCCCTAAGAAGACCTGCCTGGATTACCAAAAAGAGGGACACCCCGACAGATGGACTCGTCACTGATCAGGCAATAAAACTGTAAGGTCAGGGTCCCAATTTGCAGTGCAGATACTTCCTTATTGCATGCATGTATTCAGAAAATACTGCCAAACCGAGTTATGACAAAACTGAAATGTGATTCTCCACATGACAGAAACATGCAGTTCAGTTAAACTGATTTTGTTAATTTTGATTTTCTTTGTTATGTATTCTCTTCACCCTCTAAATATTCTAGACTGTGCATTAATCCCTCGCAGGATCTGTCCTGTTGAGCCACCTACACATCTGTATTTGCCTCGGAAGTTTCACCTTGTCTCAACTGAAGTCGTTCTCTTGGGAGTATGTAGCCTGTAACACTGAAGTTTATTAGTTTCAAAAAGAGCTTCAAAAAGAAACCTCAGGACTTAGGCACTCATTGATGTTCTGTTGCAACATTTATTTAAACAGACAATTTGGCTAAAATGGCCTAAACAGGGAACAAATCCTAAGATTAAGTCTATGACAACAACAAAAACACAATTCTGTCCCAGATCACAGCAAGAGCCCTGAGCAGCATTTCTGCCTTACATGGGAGTGTTTTAATTATGCAGCTGGAAATTAAAATTCTATAAACTGTTGGTTTTATTCGAACAGCAGCCCTTTATCACATCTGGGCACTGTTTATTGAAGAGCTTACTGTAAAACCAAGCCAGCAAAAGCAGAGGAAAAGCAGAAAACTGAAGCCCAGCACAAGTCACTGACCCCACAATGCAGGCACGCCTGTGGCAGGGCCGAGAGTGAACACAAACTTTTTTGAGCATCACTGCATTGCCTAAGACAAAGAATGTTTGTGCAGGGCTTCTTCCCCAAGCACTATGTGGACAACAACTATCACACATTGTATCAAAGAATCATAAAAACAAATACAACCTTTTAATTACCTCGCCAGAAAGCTAACACTGCCTAAGAAGCAGCCAGAGCCCAGCCTCCGTAGGCTCCAGCCTTCCCAGCTGTCAATTTCAGTCACTCAGAGTCTTTGTGTGAGTTCCCCCGTGAGGTGACCTTTACAAAATCCAGCTCTTTTGAAGATCAGGAAATTCAGTTATGTACAATATCATTACATTACATTAAGGACACTTCTTACGACACAAAAAAAAAAAAAAGTATTATAAACAAGTAACAAGTCAAGTTTAATAAAAGACAGTAATACCTTAATTTTCTGGTGAATGTGCCTCAGTGAATCTGCTGTACCCATGTCCATGTTGTCACTGATGCACACAAAATCAAGCTTCATTTTTGTGTCCAAGTTTAACATCTTTTGGATTTCCTTCCTTGTAATCACAATGACCTCTAGGACAAAGGAAAGTGAGATGAGACTAGCAGGAAAAAAATCTAAATAATATTTATCACAAATAGGATACACCCACTTTTTTATTTAGAAAGGCTGATGGAACTGTCAAAAGGCTCGAGTAACAGAACTGGGTTCTCCACT
The DNA here is from genome assembly GCA_013397865.1 of Struthidea cinerea. NCBI lineage: Eukaryota > Metazoa > Chordata > Aves > Passeriformes > Corcoracidae > Struthidea > Struthidea cinerea. The sequence continues at coordinate 27,001 of VZTI01000697.1, read as the reverse complement.
CAGCCAAGCTCTTTTGGCAACAGTAACTTTTCAAGAAAAGAATTAAACTCGTAATGAATATGAAAACAATCTCCCCTGCTTTGCTGGGTGGAGACTGTTACTGAAAGGGACACATGCATATGTGGTATGAGTTAGCAAGACAGAACAGAGGCTTCTTCTATCATTAACCAGCAACCTCAAACCATATGTCCTCAAACAGACCAATGAGACCCCGTGTTGATGTCACCAACACTTCAGAGCTTTGTCTTTTGCCACCCTGATCCTGTGTAATCCTCTGTGGACAACACCACCAACCACACTGTTACAATACAATGGTTAAACTATTTCTCAGCATCAGCTTGGCAAGAAAGTGGAGTAATATATGAGCAACAAACTCATTCCATCTACAAAGGAAAAAGGATAAATGCATATTTGAAGGAAATCAACAGTGGCATGAAAGCTTATTTTCCAAAATGAAGAATGTGAGAACAGAAGAAAAGATTGAGGAAGCAAAATGACAAGCAACCTTTTCCTCCAGTCTCAAGAAGGGGAGGGAAAAGCAACAGTAAAACTTTCCAATTAAAATATCCCACCCCTCAAAACACCCCAACACTATAACATTGTACTCCATATGGAATTTTAACAGAGAAGTATGGGAAATGAAAAATAATAATGCTAATAGTAGTATAGGCAAGATGAAAACACATCAAGAATAAATCTGCATCAATCAAAACTCATCTTGAATCTATTAGCAGAAAAGAGGAAGGAAGTGTAAACATGGGAATTGTGTGGCAGTTTGGTGCCAGAGATATTGCTGCTCTCCCACTCCCATACTGGATGCCAACGTGGATTCAAAAGAGGATGAAGAACCTAGAGAAAGGGACTGAAAGCACACCTTGACTTAGGCAAAGAATTAACTCATGAAGAGGGAACTGGTGTCAGGTGCAAGTTGTAAGCTCACGCAGTTCAGCATGAACCTGGTTAGCTGGGCAAAGGTCTCCTAAAAATTAGGAGAGATGAAGCACTTGCAATTAGGGCAAAAGAGACACAGTGAGTCAGCCCATGGAACACCTACTTACATAAGCAAGTATGAGGAACTAAATTCTTATGTAGTACTTAATAAAAATCATCCAGGAAGAGAATTCATGCCACTGGATCATTTAATGCAGGAATGTACAGCTTTGGTCAGGGGAGTGAAGCAAGGAAGGAACAGGAAGGTGGCAGTTTGCTTACCGAAGCTGAATACATTTACTGAACACAACCCTGCATGTCCACATTTTCTCTGGAGACAGATAAGCTGAAGAGCTACGTGTGAGAAAGGAGAAAGATCTGACTGTAACAGTATCACAGAGTCACAGCACGGTTCAGGTTGGAAGGGACACTGGTTCATCTGGTCCAACCTCCCTGCTCAAGCAGGTTCATCTCAAATCACACTGCACAGGATTGCATCCAGAAGGCTCTGGAATATCTCCAGTGACAGAGATCCCACATCCTCTCTGGACAGCCTGTTCCAGTGCTCGGTCACCTGCACAGTGAAGAAGTTTTTTCTCATGTTCAGGTGGAACTTCCTGGGAATTAGTTTCTGCCTGTTTCCTCTTGTACCACTGCTTGGCACCACTGAGCAGAGCCTGGTCCATCCTCCTGATACTCTCCCTTCAGAGACTGATAGGCACTGATGAGGTTCCCTCTCAGTTGTCTCTTCTCGAGGCGGAACAGGCCCAGCTCCCTCAGCATTTCCTCGTAAGAGAGATGCTCCAGACCCTTCACCATTTTTGCTGCCCTCCCCTGGACCTGCTCCAGGAGCTCCATGTCTCTCCTGTCCTGAGGAGCCCAGAACTGGACACAGCACTCCAGATGCAGCCTCACTAGGGCTGAGTAGAGGGGCAGCTACTAGTGGCCAAGAGCATCAAGTGGAAATTGTTATTTCCGAATAAAGAGCCTCACAAGGCACAATACTGATTACACAGAAGCTTTTAGCTATTTAAATTTCCACTGTAGAATAAAAGTATTGCAAAAAAAAAGAGACAGGAGAACAGGAGAAAGAAGGCAGACATTCAGAATGCAGATTTCAACAAACAACAAGCAAAAAACAAATCCAAAGAACAAAAGTTCTTTAGGGTTTTCTAATGAAACAGAACAAAGGCAAAGCCTACACCTAGTTTTGTTCCTTCACACTAAAATTGTAAGAGGCTAACATGGATAATCACAAGCTGATCTTTGCATCTTCACAGAAAAAAGAAGCAGTCAGGAAAAAAGCCACAGACTCAGGATGAAGTACAGGATAATCACAGAGACAAAACAGAGATCCAGAAATGCAAAAGACAAACACAAACATAAAAAAACCAGAGGCTTGAAAGGTGTCAAGAAGAAGCTTTATAAGAAGCTGGGGGGACACCACTGAAAGATTTGGTCCAGCACTCAAAAGGTGAACAAAAGCCTAAACTCAGAAGATACTGAAGAAGCTCACCAGGTACTAAATACCGTCTTAGCCCCGCTGTGAAGCAAAGCCCACAGGTGAGCAACACGAGCCTGCCATTCCCCCTGCCCCGTCGTGGCCAAACCCTAGCACGTGGCTCTGTGCTGCCACACGGACTGAACGCCTCAGACAGAGCAAGTAACCCTGAACTTCAGGCCAGGCTGAAACAACAAACCATGGGCCATCCCCAGAGAGCTGACACTTCTCATGCTGCTGCCATTAATGACTCTGAGAAAGAAACATGAGAGATTCATGGTTAGCAACCCAGGGAAAGACATCACAGTTGGGAAAAGCCTTGAATCAGAGAATCACTGATGTTGGAAAAGACCTTTAAGATCATAAAGTCCAACCATCAACCCAGCACCACCACCATGTTTACCACTAAACCACGTCCTTAAGTATCATATACTCATGGTTTTTGAACACTTCCAGGGATGGTGACTCCACCACTTCTCTGGGCAATCTGTTCCAATGCTTTAAAACCCCTTCAGTGAAAAAAAAAATTGTAATATCCAATCTAAACCTCCCCTGGTGCAACTTGAGACCATTTCCTCTCATCCTGTCACTCACTACCTGGGAGAAGAGACCGACACACACCTCACTACAACCCCCTTTCAGACAACCCCGGCCCTTGGTGAGAAGAGGGGTAGAGGGTGCAGGCACAGAGAGCGCAGCCGAGGGGGCAGGAAGGGATGTGACACGGGCCAACAGCACAGCTCCAGCGCAGAGGGGAGATGTGCTACAGGACCTGCCCCGTCCAACAGGGCACCTGCGACAGGGCATTAGAACGGACGGGAGCGGCGGCGGTGACCAGGGTCCGTCCGCAGCCGCCAGGGTCAGCACGCCCAGACCCCGCCATGCCTCACCTTCGAAGCCGGCGCGCTCCAGGAGGTTCAGCGGGTACCAGAGCAGGGGCCGGTTTCCCACTGGGAGCAGCGGCTTCGGGATGCTGGAGGTCAGGTCCGTCATGCGGGAGCCGCCTCCGGCCGCCATCACCACGGCCTGGAACTCCATCGTGCTGCGGAGTGACACAGAGACAGGGCAGGGCCTCACCGGGACAGGCGAGCCAAGGCCAGTTCACTGCTCCGGTCCCTGCCGCCGCTCCCGGCACTGACAGCGCAGCAATGGCGGCGCGGCCGCGCTGCGCCTGCGCGCGCGCAGCCGAGAGCGTCGATCGCGGGCGAGCGCCGATAGAATCGATCCGCCTCCACGGCGGGCTGGGGGCGGCCTCCACCCGGCCAGGGCGGCGAGAGGAACACCGAGCGAAGGACCCCGCGCTGCCGAGCGCCGAGTCATGGATCCCTACCCGGCCGCGGGGGGCGCTCGGCGGAACAGCGCCCCCAGGCGGCCGCGGGG
>VZTI01000697.1:192-14341 GCA_013397865.1 Struthidea cinerea | reverse complement strand
CCTCCCTCCGGGGCGCCCCGCCTCGGGCGGCCCTCGCTCGCCGGCTGCCGCCTCCTCCCCGGGCAGGCGCCGCTCCGCCCGTGCCCCGGGCACGCCCCAGCGCTTCTTCATCCCTCTCGGGCAGCAGTTGCTCCGCTCTCCAGCTCCGGGCCCCCTTTGCCAAGATGTGACTCTCTTACGCCCACTTCAGTATCCGGCAAGAGCTGACCGCGTCCCAGGCATCCCCTTGCCCTGTGGCTTAGGACCTGCTCCCTCCCAGCCTCCCACATCTCTGCCCTTGCCTGCATTCCTACAAGCAGGGAGGGAGTCCTGTGGCGTTAGGGCACAGGGCTACATCTCCAGCATGGACAGGAGAAAGAGGTGAGTGGGAATCCTGGTATGGGAGAGCCAGCTTCTGGCTGGCATATCCTTGCCCTGGGCAGGCCTGCAACAGGTGCAGATGCTCCAAGCACTTGCTGGAGAGGAGGACAGGCCTCCCTGCCCAGCTTTATCGCAGCCAGCAGAGGGATCCTGGCAGCAGGAGTGAGGCCATGACACCCAGCAGCACCCAACCCCCTTCCCCCCGCCCCCGAACACTGGCAGCTTGTCACCCCATGTCACGTCTGCTTGTTGCATACCACAGCAAGGCGGTGGCAGAGAGAAACTCAGCTCCACCCCACGCTACCTTAATTTTTTCAGGCTGGGCACAAAGGGCTGAGTTTAGGGATCATGAAACAAGCAGGCTGGCAGAGCTCAAAGGTCCCCACACCCCTCTGGTGCCTGCCTGTGCTCCTGGTGGGTCAGAGTCCAGTTCCATCCCTGCCTGCAAAGGCACGGTGCAGAGAGATCCAACAGCTGTCCAGCCCTGCAGTGTTATCTGTTGAACAGGCGTGACTGTGCCTCACCACAGCAATGGGCAGCTGCCTTGCTGTGAACCATGGTGCAGAAGAAATGCAGCTTCGGCCCTGCTCTTACCTGCAGTAACCACAGCCAGGATGGTCCTGAGCCCTCCCTCTGCAGCCACGTCACCCTGTACCACTGGTTTGCAGAGCTGCTGTGAAGGGTTGAGCCAGTTAATACTCTGAGTCACCTCTGTGCTACTACTTTGTGTGCAAGGCATGACAGGGCTGATTTCTGCTTCACCTCCAGTTGCCTCTCACAACACCAGTCTTCATTGCTGTTTAGAATCACAGAATCATTTAGGTTGGAAAAGACCTCCAAGTTCATTGAGACCAAGTGTTAACCCAGCACTGCCATGTTTATCACTAAACCATGTCCCCAAGTGTCACATCCACTATTTAATCCAACAGAAGGACACAGAAGCCCCAGCCAGACCAGAGAAATCATCAGGAAGGCCAGGAGCAGTCAGTTCATTCATTTTATTTTAGATCCTACATGAGGTAGGGACAGACAGAACCTGTCAAACTACTTAGAGTTTGTCATACTCCAGGGTAGTAGTGGAATAACAAGAACAGCTAGACTACATGTGCGTTATTAATCACCCGAAACTATTCTATGACAATCCAGCAAGTTGAAGGCAGGAGAGAGCAAGTGGTTACATGGAGCCATGATAACATCAGTCCTTCCTCCAGCTCAGCCCTACCCAACCTGTAGAGCTGCAGCTCTGGCACACAGAGATGCGCCTCAGCAGCACAGAGACACCAACACCTTCCTTAGAATGGCACTGGCTTGAAAAATCAATCCCCACTGACTTGAGTCTGGTTGTTGGGGTGCGGATGAGCAGATGCTGGATCCTGATGCTCAGGAGGACTCTCTCGCCCCAGGCTACATGCAGCAGGAGTCCAGTGCAGGGGTACCTGATTTGTGCCTTGTCAAACATGATAGGAGACAGTTCCTACCCACAGCTTTAGAGATCAGAGAAGAAACGTGACCCAGCACGGACATAACACCTATTTTAGGCCCCTGAGATTGGCCAGAGTTGAGCAGAAATTCAGGTTTTGATTGGCTTTAAAACACTGCAGACGAGATCCAGGCCAGCTCCCAGCTCCCCCTTCCCAGCTTACCTTTGCACAGCAAACGGAACAGCACAATCTGTGCGTTAATCCTGGCATCGTTCCATAGCAGCCACGTTTTTCCAGACCCTCTGACCATGCACCAAACGATCTCACTGCTGCAATGGGCTCCTCCTCCTACTGGAAGGGCTTTCACAGGTCTCTCCACCCCAGTATAACACCACAGCAGCAACTGCTGCAATTCTCCAACATATATACGGTGATAACACAAAATAGACAGTAAAACAATGGTTTATATGGTAAAAAAATGTTTTTCTCACTATGCTTGTAGGAGTTAAATCCAGACCATCCTGGGTGATCCCTTCCGCTAGGGCCAGGGTCCTGTTACTACAAATATTTTGTAAACAGAAATCCCTGTCACCAGCTAGATCCTTTCCCCAGAGTTCCAGCAAGCCCCTGGGTGGGACTCAGTGGCAGGAAATATGAGGTCAGATGCTAAAAGGCCTTGCTGGAAGGAAGAACAGAGAAATGTGGGAAAGATGGGAAAAACTAGTTGATAACTCCACAGTTATCAACTGCTTCAGGTTAGGGAGGACCTGGATCTAAAGCCAGCAGGATGAGACTGGAAGTTTGATCACAGTGCCCACGGCTGTACACCAAGGCTCGAGCATCTCCAAAGACAGAGGTGCCATGATGCTTCTAGGGAAGGATCCCACCACTTCAGCCAGGTTCTGATCTCAGCATTGCTTTGCACAGCAACTCTGTCCTCATCATGGAAGGCTGGGGCTGTGTACATGGGTAATGAGAGAGAACAGAGCTGTCTAAACATATCTCCGTGAGAAACCTGAGCTGTTCTGGGTATACACTCTTGTAATTACCTGTTACCCTCCGTCAGCTGCAGTTGCTTCCAAGGGCAGGGGAGCCAGAGGTGTTTGCTCCCCCGCAGCTGATCACCCCAAGCAGCCCTAGGTGGCTCCTAACCTGCCCATTCCCATAGATGACATCAGCTCACCCTCCACCAAAGACTAGGGCCATCATATCCATCCCACCCTGAACCACTTACCAACCAACCCCTGGCCAGCAATAAAGAGAGGAGTCTATTTTATTGCTGCTTTTAATTCTGCTCAGTAAATAACATGACCTCCTGCTGATCTCCTGTAGAGGCAAGTGGGCAAGGTTGGAAAAAGCAGTATCAATTCCATCCCAATGTCAGTCCCTTTTCAGATGGCTCATTTTAAATCCCAGCTTGCCACTGCAGCCTTCTTCCTCAACACTCCTGACTGAGGACAAACCAGCAGATCAAAGTCCTTTCACCAGCTTACTCATGCCCATGTAAAACAGACACCCTAGGAACTGACTCAGCCACCAGCACGGAAAAGTATCACACTGGCTCTGTTCCTGTTCCCGTCCACACTGGTGGTTGGAATCAGCCACAAAGCCACAGAGATCAGTTCTGAGACAACTCTAGGATTTACAAAAGACCTCCTTCAGCAGACAGGACTTCATACCCACCCAGCTGAGCATGGAAGGCCCTGCTGCAGGCAAGGGCTGCCATAAACAGCTTCCCCATTCACCACAAAGCAGGAGATGGCAGCACATGCTCCTTCCTGGTCCTACATCCCTTTTGGCAACAACCTTCCTTGGCAGATCTGGGAATACACGTTTCAAAAGAAACTTGTGAAGGGAAGGACTTTGTTTACAACTGGAAATGATTTCTGGATGATAGACTCCTTCAACAGAGGAGAAAAAGCCATGACACATTAAGACAGGATAAATCTTAACATACAGAATCAGCCACGCTCCAGTGTGGCCCCAGTGACTCTGTGACTCACAGTAGTGGTGGCCCAACAGACCACACAGGCTGAAGATGGAACTGGGGGTAGAAATGTAGACTAACATCCAGTAGCTCCCAGTGCTAGGCAATGACTAGCCCTGCCCAGAGCTGGGAAGATGCACAAACGTTTCCGAGAAGTTGTAAAGGTTTCATTGCTCACTCCTCACTCACACAGCATGTGTCCATCTGCTCAAGGACCTCCAGCTCTTGGCACCCAGTTTCTGCAGTGCTCTAGGGCAAACGCTTTTCCTGTTCACCTGAAGCCTCCATGTCCCTTCCCATGGACGAGCGGAAAGGAGCAGAGCCTGGCACTGCCATGCCTCCTACTGCTTTAACCTCTGCAGTCTGGAAGATGAACTTGGCCCTAAGGGCAGATCTCCACAAGAACTAGAATAGATTAGTTGTAATACTAGCTTTCAGGGGTAAACTGAGGCTCAAAGAGCCTGGGAGAACAGCTGCCAGGCCACCAGCATGCTGGATGCAGAACTAAAAGAACAAAAGGGAAGCAGACAGTTCCCACCCACTGTGAGGGAGCAGCTTCCCCAGCAGTCGCTGCTGTACAAGAGGTGCCAGGAACCACAGGAACTCAGGTTTTGTGTGATGTAAAAGCATGGGAGTCCCTCTGGAAGCACCCACAGTCCTGCTGTGCAGGTCTGTTGTGACACCTGGTGGCCAAAGGCACCCCTGCAGCACCTGCCACCAGCCTGCCCCATTCTTCTTAATCCTAGATGAATGATCTAATTTCCATTGACCTCATGTGAGAGCAGGAGCAAGGCAAAGGAATGTGGTCAGGACACACTGAGCATCTTGGCCACCCCACAGTCTCAGCAGCAGCTCACAGTTCTCTGTCCTGTGCTGTAAGCTGCTGTGCAGCTTTGTCTTCTTACCCCACTTTTGTTGGAGCAGAGTGCAGCCTGGAAGGAGCGAGCATTGTGGAACTACAAGATGTGGAGAAGAAACTCATTACAGAAGCCTACCAGGCCCTTCTGATACATGAGGGCTTGGCCAGGGTTCCATCACCGCAATCACATTTACAATCCAAGCCAGCTCCCAGCGTGCTGAAGACTCAACCCTCCATGGTCACTGTTGGGAGCCAGGCTTCACACCTATATATTTATTATATATACACATCCCGTGGGGACAAGGGAACTCTTCCCACTGCATGGTTTTCTCGAACAATTGTCCATGCTGCTTGGTCAGGCTGCAACATCACTCTTCCCACGGACTCATATCTGTGTCAATGGCCACGCAGTTATAGGCAGCATAGCGCAACTTCTCTTCACATACCTTGGCTCTAGGGATAGCAGGAAGGAAAAAAAATAAAGATAAGGAGGAGTTGCCATTGCTGCATGGGCCAGTTGAGAGGACAAGATGTTTTCTGAAATGGAGGATATGCTTCACCAGGGGCTCACAGAGAGAAACCCAGCAGCCACGTGGGACAAGCAGGGGACATAAGTGTGGCAAAGTGATGGGACCCTATGGGTTAGCACCAGCATTAAGAAGAGAGCCCAGACACAAGAGTCCCCCAGACACAGGGAAACACCAAAACTTACGTGGCATAGTTGGGCAAGAAGAGAGTGCTGGAGCAGGTGGATGACTCTGGCAAAGCATCTGTTGTCTCTGAGCTGGGGAGAAGGTGACAAACTGGTTAGAACCAGCAGGCCAGCAAGGCAGGGAGCCCAGACAACACACCCCTTTGGTGTGGGATCCGTCAGCCTTGCAGTGTACAGAAGAATGGACCTACCCCATCTTGTCTGGATAGATGTAGATCCGTGCTGGAAGGCGGCTTCTGCCAGTGACAAATCTGAGGAAGCGGCTGCGATCCTCTGTGAAGGAAAAGCAAAGACATCAGCAAACCCTAGAGGGATGTGAAATGCAGTACAGCCGCTTCCAGGTATCCCCAGCACTAGCAAGCAGTCCCTTCAGCCTAGCTGCTTGCTTTCCTTGAGTGGTTTGCCTCCCAGCCAGCAGACAGGAGCTGTCATGGCACAAAATATGCAGGGACAGAGCAAATTGCTCACCATTGGTGAAGTTGTTGAGTGCTTCCCAGAAGTACTGAACACGGGTGTCCTGTGGCTCAAAGTCCTCAAACCGGGCTGTCAGAAAGGATACAGAAAAGGAGTTTAATAAAGATCTGAGCTCCTCCCTCTTTGGCAGTGCAGGAAGAAACCTCTGGGTGCCTGCAGGGTGTGACCACATAGACCCCAAGGTGCGAGCAACATACATAGTCAGGCCCCTCCCAGGAAGCACAGCCAGATCTGCATCTCACCTCCACAGGAGCTCAGAAACTGGCGGCCTAGGGATGCCCCAGCCTCTACTCTGAGGCCCAGCATGGAGTCAAGGGACACTCCTACCCCCAACAGCACCCAGCTAAAGGCAAGAAGTACACAGGCCCATATTCTCACTGTAAGAAAGGCCTCCCACACTTCTTGTGCCAGCACAGACAGAAGACAGTCTTGTTTACAGGAAGAGAGTTTTCAGCAAAGCCCTTCACTTACTGAGCCTCTTCAGGGCATCAACTGTGACTTCAGGGTCTCCACAGACCTTTTTTTCCAGCTCCTGCCATGTAAGGAGGTCAAGAACAGCTTGAGGCACCACCTTCAGCAGCCCAGCCTGCATGGCCATGATCTGAAAAGGAGACAAGGCAGGTAAGCAGCATGTCTTGCCCATTTCCCAGACTCATGGTTGAGCCTAGGAACTCTCGTGGATTCAAGCCATGTGACCGCTCAGCACATGCTCCAAGGAACCTGAAGAAAGGGGACACAGAGAATTGCATCCCTGTTCATTCAGAAAGCCTGTGTCAGAGCTGTGAGTAAAACTCCCTATCACCCATGCTACTAGAAGCCACTTTGCTTCTCAACAACTCCATAGGCTCCAGGACATCACTGAAAGGGTTAGATACCATTGCCCTAATGAGCACAGGGACACTAACCATGGTGCATTTTACCAGAAACAGGCTGGGGGCATGTCTCTGGGAGCCAACGACCACCCACATGGTGGGACAGTGTCACCTGCTCCTTGCTCTCCTCCAGCCGAGCCTTTTGCACCAGGCGGATGAACTCCTTGCGGTCCTCGTAGCGCACAGCGGTGTTGCTGCCGTTGGGGATCAGCTCCACCATGCGCTGATCACTCAGCACTGTCGTGTAGGTCAGCTCGTTCCCAAATTTGAACTCAAAGGTGTCTTTGTCCATGACTTCCATCACCTCCAGCAGCTTCACCTGTCCAGGCCCCAAGTAAGTGCATGTTAGAGAGATGGCCAGTGAGCAGTGATGTGCCCAAGTCCTCATGATCGCCCTTTCCAGACAAGTGACAGTGACACAACATGGGATATGCTGCCCTAAAGCTGTTTAGCAGATCCTGGGCCATTGCATGCTTGAAGCAGCAGTCAGCATGGCTGTATCTCTATAACAGCATTTGGTGCATCCTACAGCTAAAAGTTGCCCTTTGTTGTGTTTATTTGACATATCATAGGAGGAGGCAAGTACTTGAGGACAGGGACACAAATCACTGCCTTGCTGAGTGCCATAAGGAATAGGATAGGCACAGCCTCCCAAGTCCCTCTCACCAACACAGAGTCCACAGCAGGGAAGTCTTTGCTCCAGCTGACCTCTTCCCCTGTTAATTGTTTCCATACAAAGCCAGGAAGAGCCAGGACCTGAAGAAAAACAGAGTTTTAATTGAATTTGTGTCAAAATGAGACATCCCAAAAGATGGAGATAGGCCTCAACAATGCAGACACAAAGGATCTTCCCTACTTCTCCCTCCACATGCAGAGCTCGTCGTAGCTGAGTAGAGACCAGACACTATCTCTCAGGCTCTCAGCAGCATCCCCCAAAACTTAGGCTGTGAGTTCTCCAAACTGCTTGGCCCCCTACACCTCTTGTCCCAGTGTGTGACCATGGAGCCTTCCCATGCTCCTGCTGGACAGGCTGCAAGAGAGAACTAACTCCCTTTGCAGCAAATCTCACAAGGATGGGGTTGAAAACTTACCAGAAACTCCTTGCCCCTCAGAGCTGCTCCCATGATCTGCCCAATCCACTCATACTTTGGGAAGTCTTTACAGGAGGGGTTGGGGACATACATGTCCCTGGCTTCTCCAGTGCCGTTACCCTGCAGGAGTGGAAGGCAAAACTTCAAGTCATAATTTCAGCACAGCATGAAATACCACAGATCACTCCTGCCATGCCTCTGGGCACTTCTCAAAGCAGAAGTGGGCTAAACCCCCCATCCGCCTTGGCAATATTCCCAGTGAGAGACCAGTATCCAGGCACCTGTCAGCATATTCTAAAATGGAATGCCACAAAGCACAAAGCAAACTACCCAACCCCTCACAAAGAAAAGCTCTGGACCTGCAAAAGTAGGTATGTCCCTGGCATGCAAGGGGACAGGGACAACACTGCATTGCCAGGCATGGAAGGGTTTGCCCCAAACATCCTGATACACAGCACCTGGTTGGACGTGCGCACGAAGAAGGGCAGAGGCACGGGCGTGTCTGCTGAGCTGGGGCACAGCTCCTCTGACATGTCTGCCAGGCTGTCCCGAAAACCACCACCTGCAATCCCAAAATAAGGGCACTTTTAGTGATGTGAACTCCCCATGTGCTGATCCTTAGAGTTATGGAGCAAAGATGAGGAATTCTGGTCCAACCTGGCCCTGGATTGAGCAGAAGGCTGATAGAGCCTTATGGCACTGGAAAAAGTAAGACAGGAGAAATAACATCCCTGCCTGGCCTGTGGAGAACAGCCAGAAGGATCAATGGCACTGATAAAGCTGCTGTTAGTGACTAATGGAGGTTTAGTCCACCTCCCACCAAACAGCACTCCTTATCTGGGACATACCCAGGGGTGGCAGGACAAGGCAACCTGCCTTCCCTCTCTCCTCCATGGGAATTAACAATGGGACCAAACAAGAGCCCCTAGAGCAGTAGTCACCTCATCAACCCCCAACTGCTCCAGAGGAGCCCTGGCCTCCTGCAGCCCCTACCTTGGTCGATGATGCCCTCTGCGATAAATTTGCACTCCCACCACTGGTCATAACGCAACGGCCACCTGTGGAGAACGAGGCATCGCCTGAGGTGCTGCTCAAAGCCAAGGAGGTGCTGGGACAGGCACAGCAGGAACACCAAGGGACTATGGTGGAACAGCCTGGGCTTAGAACAGGACAAGATCTCAATCTCCAGAGACAGCTGCATCCTCAGTAGGAAGGTGACACCTTGGGGAATGGGCCCTGATCCCACGGCTGAGCTGGCTCCTGTCCTAGCAAACCCTCTCCAGAATATAGGACATAGGCTTCCCAAACAGCCTGCTGTGACAGGACATAACTCCCAGCACTGCATCGTGCCTTCCCTCCGCCAGACACTCCTTACCTATAATCTAGAGGCTTTTCAAACTTGTCTGAGGGTTTCAGGCCTTCATATACCTGCAACAAGCAGAGACAATCAAGGTTGGTATCCCCTCTACAGGGGAACTGGTGCCAGGTGAAGACAGGTTCGTCAAACACATCCAGCCTCACAGTGGTTTGGGGTGCTTGTGCACACACAGAACCCCAGATCTCTCAGAGATGGGGAGAGAATGCACACAGGAAGATCAGCATTGCTGTAAAACCACAACACAGGACTTGTATGCAGCTACTTGACTGTTGTCACACAAGAATTCTTTGCTGCCTTTTTAGTGCAACAAGATTGTTACACTCTCCGTTAACAACATGCCACAGAGAACATCCAGGATAGAGTATAAATTTCAATCCAGAGATCCCAAATTCCTCCTAGATGTTATTCCTGGATATGGGAGCATCAGCACATGTAATTATGGAGCCTGTGAGTCATGTGAAGAGGCCTTGAAGGCTTGGGCTATCTCCAGCTCCAAGCCGTCCCTTCCACCCATCTTTATGCAGATCATTTTGATTTTGGGATGCCCCACTCTCCCCAGAGCAGCAGGGACCCTTGCAGGAGGGACAGTACCTGGGTGAAGACAGCATTCTTGCAGCTGGGGTCCAGGGCAGGGTTGTCCCGGTGCTCCATGGCCAGGCGCCGGTTAATGTAGAGCCTTGGCATGAAGTTGGGCTTGCTGGTCTCCGAGTCCTTCAGACACTGGGTAATGAGAGCTGTGCGCTTCTTGGACAGTAGCAAGAACTGCTTGATGTGCTGCCAACAGGGATGCACAAAATATGTCACCTACTTCCTGCTGAAGCCATCACACCTCCAGGTTTCCCCCTTTCCCAGGGCCTTCCAACACAGACACATTCTCATTGACAGTATTTGCTCCCCCTCTGCCTCTGAAAGATTCTGCATTCTGGCTTAAGGAAGATAACAAGCTCAGCCCTCAATTCACCAGCTGTCATCTGATGCTCACAATCCAGTATTGCTTAGACTCTCCTTTACCCTCACTCTCACCAGAACACTGATCTTACTATCCCTTTTAGTTGTAATCAAAGCCAGCTCCTCTAAACAACAAGAACCCTCAAATGCTTTGGGTCACGTGTTAACCTGGCACAGGAATTACAGTGCTTGCAGACACTAGGCCTCAAAACACACAGAATGGGGCTATCCCAATAACGTCCAGCATGTGTATTCTTGGAGAGGATGTAAGGAAAACAGACAACTGGAGGGATGAACTCGGCACTATGCAAAGGATGAAAAGCAAAAGCTTATTAAAGCCAGGAAAAATGTTACTGGTAAAAGCCTTGATGTTTGGACAAGCCAGCTCAAAGCTGCTGGCAGGAAGTGCAGGAACAGAGCGTCCTGGGCTGAGATCTCGGAGGGGATGTGTGTCCAGCTTGCACGCCCAGTGCTGCTACAGTCCGAGTCCCTTTGAGGGTGAAATGTTCTGGTTTGAGTCCACTTGTTAGCCCACAGCTACATGCTTCCACATGTAGCTTCCACATGTAAACAATGTCACCTTCCACAGCGTTAATGACCTGAGCTCAGACAGGCATTTCCTTCCAGCTGCCTCCCTTGCCACAGCCCAAGCACCATCACCCTGCCAGACTGAGGGCCCAACAAGACACAGAGCCAACTGCTCACCTTGAGTTTGCTGAATGTGCCAACAGTGTGGTCCCAGGCTGGCACCAAGTGATGCAGGACACTGTCCAGGAGCTTGATAAACCTAAATCCCAAAGAAGAAGGTACTGCAACATGGAGTGATGGGGATCTGCACAAGTCTATTCCAGACCATACACCCCTGAACACGAGCAGAAAAATAATGGATCCAAACCAAACCCAGCAGAGTTTTTTACATCATGGAGTCTATGGTACTAAATTCCCACTCCCTGCACTGCAGGGATCTTGCACCCTTTACAACTGACTCTGCATGTACCTGTCCCCCACACTGCACAGATATGTTGTGCTTGTGACACCCAAGACACTGTGAACTTGAGCTACAGATCTCCTCTGAAAGCATAGGGGAGCTATCCCAGAGAGCTCACTTTGTTCCCAAATGACTCCTATTTTCTCCAGTGTCCAGGACGTCTGTCTCAAGGGGAGTGTCACAGTTTTACAGCTTCCAGCCATGCACATGCTGGAGATGGCATCAATCCCTGCAGGCAATGGCACCTGTCTGCTCCCCTCCACACAGTACCTTTGAATGAGCACAGCCCGTCGGTACAGCAGGTCAGGGTCAGTCCCTTCCAGGCGAGGGTAACGCACCAAATTGGGCAACTGGAACATGTCAGCACTGAGCCCCAAGTCCCTCTGCCGGGAGGATTTGATTTTGATGCCTCGGATACGAACATCAATCCCATCATCTGCCAAGGAAGATCACAGATGATATGCTAAGATCACAAGAAAGCAAGCCTTAAATAAAGTGGGGGAAGTCTATAAGCAAAAACAGTAGGAATGTACCAGCTCCACCAGCTCTGGGGCTGGGCACCAAGAGCAACAAATACCTCTGTGAAGAAGAAGCGGGGCATTTACAGGAGAAAAAGAATTAAACAATTGAAGGCAGAGAAAGATACGATGAAAGCTGAGAACCTGCAAAACTTCAGATCTCCCAGGAGTTTCCCATGGTTTTTTTGCATCTCATCGAAAACAGCCCGCAGGGAGAAGAACAAGTCGCAGAATAAACTCTTAATGTACAGTATCTTACAGGTGCATTATGGATGGGGCCACAAAAGCCAGCCCTACCTCTGCACTCCACAATCCTGATCTCGATGACAGGCAGGTGTGTTGTCATGTCCTCAAGGATGCACACATCCCCAATATAGCTCCTGCAAACACAGCACAGATGAGAACTGATGGGCTGTTCCCTCACCCATCTTGCCAAAATCCACTCAGACACTTGTTAGGGAAGAGGGTTTGCATCCTTTGAAATGGGAGCCTATGGCGAGAACTCAGATCGATTGCCTACAACACAGTTGAATGCCTGAACCTCCTGGTGACTCAGGTTCAGGTACCATGATTCTGATGTGTCCCACAATCGAGTCAGGAGAGCCAGTGTTCAGCACCTTGGGCCCCTGCAAGAGCCATGATACCCTGTGGATCTCCACCCACTCACTCATCAATGCCGACGTCATTCAGTTTCTTCAGATTGTCCCCCTCGCCCCCATACACAGCGACCCGCTTGGGCATGAAGTTCTCATCAGTGGTATCCACTGTCAGCAGCAACTTCCTGCAAAAGGAAGCAGGACATGAGAAGGCAACTGCATCTGAACACTTATCACTACTCCCCCTCATCACCTGATCACACTGTTACCAAGCTGGGATTCCCAGGTACCTGTGACAATGCTAAGACCCCTTCAAGCCCAGAGCAAGAGTAAGGGCTGAGGGGCAGGGAGCACAGGGCAAATTTGGGCCATGACACTCAGGCAGAGAGGGAGTGGCAAAGCTTGCCCCAGTCACACGCTATCATGTAGAGCAGAGATGACTCACTTGACAATGGTGCCTTTCTTCATGTTGAGCCGCACCCAGTGCTGGCCCTGGGACCCATCGCTCTCCCAGTATGTGTCAGCATGGCTGTCAGTCAGGCATGACACATTGAAGTCCTCCTGGAAGAGGGCAAGTGAATGAAAGGAAGATCAGATAGGGGTATGATTAACTTCTCTTTAGTGGTTATTTTCATCATGAATCTTAGTGTCAGAGGACATCACACTGGCCCGTTCCCTTTGCTGGGCTGTGGGTAGACACTGGGAGTGCAGAGCACACCGGACACTGGGGCTGACTTTCCAAGGTGCTCTGGGGTCTCACACACACAGCACAGGGTATCAAACCCTCCCTAAAATCAGCTTAGCAGCTAATATTAGTATTGGCTTCTCAAACCACTGTCACTCCAGGGGCTACATTGCACAGCATGCTGCATGATGTTCCCCAGGCTCTTCTCCCACATCCTCAGAGTCCAGTCCAGGCAAGAGCAGCACAGCAAGCACTGTCCATGCTCCCTGGCCGCATGGCACAGTGGGGCTGATACAGCCTTGTCCCTTTAACCCACCGTGTAGGACGAGACATCGATGCTGTCCACGTACTGCTTAACGCTGCCCAAGTTCTCATCCTCCTTCCCAATGTGGTCATACAGGAAATGTACCAAGTCTTCATCACATTCGTAAGTCCATGTTGGGGGCACAAACCTAGCAGGGAAAAAAGATTACTGGGTCTGGAGAGCCAGAGGCAGCCAGGATAATGGGTCGAAAAAGAGAGGTCCACATCCTACTTGTCTTGCTCTGTTTCCTGCTTTTTGCAGGCATATCTAGAACAAGACTGCGCTGTGCAGAGCTGCCTGTCTTCCCTCCTCTCCCTCAGGTCTGCAGGAGACGGCTGTCTGGGCAGCCACAGAGAGAGAGCAGCTTGTCCCCCACCATAGCAGAAGCCAGGACAGTTCATACCGAAGCTTCTCTACTGCGGCTTCATCCTGCTCCATGGGCCTGGGCTTTGCTCCGAGGCGCAGGGAGTATGTCAGATCCACCACCTGCTCCCATCTGAAACAACAGAGAAGTGGAGGGAGTGAGGAACAAGAAGCTAGTGCTCGAGGAGTAGCTATAAGGGGAAGATTTGCGTTTAAAACCCCACCGTGCTCCATCCTCCATCACCTCCAGCATCATCCGCTGCCCTTTCCTTTCCAACCATATCTACTCCTTCCACACCCCGATTCGCATGTGACAAGCACAGTGCCCGAGCCAAACCCAGTTCACTCCACATCCGGCATCCCTCTTGCCTCACTTCCATGAAACCTGTCCAAGCAGGCGGGGGATTCCCAAGCCCAAGGCAGGAGGGGCCGTGGGGCAGCATCCCGAGCCCGCATAAGGGTGAGCACCTCCGCGCTCCCGGGGACCCAGCGGGACACCGCGGTGGCCCCGTACCTGATGACGGGTTTGTAGTCCACCCCAAACAGCTGCTGCTGCCGCTGGATCCGCTCCGTGGACTCCACGGGCACCAGCC
>VZTI01000696.1:579597-600404 GCA_013397865.1 Struthidea cinerea | reverse complement strand
AAAAAACTCCCTTTCCCAGAGCATCCCTGTGCTCCCCACTCGGGAATGCCCGAGGTGGGGCTCCAGCAGGGCCATGGGTGCTGCTGTTATCACCACGAGGCCGTCGGCGCTCCCGACGCTGTTTAACCACGCACGCGTTTGTTTTCCTCGGCTCTGCCAGGGAAATCTGCTCCTCAAGGGCTTCTCATTAAGCAAAAAATTTATGAGGGAGGATGAAAATGGAGTTTTACTGTCTGAGCTCTGGGGCAGCACTGGGTCTGCAGCCGTTCTGAGTCATCCACTTGGGGAGGACGGGGGCAATTTCTCCAATGAAACACAAAATTTCACTTTCCCATTTGGAGTCGGTTGCATCCGTCAGCGCGTGGAGCAATGCCTGGAGTAACAACCCGATCCCTGTGGATGCAAAACAAAAGGGAAACACCTCACAATTTGTGTGCAGTGAAAAACAACGTGTCCGTGATGGAAAGCCTTGTGGGATTTGATGCTAATTTTCGTGGTCACCTTGGCTGCGCTCGAGGAAGTGGCCGGCGCTGCCAAGAGCGAATTTCCCTGATGATGGATGAGGAATCGGAGCAGAAAATAAATAAATATCAGCAACACCTTTTCTTTTTCCTGCTTTTCTGGCAGATTGGTGTCATCCAAGGTCACGCATTTGGGCGCTGGAAGTGCAGCCAGAGCTCGGTGCTTTCAAATCATGTGGAAGTCAGAGCAGCTTCCTCGAGGGCTGGGTTTGAAAAGAAAGATTAAAGTAGAGTCTCCCAAAAAAGTCCTGTCCGTTAACTGCATTAATTGTCAGCATTAATTGTCTTCTCTCCTTGTGTCCAGGCTTGGAAGAAGCTCCCCAGGACAACCTGGGATAGTGGGAGGTGCCCTGCCCATGGAAGGGCTGGAATGAGATGATCCTAAAGCTCCCTTCCAACCCAAACCATTCCAGGATTCTGCAAGAATTCCTTGTTTTCCTCCTGCATCCCCCGTGCCAGGTACTGACCCCTCTATACTTAATTTTTTTAATTCTGTCCATGGAAAAAAAATGGGAAGCGGTGCTCCGAGATGGAGAAAAAGGAGGATTTTCGGACAAAACACAACAAATCTCAACAAGCAGGGAAATTTTGTTCCCCTCAGCAGTTTTGGGAGAGCGGGAATGATTCCTGGCCAGCTCTGAGCACAACAAGGCTCCGCTGGAAGGGAGGGAGAAGCTCCCTGTGGAGAAGCCGATCCCAGAACAGCCCCGGGCAGGGAAGCGGCTCCGCTTCCCTCTGGAGCGCCGGCCACCGTCGGAGGGTGGATGCAGGACTGTAAATCCCGGGAAACGCGGCCATTCCCACGTTTTTGTGATTTCTTTGAATTATTCCAGGCAGGACTTTAGAAGGTATAATGTTTTCAGGCACATGGCACTGCAGCGATGGGATGCAGAGCACGGGACGTTCTCCGTGGGCTCCCGAAAAAAAAAAAGGTGAAAATTAAAAACCTTTGGCAAATTAATCTGGACAAAACCTGGGAGAAAACAGGCAGGAGGCTCCTGAAGTGACCCCTGATCCCACAGGCTCTGAGGGCAGCGAGTGTCACTCCTGCCTCTCCAAGCTGCTGCTAATTCCTGAAAGCATTTTATTGGGAAAAAAAAAAAGGAAAAAATCAGGAAATTCTGCTGTAAAACCCCACAAGTTTTATTTGTGTGGAATTCCAGCCATTCTGCAGGTTTGGAGATGGCCTGGAAAGATTTCAGGACTGGGGGATTATTTTATTTTTTATTTTTATCTCCCTCTCCAAAAAGGAGGGAAGGAGATGTGTGAGGTGACAGCAATGACACAGAGGGAGGAGGACAGAGCTGGCTTAAGGTGAGGGAGGGATGGAACAAGCGGAATTTATGGCAACCCTTGGAAAAATGATAAATGGAAGCTGGAATTTTTATTGGGAAAAGGGAGCAGAGCACGAATGAGGGAACAGAATAATCAAAAAAGCATAAATTAGAAGTGGGGTTTGACAGGAGCACAAAGCGTTTGGCTCATGGATAACGGGGGTTTCTCCTGGAATACGATCCAGGGAAATGCACGGGAATTACCTGCAGGAAAATCTTCTAGGAAGTCACGTTGGGGTGAAGCTCTGTCATGGCTCCATGGGGCTTCCCAGTGCTCCCAAACCCATCCTGCAGCCAGGCTGGACAGGGCTTGGAGCATCCTGGGAGAGTGGAAGTGGCAGGGGCTGGAATGAGATGATCTTTAAGGTCCCTTCCAACCCAAACCATTCCAGCATTCCCTGATTTCAAAGGGTGAGCGTTCCCAGAGGATTTCATGGCTTGCTGCGTGAAGAGAACGACTCCAGCTCTGCAGGAGCAGACAGGAACAGGAATGGACCAAGCATCTCTCCAGGACATTTTCCCACCCCATTTCTCAGGGAGCAGCAGCCTCACACCCCCCCAGCCCGACCGAGCCTTGCCCCGACACCACGTTCGTCCCTAAACCTGCTGGGTTTCTTTAGGTTTGAAGCCATCTGCAAACCCCTTTGGATGCCAGAAATGAGCCCAGTTTCCCTGGTAATTGTCCTTTGGATTAGTCCAGCAAGCTGCCTGAGCCCTGGGCTGGAGCTGACTCGGGATCCTGGTGGGGCAAAGCCCGAGGAGCTGTGGAAGGCAGGGATGGAGCAGATGTTGACGCGCAGTGAAAATCCGAGGCACGGGAGCCGGGGAGAATAAATCTGAAAAATTAACACGTAGGAGGTTGCAAAAAGGAGCAATATGTTTTGGTAATCACGGTGAACTGCTGACCCCTCCTCCTGCAGCTCCCAAACCTCGGGCACGAAGCAGATGTCACTCAGCCCCTGATTAACACGTTCCTGAATTTCTCCCGGCGTTTAATAAAAGTTTTACGTAACATGCAGGTAATTGCTTCCAAATGGCAAGGGAACAATGTGGCCCTCTGTGCATGGCATTGTTTCAGCATCAGGTGAAAACTCCTCCTGTTGCCTCCATATCAGGGGAAATCCCACAGCGAAGCCCCCGCGCCCGGCAGCTGCTTTTCCAGTCACTCCAGAGACAAAGGAACGCCCTGGGAAGAGCAAAGCCTTCAATCCAGGAGTATTTTTTCCCTTCAGATGTCCACCTGAAGTGAGCCTGCAAGAAAAATGGAGAGAGACTGTTTACAAGAGCATGGAGTGACAGGCCAAGGGGGAATGGATTTAACTGCCAGAGGGTACGGATAGCTGGGATATGGGGAAGGAATTCCTCCCTGGAAGGGTGGGGAGGCCCTGGCACAGGGTGTCCAGAGAAGCTGTGGCTGCCCCTGGGTCCCTGGAAGTGTCCAAGGCCAGGTTGGATGGGGCTTGGAGTGACCTGGGATAGGGGAAGGTGCCCAGGGCAGGGGTGGGACTGGATAGGCTTTAAGGTCTGGTCCATTATGGGACTCCTGGAGATATCAAGGTGCTCCAATGGCTCTTTCCTGTCCAGTTCCAGTGCTTTCCATCCCACCAGGACAAATCCCCTCTAGACCGAAGCCCCCAGCCCAGAGAAGTGAGGACACAAGGGAAGGTCTGCACGGGAGCCAGGTGGGGGAGAGTGGAGCAAAGCCTGGATAAAGCTCATGGAATGCTGATGCCTTGACTCTGTTGGCCTTTTCTTCCTGCAAAAATCTGTTTGAGGTGTGTGGGCATCACCTGTGCACGGAGTGGGGATTGGGATCCGAGGAGCTGGGAGAGAGGAAAGGCCCGGCAGGAGGGCTTTGAGTGGCTCCACATCTCTGTGCTGAAAAGCAACACCTGCTGAGATGAAACCCTCTGGCCTCCCTGCCTTTTCTCCAAGGCAAACACAGACACTTCTATTCCTGCTCCCAAGAAATCCATCTTTCAGCATTGCCCTGGTTTTGCATGTGCTTTGTTTCATCCAGCGCCACGGAGCTTGGATGCCTTTTCCATCTCACATCGAGCTTTGGATGCTGCCTCTGTTCCTCTTGCTGCCTCCATGAAGAATAACAGCGGCCCTTGTTGTGTTTTCCCTGGATCGTGGGCTGCTGGAAAGCAAAGGGAAGCTTGTGTCTGGAAGAGGGAGAGTGCAGGAGGATCCTTTTCCCCAGCAGAGCTGCAGGCCGGGCTCTTTGGCTTCCTCGAGCCTTCATGGTGAGCAACAAATTGTCCTATAAAAATCCTTCTCTTGAATTTTATTTTTCTAAGGAGTCAGGCCCAGCTTGGAAACTTGGGATTTCAATCTCCTACCCAAGAGAAAAGGGCTGAAATCCAATGGGTTCTTCAGATTCTGCCTCTCTCCCTCCCCTAAACCTGCATCTGAAGGCTCCTTCCCTGGCTGTGGAGAGCTCATTTTGTGGGATCACCTAAGCGCCGTCAGCAAAGGAGGGAACCTTGCAAGGACATTCCTGCTCCTCTTCCAGCTGAGGAGGGACAGGAGCTTCGTGCCAGATGTGAAGGATGTGGCCCAGCCTCCCCGCCACCCTCCCACGAAGGAAATTTGGGGTGAGGATGCTGCCCCCAGCCCCTTCCTGTGCACGGAAACCCCGCTCCGTGTGTCCCCAGGAGCCAGAGGTGCCTGATCCCTGTGCCAGGAACCGTGGGGCTGGCAGGGCCATGCTCCCAGCTGTGCATCCCCTGCACGTGTCAGCAGCTCACAGAACACGTGCAGCCGGGGTGCCACTCTGCGGAGGAATGGCTTTCCTGGACATCCATCACTCCCTGTTTCCGTGGGAAGAGCCCGCATGGAACGGCTCTGCCGGACACCGGGAGAGCTTCCTGAAAACAGAAGGAAAATCAGGGCCCCGTGTTCAGACCAAGAGAGAGGAAAGGCTGGGGAGACACCTGAGCAGCCCCTTTTTTTCACTCCTTTTTCCCTTCGTTCCTGTTCCAGCCTGGCTCTGTGGACAACATCCAGGGAAATGTGTGCTTGGGGCTCTCTAAGGTGCCACAAAGAATCTCCAGAGGTTGGGATGATAACGATCCTCCCATCTTAGTGATTTCCACCCTAATTATAAATAAGGTGCTGAGCAGAAATTTCTTTCAGAAAGGAATTTCTTCACCCTTTGGGCTCTGCTTCCCAATGCTCCAGCTTGGATTATCTCCTAAAAGGAAGCTTCAAACAACACCCTCCTTTCCCTGTTGGATCCATTGCCAGGGTGGTTTCCAATGACCTTGGGAATGCTGAGTAACCTGGGATAGCAGGAAGTGTCCTGCCTGTGGCAGGAGGTTGGAACAGGATGATTTTTAAGGTCCCTTCCAACCCAAACCATTCCAGGATGCTGGAAGCAGGAACATCTTGGGCAATATTTTGCCTTTGGACCTTGAGTTGGGAGTCACAGGGGTTTTAAGGGATTTGGAATCTGTGTCTGAAATTTGTGGCTGGTGTCACTCTCTGAGTTGGAGTTATCCAGAGCAGCTTTCCTGGGATCGGAGGCACCTGGGAGCCAGTTCCCAACAATATCCTGCCCAGCTGGTCCTCCATGCCCAGGGAAACCCCATCCCCTCTTACTTTCCTAAACAGATCAGCCTCTCTCTGCCTTGGGCTGCGAATCTGCCCCAAAATGAGGCCAAAACTGCTCTGACTTTTGTTTTCTCTGTGGCAAAGTTGGAGCTATGAATCCAGGGCAGAGGAGGTGGGGTGGGCAGGGTTGGGAGCAGCATCCTGCTGGCCACAGGAGTGTCTTCAGCTGCACGCAGCATCGGAGACAAATGAACTGGAGGAAGCGTTTCCTCTGCCGAGGGCTCTCACCCGGGAGCTCCCTGCTCCCAGCAGAGGTCAAGAGTTGAAGAATGAAGAAGAAAGGAAAAGGGATAGAAAGATCCATCTTCCCTTATGGAATCCCCAGAGCAGGGGGCATTTGGAAGTCATTTTTCACCGGGCTGAGAGCTGTTTCTGGCCCTCTAGCAGACATTATTCTCTTCTCAAACCTCATAGATCTGGATGTTGGGAAGTGTTTTCCCTCCATCCTCACGGGTGTTGGGAGAGGAGCGTTACCCTGGGTGCAGGACTGAACTTCCACACTGTGGTTTGTGTCTTGGGGTAAGAGGGAGCCGAATTCCCACTGCAAATCGCTCAGTTCCTCGGAATTCCAAGATTTTAAAGGCATTGGGGCTCAGATGCAAAGAGAAATGAGTGGTTTGGATTCATTGGGGTTCACGCACAGGGATGGCTCTGAAGGGGGAAAACCCAGGGAAGGAGAGGAAGGAGAGTTTCAGCCTGGCTAAAGGAAATCTAAAGAAAATTCCTTTCTGGAAGGAAGTCAAGAAAATGATTTTCCTTCTGTGTTTTTGTCTCTCTTCTTCTGGCTTATAAAAACACCTTGGCTGGGATATTCCACCAACTCTGCCTTTTATTAAAAAACCCTGCTCGGGCTGTGTGGATTTCACGCTGTTCCATGGAAGTAAAATTTTATGACCAGAAGCTGAAATTAGGAAGGAGCTTTTTGTTGTTGTTGTTGTTGTCGTGGCTTGGATTTTGTTGGCAGTCAGGAGGTTTGTTTATTTTCGCCTTTTCTGCAGCACAGCCAGGTCTGAGCTCTCCAGGGTTTTTAGGGATGCTGCTCCAAAAAGGTGCTGATGTTGGGAAGCTGAGCAAGGGGTGGGTGATGCCTTCCCTGTGCTGCTCCCCTTGGAGCAGGAAGGGTTCCGTGGCTCTCTGAGAACAGGACAGACGTGTGGGAGAGCAAATGTCCCATTGCAGGGGACACAGGTCCCGGGTGTCCAGCCTGGAACAGCCTCATGGGGTGAGCAAAGTGACTGTGACAAAGTGGGAGTTATTCCCTCCTCTCCTCTGGAAGTCCAGAGCCTGTGGATCACAGCTTGCTTTGAGCCCACATCCAACACCAGCTGCTTGTCGGCTGGGGAGTGCCAGCAGACTTTTTTTGCCATTTCTCACTTGAAATGGAGCACTCCCGTTTTCCCATTAATTCCTCTTCCTCTGCTAAAAAAAAACATCCAATGGGAGGGAGAAAAAACCCGTTCTAAGAGGTCACTTGGTCCTTCTTTATTGGGTGAGTTCCAGTGACCCCGAGGGGTTGTGACATCTGAAGGTGTTGAAGGAGAGCTGCACAGGGTCAGATGAAAGTCAGAGCCATTAATTCCAGTGTTGGTTCCTTGGCAAGGCACTTTTCCATCTCCAGGCCCCATCCCTGCCTCCCCTGGGACAGATTCAGAGCCCCCTGGGTTGGTGGGACCATCCCACCCATCCCAGCTGTGACTCCAGGCCAGGCTCCTCTCCCTGCCCAGCTCCTCTGGAGCAGCCAGAGGACATCCTGAGGGATTCCAGGGCATGGATCTCCTCTCCCTGCTCCAGAGACACCCCGGTTGGGATGGGGGATGCAGGTCAAGCCCCCGACTCCTCAATTTCCTTCCAGCCCAAATGTCTGTGCAGCCTCAGCAGATTTACGGGGCGGCCCTAAGTATTTCACCAGCTCTTTACTAATAATGTGGCCATAAAAAAGGGGCAGCCTTTCTTTCCAAGATTTCTCCAAGCCTGGAATAATCCCAGGAGGGATTTGGCTGCCCCCAACAGAGGGTTTAGTGGTGGGCAATGCTTTACAGCCCCTTTGTTAGTGCGGGGCTGCTCCCCAGCATCAAAGTGCGAACAGAGGCTCCGGGATGGGCTCTCCATAAATCTCTCTCCTCTAATCCTTCCCTTTCCACTCTTTGCAAACTGCGGGAAGCTGGAAGGGCAGACTGGACAAAGCTTTAACCCTTTGTGCTTTGGGGAATCTCCTTGGGAGCAGAAGAGGCCGTGGGTAGAAGGAGAAGCAGGTTCGGGTTGTGCTCAGCAATTAAACCCCAGCGGCAGATTAAGGAGCTCCTCGGGAAGTTGGAGAAGTCCAGCTCTGGCTATAAGGAATAAATCTGGCTGCATTGCAATCACTTCAAGCTACTTAAGGCACAAATGCAGAACTCTGAGGGTGATTTTGGGCTTCAAGTGTTTGCACCAACACCTTTGTCGAGGCCGGGTTTTGTTAGACTGGGCTGACGCTGTCCTGCTGTGCCACCCATTTCTGGGTTGTGAAGGGATTTTTATGCTCCCAGTGGCACTGGAGGTCGGGAACAGGTACCACGTCCATCAGTGATCACCTGAGGGTCACAGCTGGGAGCAGACCTTGTGTGTCAGGGGGATTCCAGCCCTCCTGGCCCTGTTGCCATAAATATTCCCAGCATGGGACATCTCCCTGCCCAAGAAAAGGACAGGAGCAAGCCCAGGGCAGGATTTGGGCAGTGAATTCGTCTCTTCCTTCCCCCATCTCCATCTTTTAGGCACAGAGAACTGAACTTTGTGTCCGCGTTGCCGTAAAAGACCGCGGGTTTTTTCAAGGCAGCTTTCCAGCAGTGATGAAAGGTCCTGCAGCGGGCAGAGGCTGCTCTGGGAATGGAACAAATTGTGGGTTTATGGCTCCCGTGTGTGGGGGGGCTGTAAATCTCCCAACTTTTAACGCATCTGTTCTTTTCCAAGCAGGCTACCAACGGCTCAAGGAGGAGAGGGAGAAATATCCGACATTTCCTGACATCGGCTGCCCTCGGGAGTTCCTCAGGAAGGTTTTTAAAGGAATATTTATGGATGATCCTGGTGAATCAGGCCCTAAAAGGTACCGAGAAAGGGCTGGTGTTCATTAACATTTGGGAACTGTGCATTGAGGATTTCCCTGTGGAGAGGCAAAAGAAATGGAGTGAAAGTGAAGGAGCTTTCGAGTTAATCCCGTTCTTTTTCCACGTTATTGTTGTTGGTAAAAATCAGAACCTTATTTTTGATGAAGAAAAAAAAAATATTAAAAGTCCATTTTTGATACGATTTTCTCAAAAGTTTTGTTCCAGAATTCCATACTGAGAAAAAGAACAGATCTTGCAATGCGACTTTTGAAATCCCTCAGAGGTCACTTGCTACTAATTACTCTGGGTTTAGGAATAGGGAAATTAGCACAGGAGGAGGGATGGGTTGGTGGAAGAGCATCCTGGGGTTCTGACTTACAGAGCCTTTTCCTAAGGCCAGCTCGAGTCACTTAAAAACCTCTGTAAACTCAGTGATGAGAAAGTCCCTCGAGGTGAGCCCGGGTTTGTCCTTTCTGGAAAGTGCCTTTGGAACAGATTTATTCAATGGATCCACAGGGAAGATAAGGCCCCACGTGTCCTTTGTCCTGTTCCTTTTTGTGTCGTGTCTCCAGGTTTATCTGAGTGGGCTGAGGTAAGAGTTATACAGAGAAAGAGAAAATTCGGGTGTTTTGGCCAAAAATGCACAGATCCCTCCATAATCCCCAAAGTCTGAACTTCTTGGGATTTTTGCTGTGGCTCTGCTCCTCCTGCTCTCAGAAGGGACCACTCTCCTGTGGCTCCCACGGCATTTTCCTGGGATCTTTTAGTCCTGGGGTGAGCGGGCACAATTTGGTGCTGGATGGGACACGTGGGGACTGCAACAACGGGGTCAACAGTGGCGACACTTTATTGATGTCGCTGAATGCTCAGCAGCCATCCAGGCATGAGGATCGGTGGACAGAGCCCCCAGACTGTTGCCTTTGGGTCTCCTTCCACCCTTGGGATGATTTCAGAGGGACAGAGGCTCTGCAGGAGGCAGCTGGAGGTGTGGACGCAGAGCTGTGCACAGCCACAAGGACTCCAGGAAGGATTTCCTGGGAGAAGCAGTCAGTCCACTCCTCTTTTTCAGGGGTGATGTGCAAAATTTCAGGAACAACTAGGAAGGAGAAGGAAAGTTCTTTCTTCTCCTCACAAGTTTGGGAGCTGTGGTACCTCAGGTGTTCCTACACAGGGGCGATGGCAGCCAGAAGGACCTTGTTGAACATTTTCATCCACGAAGAAATGCTTGGCTTTGGCTCTGCTGAGCTCTGGGTGCTCTTGGCACCAGGCAGGAGGTGAAGAGCTCAGCCCAGGCAGAGCAAACCTGTCCTCCAAGCCCTGAGATCAAGGCCCTGGAAAGGCACCGGGCAAGAACACGAGGATTTTCTGCCCGATGAGCTGAGCTGCAGCTGCTCTGCTCCACCCCAGGGGGAGTGGGACAAGGAGGGGGTGCAAAGGCACGATGACTTCACCAGCAGGACAAGGAAAGGCTGGTGTCCAGCTGATCCTTGCGAAACACCCTCTGGAGCGTGCTGGGAACTGTTCCCAGCCCCGAGCGTGTCCGGCCATCGCGGCGTCCCCGCTCGAGTCACTTCTAACCCAATATTGGCTTTTACCACAGGCATGGAAAAGGGTTTTTTTTGCTTCTCGGTGACCTCATGAATCCGAGACACTGCCAATTATCCATCCTTCCTGGCATTTAAAACATCAACACCTCCCTCCCAAATGAAAAGGGAGTTAAAGGTCCTGTGCTTCCCTGTGCCCTTTGCTCTCCTTCCATCCTGCACTGGGGATTGGCCTTTAGGGAAGCCCCCTCTGCCCCACTAAACTGGATTTGCAACTGTGGCCTTGTGATCCTGCACCCAGAGCGTGCAGTGGGACTGGGAGCAGCTCTGAGGGAGGCCCTGGGGACAGCTTCCTTGGATGTGTCACTCCAGCTCAGGGGCTACTCTGGGACAGCTGAGTCTGGTCCACGGCTGGGCACTCCCAGTCTGCCCAGTCCAGGGCTATTCACCCTCAGAGTGGGTGCTCCAGCTCTTTGCTCACGACTCCCACGTTTCCAACATCTCTGTTCAAAACAAAGCTCCATCTCTCCCCCCCATTTCCTTTTCGCCGAGACTCTGCTTGGAACTTGCATAAACCCTGCCCAAAAATAACCCTGGCGGCTCTCCCAGCCGTGGGCGTCGGGACTCCTGCGCAGGGCAGGCGAAGGCTGAGATCTCGCTCGTTTCGTGGCACATTTCGGTCACCTCTGGCACCTCTCCAGCCTCCCTGGTACCAAATTTACAAGGTTTCTCTTTCCAGCTTTTCCCTCCTCTCCTGGGCTCACCTCTGCCCTTTGGAGGCCTCATCTCTGGAAGCACAAAGGGTTTTCTTGGCACGGAACGTGGCACAGACAAACCCATAAAAGCGGCCAATAAATCCAGGGAGTTTTCTTCCTTTCACTGCTTCCTTTGGGATGACACAAAAGTGCAGCAGAGAGGATGAGACTGGGATCCTGTTCTGTTTGTTCCCCGGTGGGTGATTTTTCCACTGGTACAAGAGGAGCTTTGGGAATTCTTTTTACAAAGGCAAATAGAGGGATAACAGCCATAGGTGCTCGTGGACTCTTCCTCTGGGAAGCAGCCCTAAGGTCAGGGGTGGATAATCAAAACTGGGGGGAAAACCAAGGGGCTGGTGCCCAGCTGGTGCAAATTGGCCAAATTCTTAAGATTTTTATGATTTTGACACCCACAATCACCTGTGTAACTCCCTCACATGCTCCTGGGGAGAGGCATTATGAGGAGAAGGGGAAGTTGTTCCTTGTGGGAATTGTTCCACTGTCTCTGTGCAGAAGGGAAGCTGAGTCCTGGCTGATCCATGCAGGCTGGAGGAACTTTGAGACAGGGATTTGGCTTGGCTCTGTGGTAGTGTGCAATATCTTCCTATTTAGGTAACGTAAATCAGGAGGAAAATGTCCTGAGATGGTGGGAATGAGCCATGAGAGCAGCCTGTGCCGTGGGGAAACAGGAGCAGGAGAGGTCCTGGAGGGCTGGAAAGGCAGCCCTGGCCCTGCTTGGAGGGTGCAGCCTGGAAAATTCACTGTCCTGGGGGTCTGCACCAGCCCAGGACTCACCTGCAGTGGCCAGAGCCTCCTGGGCTGGGGAAGCCCTGCCAAGGGACATCTTTGAGGTAAGTGCCCTGTGGGACCGCGACTCCAACTCGGGCCATGGGGACCCCCGTGGGCAATGATGACTTGAGTTAAACCAGCTGCAATCCCGCTTTTCTCCCTCCCCTGGGAATGGCTGTTGATGCCCTGGGCTGGTGGTGGGAAGCAGGAACCCTTCCCTCTCGGTTGGGAAGCTCCTCTCCTGGCCAACCCTTTGTCTCGGGCCAGCCCTGGCCTTTCTCTGGATTAATTTAAGATGCTGTGAAGTGCGAGGTGTGGGGGTGGGAGATGCTGTCTAAGACTTGTTTGGAGGCCTGGCTGGATAAATCCCCATGGAATTTAATTTAACCGAGCTGACACCAGTATGAATCACGCCAGCATTCCCAGCTCTTGGACACTTCCTACCAACTGCCTGCAGGGCTCTTGCTTTTTAAAGGGAAGATTAAAAGCATCTCAAACTATTTAAGACCTAAAAGTCCTAAAATAATAGTGGGGTTTTTTAAAATTTCACTGAGGGAAAAACCAACATCTGCTATAAAAATCTGCTGGCCAGGACCAGTGGGAGCGGATCCCACTTATCAGGGTTTGGCTGGTAGACGCTGAAAGTGCCTCAGCCCCGTGATCCCAGCATATTCCGGAGCGGTGCCTCATCTGTCTGCAAGATTAGATGGACACAGAGAGGCTGGAGAACTCGGGATAAAAGAAAGGACAGAGGGAATTTGATGGAAAGAGGAAGGAAATGAAAGAAAGACTTCCAGGAAAGCGAAGGAGACAACGCTGTATTTATAAATAGTGGGCTTAAGTGAAGGCTCTGGGACACAGTCAGGCTGCTCCACAATGAAATCCATGAGGTAGCTGTCTGTTCCTGGGATTTAACTGAAGAGTGACATCTCTTCAGAGGCAGGAAAGTGGTCAGGACTAAGCATGAAACATGTAAGATGGCAGAATTCAAAAGGATAAACATTATTTGATACCTTATTTATAGGGCACCACAGGGGAAAGGTAAAGGTTTCAGAAAAGAAAGAAGCACTTTAATTTTATCTGGAGATTTTCCAACAATAAAATCTAATCCATCATTCTCCGTGTGTGACTGCTCTTAATGAAAATTTAGAGGCTGTGAGTGAAATTTAGAATTCCCAGGGGATACTATTAGGAAGATGTCTAGCAGCTATGCAAAACCTGTTAGATCAGAGCCCTGCCAGAGGCCGGCCAGGGCTGCAGTGTGAAAAGGACACCTCAGAATGCGGGGAGCCGAGGCCCCGCCAGCCTCTCCCGGTGGGATTCCTCGGATGGACGTTCATCCCAGGAATCCCACCAGGATCAGCTCACCAGGGGCACCAAGATCCAGCTGTGGCAGCTGCGTTAATTCCAAAACAGAGGGATTTGGGCCATTTATGTTTGGTTTTTACCCAAAGCGCCTCGTGGTGCTGAGAGTTGTTGATTCGTCTCATGTGCTCCCCAGGTGTTTTAACTGATCCCAGTTGAGAGCTCTCAAAAGAAGCAAAGAAAAAACCTATTTAATCAGAGAATCTTGGAGTGCTTTGGGGTGGAAGGGAATTTTAAAGCTCATCCAGTTCCAATCCCAACACCTTCCCACTATCCCAGGGTGCTCCAAGCCCCATCCATCCTGGCCTTGGGCACTCCCAGGGACCCAGGGGCAGCCACAGCTTCTCTGGGCACCCTGTGCCAGGGCCTCCCCACCCTCACAGGGAGGAATTCCTTCCCAATATTCCACCTAAACCTACCCAAGGTTGCTCCAAGGCACATCCAACCTGGCTTTGGACTCCTCAGCCCATCTTGGAGCTGCACAGAGCCACAAAGCGCCTCTCCTCCCTAATCATTTCCAATCCTCTGCACTTTATTTTTAATTAAAGCAGATCACCAGGCTGTTTCCAATAGGTTTTAATGGTCAGAAAGGGGCTTCGATTATAAAGACAATAATGTTCAATTATTGAAAAGCCTGCATGTACATCATGAATCAGTTTAATACCAAAGTCACTGCCAATTATTCAACTGATTCAAAATGACACTCCATCAGAAAATGTTAAATCACAGGATAAATCTGTCCCGGGCAAGGCTTTAGCAATCAAAATTCTCTCAATGCAGAAAAAGCTTTTTCCCCCCTAAAAGCAGGGGGGAAAAGAAAGGTTACAGCTTAAGCCAGACATTAAATAGTAATGCCAGATGTTAAACAGTTGACTGAAATTATTTGCAACTATCAAATGGAAGATTCTGCTGGGTGCAGAGCTCTGCCACCAAGTTTGTAATCTAGGGGATGGGTTTAAATATTCCTGTAATTTTCTGCCTATGGATAAGAGGCAATTTGGATTAGCTTCCGCAGAATAATAACCTCCTAATTCTCAGCAGATGAGCACCAGCCTCCTGCAGCATCAAAACCCAAGCCCAAGTTTAACGTGTAACCTTCGATGGCAGATGGTTTTCAATTCTGTCATTCTGGTGGAGCTGTGGAATTAAGCACAAGGCAGGGCTGGGACACCTGTGCCTGCACACAGCAGAAGGCACCTCGAGAATTCCTAAAATGCAGAACAAAACACCCAAAAAAGGGTTCACAAACGTTCATATCAATCTGTTCTACCCCAAAACTTGCTTTATTTAAATTTTTCCATGAATCTCTGTGCTGGATACTCCAATACCCTGGGATCACTTGGAGCAGGTACTGTCTGCCCATGTGGGTTCTCAATTCCTTGGGCGGCTCTGCCTTTCCCCCTCTCCTTCCCATCTCCATCCCATCCCACATCACCCATTGTGCCACTCTATCCAGCAGGCTCTGAGGGCCTGGACTGGCACTGATTTCTTTGTGCAGTACCTGGGGTGTGTGATCCTTTCTAACTCCAGCCAGGTGTCCTGCGCCAACCCTTCTGTGTGGCATCAGTGACTGCTGCCATCCGTGGGGGAAAAAATGGGATCTGGCACCTCCTGCTTGGCCCAGGATGGTGGGGAGTGCCTCATTCCCAGGTAGATCAGTCATGGATCTCTTCCTACCAGGGAAAGCACGACCAGGACACGGAGCATCTCCTGCCCTGCAGGATGAGATCTGCTCTCTCTCCGTGCTCAGCTTGGGATATGTTAGAAATAACTTCTGTAGTGACAGGACAAGGGGGAAACTGAAAGAGAGGTGGTTTAGGTGGGATATTGGGAAGAAATCCTTCTCTGGGAGTGTGGGGAGGCCCTGGCACAGGGTGCCCAGAGAAGCTGTGGCTGCCCCTGGATCCCTGGAAGTGTCCCAGGCCAGGCTGGACAGGGCTTGGAGCAACCTGGGATAGTGGAAAGTGTTGGGGGTGGCATTCCACCCCCATGGATGTTTTTTAAGGCCCCTTCCAACCCAAAACCTTCAGTGGTTCCATATTTCTATGAATGGAGCTCTCCACAGGCACAAGGACAGTCCCAGCCTGTCCCACTCACTGCACCCTGTAATAATTGTCCCCCACGCCTGGGCTGAGGCTGGAGTAACAAAACTCAGCTGCTCAGATGAGCCAAACCCCACATTTGCTGTTATTTTGAATATTTTTCTTCCGCCTTCCTTGCTGCAGAGCCGAGGGCGGGGACAGCACGGCTGGGTTTGTTCCTGCCTCGGCACCGGCGGGAACATCCCTGCTCCAAGGCTGGAGGATGGGCGAGGAAAGGGTCAGGACACATCCCCCCGACTGCGAGCTGAAGAAAAATGTTGGCAGAGCAAAGCTTGCCACAGGAAGAAAAGGTTGTCCTGGCTGTTCATATTCCTCCACATGGGGTGAGTAAAACTGTCGGTCAGACTGAAGCGTCTGATGCACAGAGGGGAATAAAAACTCATTAAAGGGCCAAAAGGAAACCCTATTAAAATATCAAATATAAACCGGAGGAGACTTGATCACCCAAGTGCTGGAGGAGTGTCAGGGCTTGAATGAATCCGACGTTTTTTCCCTGAAAGCAGAGGAAATGCGTTTTGTGGAAAGCCAGGTGGGATGAGGGGCAGGTAGGGTGTCAAAGAGCACTGATAATATTTCAGGGCCTTGCTCAGAGCCAGGAATACGAAGGGGATTTATCCGGTTTTCGGCGGGGAGGAGAGTGCTGGCAGATTTTTGAAGGAATTCCAACGTGGTTCAGACTCGTCTGGTTCTTAAATTGAGAGCTCTTGGCCGCCGCTGTGCCGAGGCAGGAGCATCTCCACTCCTCATTCCCGGGACACAGCCTGGCCCAGGAATCAGCACCAGTGGCTCCGCGTGATTCTCCTGCCCTGGCCTGGCTGGTGTCCCCCTGAAAAGCCAAAAAAAGGAGCATTTCGTATGTTCTGAACCACCGAGAGAACCATCCTTCTCACGGCATCTCGTTTCTGCTTTACGTGGTCTTGGGAGAGGACAGAAATTACAGGGGGAAAGAGCTGAACGAAACATTTTGTTTCAAGCACTAAAATCCGTGTTAGTCCTGTTAGTGCTGGAAGGGATGAAGCCTGGTTTCCAAAGGATTCGTGCCTCAGGGCTGATGGACTAAACCAAACTAAACTGTGCCTCTGTCAGGCTTTTGCCCCTTCCTACACACCAGGAAAACCTTGAAGGGGAAAAAAGATATGATTTATACCTCACCCAGAGCAGTTCTTGCCTGGTCAGCTACCCAGAGTCCTCTATTTTGGGGGTTTTCTCCTGTGTGGACTCTCTGGTATCTCATAGGTGTGAAGGCTTTTCCATGGTTTGGAAATTTTTGTCCCATTTCTTCCTGGATTTGAATTTTTCGGTTGTGGTTGAACTCAGAGAAGGCATATATGGAGGGTTTCTCTCTCACACACATCTCTTAAATGTGTTCTCTTTGGGATTTGGAGCTGGTGTCCAGTTGGTTGAACTCAGCACCAGAATTCAGGAATGACATTGGGATGAGGTTATGAGGGGAACATCCCTGGGCCATCACCACAGAAATTTCATTCCCTCACAAAATCAGGGTTCGAGTGAAAACTTGTTTCTAATTTAGATGGAACAGACCCCTACTGCAGGCCCTGAGCTGCACCCATTTTCCTTGCTCTGCTCCCATCTCCCTCCCGCACAGTGAGGCATGTTCTTATCCCAACCCCTCCTCCTGAATCCGGGTTTTTTTTGGACACCAGGGCTGGTTTCCTCCCATCTCAGCAACACCAGGGTACAAACAGGGCCCGTCATTCCCTCACAGACATGTTAGAATCACCTAAGCCCTGTTTCCTCCTGAAACCTGAGCTGGTCCCACACAGCAAAGCACTCAGGGGCTCTCCAAAGGTGAAAGAGGGGGGACCTGCCCTCACATCCCCATGGAAAGCTTGCCCATGGAGAAAGCTTGAAAACCCCACAACTCTTTCCCAAAATCTCAGTTCTAAGAAACTCTTTTCCGTTTCCAGCTCTGAACATCATTTTTGGGGCCAAACACACCCAAGAGCTGTGACATGAGTCAGCTCGGGTGGGCTCAGATGCTGGATTAGCACTTGCCCAGGTGGGATTGGAGGTTTCAATGCTCAGAGCCTTTTCCAGTCCATTGATCCATCCCGAACCTTTCACCAGGTACAAACCTTTGACTTGCAGCAGTGAATATAAATGGGATGTGGAAAGGTTTTTGAACAGATGTTTTAATGGTCTGTTTGCTGTTGTGGTCGGAGAGAAATTCCCTTCGACTTCAGGAGCTGGTGGGTAGAATCCCACTCCTCTGGCCCTCAGCTGGTCATTCCCAGGAAGCAGAAGTCTCCAAGTAATGTCCCAACTGCTGCAGAGTCTCCTGGAAGCAGGGATGTGGGAAACACCTGTAAAACAGATAAATCTGTTTGCATTTCCAGGTGGGTTTTGAGATGTGTCTGGCACTTCCCTGTGAGGGTGCTGAGGCACAGGGTGCCCAGAGAAGCTGTGGCTGCCCCTGGATCCCTGGAAGTGTCCAAGGCCAGGTTGGACGGGGCTTGGAGCACCCTGGGACAGTGGAAGGTGTCCCTGCCCATGGCAGGGGGTGGCACTGGATGGGCTTTAAGGTGCCTTCCACCCCAAACCAATCCAGGATTCTCTGATTCCACGATGTCAGTCCCAGACCTCAAGCTTGGCTGGATCTGGGCACAAAACCCACCAGGGCAGAGCAGACTGAGCTCAGGCGATGTGAAATTCAGTCAACATATTTTACACCCACACCACTAAAAATACGCCGCCGACGCCAACTCTTCATCTGGAAAGAGGAACCACTGATGTCGCTGCGTCTTGGACGAGGCACAGCACTCAAGTCCTGACCATATTTAGCCATAAGATCATCTCCCAGGACTTCACAGAATCATGGAATCACAGGATGGTTTGGGTTGGAAGGGTCCTTAAATCTCATCCATTTCCAAGCCCCTGCCAAGGGCAGGGAATCAGGAATTTCTGCATGAGAGCGGAGTTTTAGAGAAAAATCTTCTGGCCAAGCGCCAGTTCTGCTGTTGTTATTTCTCCCTGCTATCTCCATACCTCATTTCATCCCCCAAATTGCTGTGTTCAGTTACTCAAGGTTGCTAAAATGCTGTCATGCTAAGGAGGCAGCAACAGGGAGGAAATTATGTCCCTACAAAATGCGCCACACAGCTGAAATCGGGCCACCTATTTAGGTGTCGGGTTTAGATTTTGTCCTTGTAAGCACAGAAACTTGAAACATTTTGCCCAAATGTGTTGAAAGCCACGAAGACATTAAACATTATTCATGGAATAAATATTCATTTGCAGGAAGAGGGGTTTTTTTTTTAATGCATGAATATTTCAGGCAGGGTGTGCAGTTGCTTGAAGGAAAAGGTGATCATATTCTGAGTGCTGTTTAAATAGTTCCTAATATTACGGATATCAGGAATTAAAGGTATCAGGACACTTCATTTTTAAGATTTAACCATGGAATAGAATCCCAGAATGGTTTGGGTTGGAAGGGACATTAAAGAGCATCCAGTTTCAACCCCCTGCCATGGGCAACTTCTGCTAAAGTTAAAATCCTTCCTAAATTTTCTTTAACTGATTATTATTAGTGAAAAATTCCCTCAGAATCAGTCCTCAAACTTTCCCTCCCAGCTGCTGTAGCACCGTGACTTTGCTGATCAGTTTTAACCACAAATGCATTGCACTTGTTGCCCTGACCACCAGAAAATATTTTATTCACAGGTCCCGTCGGCTTTTTCCCTTAGAAAACTCAATTCCCTGTGCCAGCAGCACATTAAGACATCGCAGCTTCGCATCTCCAGCGTTCCCTGGTTCAGAATTCCCATTTTTTGAGGTCGAGTGCTGGCTGAGCCTGTGTGGAGCTCTGGTACCATCTAGTGTTACTGGGGGGAGCCTCGGCTGCTGGATGTGGCTTTTCCTGGCTGATGTCGCGACAGAAGGTGGCGATTGGTGTGAGGAGACGCAGTGACAGCATTTCCTCCTCCAGCAGCTGAGCCTCAGGGTGAGCAGGGCCAGCAGGACCGGACGGGGAACAACTCAGAATCCCAGAATCAGGGAATATCCCGAGTTGGAAGGGAGCCCAGGGATCATCCAGTGCAGCTCCTGGCCCTGCACAGAACCATCCCAAGAGTCCCACTCTTCCCCTCGTGAGGAAGCTGCAAGGAGTCTCCCCTCTCCTGTACTGGGCGTTCCTGGTGTAACTGGAGTAAGGGACAGCTGAATTATTGTGGTTATAATGGAATTCTGGAATGCTTTGGGTTGGGAGGGACCTTCAAGCTCGTCTGGTTCCAAACCCCTGAACAGACCAAGTTCCCTCAGCTGCTCCTCCTATGGCTTCACCTCAAGGTACCATCTTTGTCTCACTCCTTTGGATGCTCTCTCATAGCTTAACATCGTATATTTTGGTGGCCAAAACTGCTCAAAATATTCGAGGTGAGGCCAGCCCAGTGCAGAGTGTGGTGTGGGGGTCTTTACTAACGAAGTCTGTGACTAATTACCCGTTAGAACCAATCGGGACCTGAAAGAATTGCGTGTGGGGGTCTCCGTAATTATTTGAGCAATTGCTCTTAATGCCTACCCTGGCAACTAAATGTGAAAGAACCAACAAGCTGCTGGTAGAAAGGGTGTGGGGGTCTTCAGTAACTACAGGAGAAATGGATGTTAATGTTTTCACTAACCACTAAATGTGAAAAATCAATGAGGTTCTGGAGGAATGGGTGTGGCGGTTTAAGAACCTCAAACCGGGCAGGTTTGTAGTAGAGTTGTGCATAGGCTGAACTTCAGGGGGAAAAGTGCAGGCTTAATAGACTTGTGAGCATTAATTTCATCCAGGGTGGACTTAAATCTAATTTTGATCGTCATACAACGCGTGATGGGGGGGAAATACGTATTAAAGGGGGGAATATGTAGTATTTGAGACTGTACCTTCCTACTACCCCGGGTAAGGGGGAAAGGAGGAGGGAAACTAGGTCGGGAAATGAGGATAAAAGGAGGCTGTGTCCTGGAGAAACTCCAGAGACCCCACAGAGGTATGGCGCAGTGGACTCCCTTCCTTTATCCAAATAAAGCTGATTTTCGCACGACTCCTGTGCCTCTCGGCGCACACTAGCCAGTCCCAGCGGGATTTCCCGCACAGGCTGCTGCCGCTCAGCGCGGTGTGCAGGGGTCACCTGTGATGGGACCGGGGCCACCATGAGGGCCCCAAGGACACAGGAGACACAGGGAGAGGACCCGCAGGGCGCTCTGCGCGGATGCCGATTTTGTGGAGAACGCAGGGTTTATTGAAGCGCTTTGTTTAAAGCGTGTATTCAAGCGGTGACCGCCCCCCCCCCCCACCGTGCCCTCACAAAACATGGCGGCCGCCCCGCAGCCCGCAGGCGGCGCTGTGAGGGCGGAAGTGGCGCGCGCGGCCTCAG
The DNA here is from genome assembly GCA_013397865.1 of Struthidea cinerea. Taxonomy (NCBI): domain Eukaryota; kingdom Metazoa; phylum Chordata; class Aves; order Passeriformes; family Corcoracidae; genus Struthidea; species Struthidea cinerea. The sequence goes on along the minus strand of VZTI01000696.1, from coordinate 579,921 downwards.
CGCGCGGGGCCCCCCCCCGGGGCCGCCGTCCCGGAAGCGCTCGAGCCTTCAAAGAGTGGCGGGAGCGGGGCCGGGGTGAGCGGTGAGCGGGAAAACACCGGGAACTGCGGGAAAACACCGGGAATTCCGGGGCAGACGGCACGGCCGGAGGGGCTGCGAGGGTAGGTGGGGGGCGGTTGGTCGGGGGTGCGTTGTGGCAGTTGGGAGGAGGCGGTTGGGGCTGGGGGGTGCGAAGGATCCGTGAGGGGTTTGGGGTTGTCGGAGGGAGGGGAAGGGGATGGGGGCGGGGTGAGGTGGGGGGGGTTTGAGGTTGGGGGGGGGGAG
>VZTI01000696.1:535890-548882 GCA_013397865.1 Struthidea cinerea | reverse complement strand
CGCTGCGGGTGCGGGCGGGGCCGGGGCAGCGGGGGCGCTGCGCGGGTCCCCTCAGCCCTGTCCGGGGTCAGCTCCGGCCTGTCCCGGTCACTGCAGCCCTGTCCCGGGTCCCCTCCGCCCTGTCCCGGGTCCTCTCCGCCGTGCGTGTCCCCGCCCCGCGTCCCCTGTCCCCTCCCCTGCGTCCTGTGCCCTCCAGCGGAGCCGCCGCGATCGCGGCTGGGCTGCAGCGGGGAGCGGGGCGAGGCCGATCGCCGCCGTGGGGATGGGCAGAGCCAGCACCGCGCGGCTGCGGGGCCTCCACGCGTGACAGCGGCACGGGGATGGGCCATCCACGCGTGACGCCGGGGCGTCCCGGGACAGCGGGACAGCGGCGGAGCCGTGCGGTGTGACACCGGGATGGCCGCGGCTGTAGCGCTGCTGTAGCATCCGTACCGCTGTGGGACCTGCGTCCGCATGGTGTGGCACCGGTGAGGCTGGGGGACACAGCCAGGGTGACAGCGGGGTTGCAGGGTGACATTAGTGCCGCAGCAGCACCGGTACATCTCCATTCCCTACTGCGATATCCCACCTCCAGGCCCTGCTCCCTGCCCGTCCCGTCTCTCCCGGGCTGCTGTGCCCATCCCACGGCTGGCAGCTCTCGCTCCACTCACCCCGATTCCCCCGCCCTCTCTCTCTCCCCCGCAGGGCACTGGCCATGGAGCCGGGCACCATCGACAACCTGTCCATCCTGTACCAGAGCTCCGACTTCATCGTGGTCAACAAGCACTGGGACCTGCGCATCGACAGCAAGATGTGGTACGAGACGCTGACCCTGCAGAGCCAGCTCAAGCACCGCTTCCCCGAGCTGGCCGACCCCGACACCTACTACGGCTTCAGGTGAGCAGCTGGGCACCGAGCCCGGCTCTGCCCTCAGCTGGGGAAACTCCTGAGATCCCCAGGATGCTCCTCAATCCCCGTGTGCTTCCCAGGTTCTGCCACCAGCTGGATTTCTCCACCAGCGGGGCCCTGTGTGTGGCGCTCAACAAAGCGGCAGCGGGGAGCGCCTACAAGTGCTTCAAGGAGCGCCTGGTGACCAAAGCCTACCTGGCCCTGGTGAGCCCTCCCTGCCACGGCCTGCCTTGGCCTTCTGCTGTGAGGGAAAGCTGGGGGAGGTGGGGGTGTTCAGCTGGAGAAGAGAAGAATCCAGGGAGATCTTAGAGCCCCTTTTCCAGGGCCTAAAGGGGCTCTAAGAGAGCTGGAGAGGGATTTGGACGAGGGCATGGAGGGACAGAATACAGGGAATGGCTTCCCACTGCCAGAGGGTGGGGTTAGGTTGGATATTAGGAAGGAATTCTGGCACAGGGTGCCCAGAGAAGCTGTGGCTGCTCCATCCCTGGAAGTGTCCAAGGCCAGGCTGGATGGGGTTTGGAGCACCCTGGGATAGTGGAAGGTGTCCCTGCCCCTGACAAGGATTTGGGTTTTAGGAAATGGTGGGCTTTCAGGTCCTTCCAACCCCACCCCTTCTGTGATTCCTGTCATTGAGGGGTGGGGGACGGCCCGGTTTCAAACCCTGCTCCTGCCCCCAGGTGAGGGGCCACGTGAGCCAGAGCCGGATGACGATCCGCTACGCCATCGGGAAGAACACCACGGAGGGCATGACCCACATGATGTGCATCGAGGGGACAGAGGGTGAGCAGCTCCATTCCCTGCTCTGCCCACACCCCCTGGGATGCTCTGGGGGTTCACAAACCCCCTCTGGATCTCGTTGCAGGCTGTGAGAATCCCAAGCCGTGCCTGTCGGAGCTGATGGTGCTGGAACACGGATCCTACAGCGGAGACCCAGTCACCAAAGTGCTGCTGCAGCCGCTGACAGGTGGGGACAGGGGCAGCTCTGGCACGGAGCAGAGCCTGGAAAGGGATGAGGGAAGCTGAGAACTGCCATGCTCAGGGTTCTCTGCCTCAGGGGACAAATGCCATTAGGTGTCACCATGCCCTGAAGGAGGGATTCAGTCCTCTGATTCCCACTCTCCCCCCAGGGAGAACTCACCAGCTCCGGGTTCACTGCAGCGCCATCGGCCACCCCATCGTGGGAGACTTCACCTACAGCCAGAGGCGGGACAGCAATCCCTACAGGATGATGCTCCACGCCTACTACCTGCGCATTCCCACCGGGAAGGAGCTGATCGAGGTGTGCGCGCCTGACCCCTTCATCACCGCCATGGACAGCAACTGGGTGCCCCAGCACGTCACCCAGCGGCTGGAGGACATCATCCAGGAGCTCAAGGACAAGGGGACGCGGAAGGAGAAGGAGGAGGAGGGCCGGGAAGCCGAGCGTGCTGCCGGAGAGGAGGAAGCGGGCAGTGAAGGCAGGAGGGAGGAGACGGAGGAGCAGCGGGCGCAGTGCGAGCAGTGGTTGGCTGAGTGGGCTCTGGAGTGAGCACAAAGCACATCCCTGCACTTCCAGCTCCATCCTTGTCCCAGTGGGTCCCCGCGGAGCCCGGCGCTGACTCCACACCTGCACTCCCTGTATGGCTTCCCTCACTCCTGGGCTGGGATCAGGCAGATTTTAGGAGCGGTTGAGGTGGGGTTATTTTGTAATGTCCGTCATCCATCTGGCCACGGGATGTCCCTTTCCTAGTCCTGGGCCTCAGCAGCACAGTCAGTGTCACATTCCAGCTTAGAGTGACCCCAAAGCTTTCCATCCCTGTCCTGGGGCTCGGGCACAGCCGGACACTGCCTTGCCACGGACATTCCCACAACCCCTCTGTGCTCGGATGCGGAATTGCAGCCCAGCACAGGGAGGGGACAACGTGTTGGGTGCAGCTCTGGTGTCCGTGTCCCCTGTTCCCATTCCCTTCCCTCCAGCTGCTGTGTCGTGTGGGAGGCGGGAGATTGGGGGCTGGAGCACAGCCTGGGGACACTGACAGCCCCCCAGTCCTGGGGTGTCCTGTGGAACTGGACTGGGATGGGCATGGAGAGGTCCCTGCCCCTCACCTCCTTCCTCCCTCAGCCCACCTGGGGGTTTTTTAAAAGTTTGGTGAAGGTGAAGGAGTTGATACCAATGGATTTTAAACCTTTTTTCAATTTTCTAGGAAGAGAATCTAGTCTTTTAGGGTTTGTAAAATACGGGTGGTCTCAGGAATGAGGTATTTTTAGTACTTCTGTGGTCGGAGAGCCAGCAGCCCAAAGCTTTTTTAATGGATTTTATTATTCCTTCTACCAGCACTGCCTTTCCTGCTTTTATCCCTGCCGAGACAGGTCAGGGGACACGAGTCCCTTTCTGCTCACCCACATGAGGAGGGATGAGTGTCCTGTGTTGCTCCTGTGGGGTGGCTCCTGCCTGGCAGGTTTCCAGAGGGTCCCGGAGGCAGGTCCTTCAGGTGGGCGGTTTGGGAAAGCTCTGGAGCAGTAGGAAAAGGATAAAGCTGAAAGAAAGGCTGAGAACTGATGGGAAGAGCAGGCAGGAGCTCAGCTTTGACAGATGCCAAGAAATTTCCTTGCAAGTGCCCTTGCTTTGCTGGTCATCCTGCTTTGCTTTCCCCCTCCCATCCTGCTCGTCCTCTGCAGCCCTTGGGGGGCGTTTGGAAATGAGGAGAACAGGACAGCTGGGGAGGGACAGAGGGGCTGCAGCCACACAGCCCCATCCCAGAGGTTTCAAGGACCACATCAGCACCTGCCCAGAGTTACTGTCACCTCACCAGTCCCATCCCATTTAAAACGCACCTGATGGGGTTCACACAACTGATACTCCCACCCTGAGGGGGAGTAAAAAGTCACAGCCCTCTCCTTGTGGATGAACACACCCTGCAAGTCACCAAAATCCCCCGGGGGGAACTGGATCAGCTGTCCTGCGTGTCCCTTCCTTTTGTGGCTTGGTGCCACCACTGCAGGGTGGGGATGGCCTGAGGTGCCAGCCTGCGCACTGGGCGGGCACCGTGGGCTCTGAGCTGGTGCCAGAGGGCTCGGGGGCGGGGGCTGGAGGAGCAGGAGCCCCTTCTCCTTCCTGCCAGGCGCCGTCCCTGCCCGTCCCCTGTGCCGGGAGGGGCCGGGAGGGGCGGGCAGGTCCCGCAGCTGGGAATGAGCGCGATGAACGTGTTTGCCAAAGAACCGCGGGGTGACGCGCACGGGAGGTGCTGAAGAGTGACAGGGGAGATTAGCACGTCACAGGGGGGACTCAGCCTTCCCGGAGGCCCCGCTGTGGGAGCGGTTCCTGCTGGGAACACAGCCGGGATGAGGGGTGGGGACATGGGGACATAGATGGGGCTGGCACCCCGAGCCCACCCCACCCTTCGTGTGCTGCTTTTCCCCAGCACCACAGATAAATAGGAACTTTCCTTACCCTGCAGAGGAGGCTTTCCGGGCGCCCTTCCCGGCTGCGTTCCGGGGCCGTGTCCCCGTCCTGCTCCCTCCTGCCCACGGCGCTGTGACCCCTCTCGTGTCCCGGGGCTGTGGCATGGCCGTGATGTCCTGTGCGCTCTGCCGTTCCCGTGTTGGTGTATTTGCTGTATTAAACGTGTCTCTGCCCTTCGCTCTCCGGTCTCTGGATCCGTCCCGCACTCCCGGGAGCTTCCAGGAATGAGCCCGGACCTGCCCCGCGGGAGCGGCCCCGGGGCTCGGACCCGGCCAACCTGTTGTGTAAGCGGCAGAATTCCTGCTCGCCCTGCTGGAACTGCCCCGGCCGAAACCGCCGGGATGAGCGGCCCCAGAGCTCTCCCGGGTTTGGTAACAGAGATGGCCGGGGCTGATGGAGGAGCTGGGGCAGGTGTCACTGCCCCGTCGTGTCCCTGCCTGTCCCCAGCCACTGGGGTTGTCCCAAACCAAAGAGCAGAGCAGGAGAAAAGCTCTTGATTTGGGAATACTGCCTGGCAAGGAGTTGGGGAGCAGCCCCAGGGCTGAGGGGGTTTAGGGGGTGCACAGGGAAAGCTGCCACCAGGAACGATCCATTGATGGGATGCTCCAAGGGCAGGAGCCCCTCTGCTCTGGAGCCAGCCTGGGACAGCTGGGATTGTCCAGCCTGGAGAAAGGAACGCTCCAGGGAGAGCTCAGAACCCCTTCCAGGGCCTAAAGGGGCTCCAGGAGAGCTGGAGAGGGACTTGGAACAAGGGATGGAGGGACACAACAAAGGGGAATGACTTCGAACTGACAGGGACGGATGGGATATTGGGAAGGAATTGTTTCCTGTGACAGTGGGGAGGCCCTGGCACAGGGTGCCCAGAGCAGCTGTGGCTGCCCTGGATCCCTGAAATTGTCCAAGGCCGGGTTGGACGGGGCTTAGAGCACCCTGGGATAGTGGAAGGTGTCCCTGCCCCTGGCAGGGGTGGCACTGGAAGGGCTTCAAGGTCCCTCCAACCCAAACCATTCCACGTCTCTGTGATTTCTGTAGAACACAAACAGTCGTTCCTCAGGTTAGAGCAGTGGGAAAACTGATTGAAGACCCAAGGGAATTATTTGCACTCTTTAGGACTGGGAGATTTTTTTAAGATTGGGGGATTTTTTTAGGATTACGAACCTGACGTGGGCAGGGAGCAGCTGGTTGAGGGGAGGGAGCTTTCCCAGCCCACCTGGCACAGGGAGATGCAGTTGGAGCCCAGCGTGACCTGGGACCTTGGGCAGATGCTCCTCCACATGTTCAAGTTTAGGGAGGATCCTCCTGCGGCAGCTCCTGAGGGGGTTTCAGGGCCAGTTTTGATCTCCACGGGAACACAGTGGACGCGGTGACCCCGATGTGTCCCTGCCCTCCTGCTCCAGCCACCTCTGTTCAGCCAGCCCGGGGCAGGGGCTGTGTCGCTCCAGGAGCCTCATAGCAAACAAGTTGCTGTAATTTTACCGCCCCAACAGGAACTACTTTTACAGCAAATCCTTCGAAAATAGAAACCAGCAACACCCTCAGGCGTCGGCCCAGCCCTGGGGCTGCAGGACCGGTTGGGGGCACAGGACACAGCCCGGAGCTCTAGGGGGTGACAAACCCCTCTTGGCACTGTGCCAGCAGCTCCAGGGACCCTCGGTGAGGGCTGGGACCCCCAAACCTGGCCGAGAGGAGGGTGCAGCCCTGCTCCAGCCCAGCCACCCGCTCTCACCCTTCCCTTTTCCCAGGATAAACGCTCAGATAATGTTTGTGCTCACGGCTCCTCCAGGCTGTCATCCCCGAGCCTCGGGAAGGATTTGATTCCTTTGGTGTTGGTCTCCTCCTTCGTGGACAGCATTTTTGGAGCACGATCAGGGAAAAAGCTGTAAAAAAAGGGAATGAAATTGGCTGTGATCCAGGGAAAAAGGAGAGGCACAAGGGAAGCACCTCCCAGAGGGTGCTGAGCCCATCACTGAGCACTCGTTTGTTCTGCACCCCAGCTGCCCTATAAAATAAACCCCTAAACAGCTCTAAAGAGCTGTTCTCCCCTCACCGGCAGCACCTTTATCCCCCTCAGGAGCACAGAAACTCCCAAACCAGAGGAGTTTAACTCCTTCTGGGTTCACTTTGGGTTCAGGTGAACCTAGAGCTCAAAATGACCCTTTACCGAGGAATAGGAAACAACCCCAGACCAAAACCAGGGAGAAGGAAAGGAGCCTGACAAAACAGAGTTGAGAAACTGCCCCGTCACACCCCGTGTGCGGAGCAACATCCCCACCCCGCACAGATAAAGTGCCGAGCGCTCCCGGCGCTGCCCAGCCCCTGCCCCGGACCCGGGAGCACCTTCCCGACCGAATCCTCCCATCACGGAGCTAAAATCCCCCTGGACAAGGAGGAGGAGGACGGCTCAGCACAGCCACGGTAGGATTTGGGGGTGGAAAAGTGAGATTTAGGGGGGGAAATTCCTTGCGTTGAGTTCAAATGGCGATAACGGTTTGCTGCGGGCAGCCCCGAGGGAATTGCGGGAGCAGGGATTGATTTTCTGTCAGGGATCCCCTTGTGGGGTGTGGAGTGGGGTGGGGAACACCTGCTGGGCTCCCCCACTGGGTTGCACTGGGTTTCTCCCAGTCCGTGCTGGTGCGGAGCTGGGGGATGGAGCGGGACCCTGTCCCTGAAGGAGCGGAACACTGGGTGTCAGAGGGGACAATTGTGGAATTTCTTTTCATAATGGGCGGGGAAACTCCTGTTTTCTGTTATATAGGATTTAAAATCTCTCCTTTGGTCTCTGGGGGTCTGTGCAGCATCCCAGAGTCGGGGTGGGCACACTGAGACTCCCTGACCCCACAGCTCCAGCCCCAGTGTCGGGTGACAGAATCAGCCCCAGGACCAGCCCTAGGTCTCCAGCCCTGCTCCAAGGACAAAGCCGCGGCACCAGCACCATGGTGTGGGCAGCCCCCGGGGCCCTGGCAGCCGCCACCCTCTGCCTCCGTGAGTCACACCCTGTTCCCAAAAACTGCCCCGGCACCCCCAGCCACCCCCTGGCACCAGGGATGCTCCAGCTGTGCTGCTCCTCATCCCAGTCCCGCTCAGTTCGGCACTCCCAGCGCTCTGCCTCCTGCTCCCCTCAGCGTCCGCAGGCTTTTCCCGGGGACAGACCTGCACAGACGGATTTCCAGGGACAGATTTATCCTTTTAGTCCTCCATACCCACTTGGAGGGAGCCGGTGTGCTCTTGTTGGGGGCTGCTCTCTGCACAGTGCTCCCCAGCATTTCCTAAACATTAAATTACCAAAGGAAAGGCTCTTCCCAGGCTTTAAACCTGGAGCTGCTTGGAACAACCCCGACCAGCCGTATATAATTCATGGATGTTTCCTAACCTGCTCCTGCTTCCTTGCAGGTGTCTCCACAGACCCGGTGAAAGCCGCAGCGGTGAGTCCCTGCCGGCTCTGCTGGCTCCCGCCGTGCCAGGGCTTTCCCAAAACGCCCCAACTGGAGCTGGAGCTGCCACCATTCCCCCTGTGCTCAGCTGCAGGGACGCAGAGCCACCACCTCCCACTGTCCCCCTGACAGAGCGTGGCCCTGTCCTGGTCCCATCCCTCACCCGCTGCCCGGCAGCTTCCCTGCCCTGCTCCCAAACGTGCTCCAGGGAAGCAGCGACAGACCCACCAAAGCGTCCCCACTCCTGAGAGTGGCTGTGGTGGCTTTTGTCCCCACAAGTAACCCAGGGGCTGCTGCAGTTCCTGTCTGTGGCTCACGGGCAGCAGACTGGGTGCTCCAGCGGGGTCAGATCCCATTCCCTGCATCTCAAATCCCTTCTTCCCATTCCTTGCTGAGGCTGAGCATCCCTCATCCTCTCCCCAGGCTGCCCTGATCATCGGAGCCGTCCTGGCCAACGCTGAGCATCCCCAGTAAGTGCCAGCCCCGGCGGGGGCTCTGAGGATTGGGGTGGGGTGTCCCGGGAGGTCCGGCGGGGTGAATTTGCGTTTGTCCCCACATCAGCTGCTGTGCCGGCTCACCGGGGCGGGGAGGATTTACAGCCCTGCGCAGCCGGTTCCGTGCTGGGATTCCGGCGGGTTTGGCTCCTGCTGAGACACGAACACACCGAGAATTCTCCTTCCCTGACGCGGCTGCAGCGGGAGCCTCCCCCCGGCTGAAATCCCGGCGCTGCTGTTTCTCCCGCAGCCGGGATATGGTGGGCACCCACCCGGCCGTGGGGATGGCAACACCCTGGCACTGATTTTAGGGGACATTTTGATGACACCCCCCGTTATTCCCACTTACCGCACGCTCAGGGCAAAGGGCTTTCCCGAGGGAACGAGTGCATTTGCCCTCCAGGGGATTTTGGGGAGCTCTGGCGAGTGCTGAATCGCATCCTCCCATCCCCGCAGCCTCCCATCCTCGCTCCCGATGGAATTCCCCTGCGTTCCGACCAGCGACGCGCCCGCTGCCGACATCCTCGCGTTCGCCCGGGGGTTGCAAAGCGACCCAGGGGAGCTGAGCAGCGCCCAGGTGGGCAGGGCAGGAGGGGGCTGCAAACCCCACCGAGCCGGGGGGTGCCAGGGGATGCCAGGGGGTACCGGGGGAACTCTCCCCGCCTTGGCATTGACCAGCCCGGTATCCGTGCCCAGCTCTCCTGCCTGGCCCGGCTCCTTGCTGCCAAGAACCTGACGGCCGATTTCGGCAGCTTCCCACCGGACCTGCTGCTCTTCTTCCGGTGAGTATCCAGGGGGATGCCGTGGGTTTGGGGTGGAATCCAAGCACCCAGCACCCCTGCACGCTCCAGGGAACCCACCTATGGCTGTGGGCACCTTCCAACTTGCACAGGGCATTCCCAGCCCTGTGGATCTCCTGGTTGTCTCTCATCCCTCAGGAGCCACGGGGTTGGGCATCCTGTGCCCGAGACCCCCCAGCTCAGTGAAAGAGTTTAAAATCCCCCGTGCCCAGCAAAACCCCTCACCCCGCTCCCCCCACCACTCCTGGTCCCCACAGCCCGTCCGAGGTGCACGCTGGCACCTGCAGGGAATTTTACGCGCGAGCATCCCGCGGGAACCTGGATCTGCTGCCCCGGGGCTCATCCCGGAGGACGCGGCTGCTCCGCGGGGCACTGACTTGCCTGGTGAGTGGGGATGGCACGGGGGGTGACCAGGGACCCCCAGCCCTCACCTGGCGGGGTACGAGGCTGGTTGGTCTCTCGCAGGGGGTGCAGGGCAGCCGCCTGGAGCCGCAGCAGCTCGGCAGCCTCGGGGCGCTGGTGTGTGACCTGGAGACGGCCACCATCCCGGCCTCGGGTCCCGCCATCCTGGACAACCTGAAGCTCTGCCCGGCGCTGACGGGGGCACAGCAGGACGCCCTCAATGCCCTGCTCCTCACGGGGGACACAGCGTACGGGTGAGGAGCCTTCCTGCTCGTGGAGGGGTGGGCGGCGAGCAGGAGGGGTGAGCATCCACGGGGGTGCTGAGCTGGTCCTTCTGCTGCCGCAGGGATCCTTCAAGCTGGGACTTACGGACTCTGCAAAATTTGGGGCCGCTCGTGCTGGCGCTGAACCAGACCACGCTGAGTTTGGTGGCCGAGGTAAGGTCCCTCCTCGGGGGGAGGTGTCCATCAGCCAGGTCAGCTCCGAGGCTGGGGGACCCAGCACCCTCTGTCCCTGTGCCCCCCGGTCCCAGCACCCTGTACCCCCTCAGGCAGCACGGGAGGATTTCAGGAGGAGCATCGTGGCCGCCTACAGCAGCCAGGGACATTCCCAGCGGGAGAAATCCCTGATCCTCCTCAGGGTCTTTGCAGCAGCATCAGCTGCCTCCCACCCCAGGCTGAAGCGGAGCACGGACCGTGAGTGTTTCCCTTCCCTCTGGCCAGTCCAGAGCTCTGGGAAGGGAAAATGCCCCGGGGCTGGTTGGCTTCTAGGAGCTCCCAGAGGGACCAGGCAGAAATCTGGGATTCCCATACACTGGGGAAGTGAGGAAATGTCCTAACAGCACGGTGGGGGGGTTGCTCTTACCTGGGAGCAGTGATGTGGTGGCAGCACTCGGGAAGGAGCTGGGACAGTGGGACACTCCCCAGGCAGGGCCAGCACCAGGGCAGGACGCTGCAGGATCAGAGGATGCTCGTGTAGGGGACACGGAGCAGTTTTAGTTGCTCTTAATAAGCACAAGTGGGCTGGAAAACATCACCAGGTTCCCCAGGAATCACTTTAGGGAATGAGGGCAAATGAGGCACCTCCATGGGTTGGGGACCAGGGGATGGGAGGAGGATCCACGGTGGGTTGAGCCATGTTTTTGTGATTCCCTGTGCTTCACCAGGGCACTTCCAAGGGGCTCTGAGCCCAGGGCCAGATGGGAAGGGGACACACAGGACACACACCCTCTGCCTGACACAGTTCCTTGCCCTCAGGCTGCCCATCTGAGCCCATCACTGCCGACTCCATCCTCGTCCTCACCGCTGAGCAGCTTGACCTGTGCCTAAGCAGTGATTTCTTAATAGAAAACCTGGAGGCTGTGCTGGAACAGCCAATCCCCTCACAGTTTTCCAAGATCCTGAAAAAAAAGGTGGACCAGGTAAGGGGTGACACAGGGCAGGAGCCCCCCAGCAGCACGGGCACGATCCGGGTGGGGTAGGATGCGCTGTGGGAACAGGGATCAGTGAACACAGGGATGAAGGAGCCCGAGCGGGTCCTTTACACCCATTCCTGCCCTATTTTCCCTTCCCTCACCCTCTTTCCTGTCCCACGGGCCGGGCCCCACAGCTTTTCCCATTGGGGATCCCGGAGAAGCAGCTGAAGCGCCTGGGGATGCTGTCCCGCCTGTACACGGAGCAGGAGATCAGCCAGTGGTCGGTGACATCCAGTGACACCCTCTCAGCCCTGCTCAGCCCCTCGGGAGGACGGTGGGAGGACTCCCAGGTAAATCCACGGCAGCAGCAGGGGATGGGTGCTGGGGAACACAAACTTGGCTTGCTTGTGCCCCAGCCCGGCTCAGGGTGAAGGCGTTGTGGGGTTTTTGGGGGTTGGCAGCACTCCGGTCCTTACCGTGTCTCCCTTCCCTGCCCGTGTCCCCCCACGTGCCCTGTGCCCCTCAGGTGCAGCAGCTGCTCAGCAGGTACCTGGCCCTGGGGGGCTCCCTGACCGGGCCCCTGCTCCAGGAAATCGGAGGCGAACGCCTGTGCAACCTGCAGGAGGAGCAGATCCAGCAGATCCCCGCTGAAGCCATCGGGTGAGCCGCTGCTCAGGGATGCTGACCAGCCCGGAGAGGCCCTGGGGAGGTGGGTGCTGGGATGGAAGAGCCCCAGCTCCGTGTGGATCTCCCCACGCCCAGGCAGCACAGTGGGGTCGCTGTGCTCCAAGCGCAGACCCCACCTGAGCACCAGGACCACGAGCAGGGACCCCCCGCTCGTCCCTCCCAGCCACCAGAACACTCTGCCTGCAATTTGGGGTGCGGCTGACCTGTGCCCCTCCCTTCCAGGACGGCCGGGCAGTTAAACATTTCTTCGTGCTCCCAAACCAAGAAGGAGCAGCTCTACAGGAAGGCCCGGGAGGCCTTTGGCAGCCTGGCCAGCACCCCCGGGCCCTACTACTGCCGGATCCAGCCATACCTGGGTAGGTGCTTCTCCTCCACCCTCCCTCCCACCCACCAGGTTTGGGGTTTCTTCTCAGCCACAGACAGGTCTGACAGTCTCCAGAACCTTTCCAAATCCTCCCCAGAAGCACTGGAAGGGTTTGCACATCTCCAGGTGTCCCCTGCGCTCTCTTTAAGGTGGAGCTCCAGCAGAGGATCTGAAGGACTTGGCTAATACTGGTGTGGCCATAAACATGGATCTGGACACCTTTCTTGCCCTAAATCCCAAGGAACTGCAGGTACAGCCCCAGGATGCTGCTGTCCCTGTCCCCACTGAAGGGCAGGGCTGGCTGAGGGCTGAGCAGGGAGATCTTAGGCCAGAGCCCGATCAAATCACCGATTCTCCACTTTCTCACCCACATAAATTTCCTTTAGGAAGTTTTAGCTGCTCTGCAGCCCTGTTAGCAAAGCACTTGGGGCTGTGAGGGTGAGGGACGGGGCTGTTGTGTGTGTGTTGCAGAAACTCAGTGTCACCGACGTGAAAAATTTGCTCGGGGAAAATCTCCCTGAGCTGAAGGAAGCCGAGAACGAGCCCTTGGTGGTGAGCTGGGTGAAGACACAATCCCAGCGGGAGCTGGACTGCGTGCTGGGCATCGGCCTGCAGGGAGGGCTGCAGGAGCCCACGGGAACTGCCAGCCCTGCTCGCCCCACCACCCCGGCCAGCGTCACCTCCATGGCCACTGTCACCACCTCTCCTCACCCCACCACCTCAGCCAGTGTCACCCCCGTGGCCAGCAGCCCCATGGCCACCACCCTCCCCACTGTCCCCACCACCTCGGCCAGTGTCACCTCCATGGGCAGTGTCCCCACGCCTATCACCCTCCCCACTGTCCCCACCACTCCTCGCCCCTCGGCCAGTGTCAGTGTCCCNCCCCCCTCACGGCCATCCCCAGCCACTCGACTCCTCAGTCGAGCACGGTCCCCCCCAGGACCCCCACACTGAGCACTCTGAGCCCGACCCCTCCAGACACCCCCTCCCACATTGGGGGTCCCACTGTCCCCACTGCCACCCCCACTGCCACCCCCACTGCCCATCCCGCTCTGACCACCAGGGCCCCC
>VZTI01000696.1:517647-535287 GCA_013397865.1 Struthidea cinerea | reverse complement strand
CTTCCACCACCAAAACAACACCTGCAGGTGTTCCAGAGTCACCACGACCAACATCCAATGGACACATCAACCTGCAGCCTGCGCCTGGTAAGGTGGGAATGTTTGGAGCTGGGAAAGGCTTGGGAATGATGGTGAGGACAGAGTTGGCGGATCCCCCTTGTTCCTGGCTGGATTCGGCGCTGGGGGACAGCTGGGGACGTGGCTCTGCCAGCTCACGTGTGCCGTACACCTGGAGAATCCCGTTCCCTGTGTTCTCGCTCCAGGATCAGGATCCAGGCTCTCCTCCTGCCTCGTGCCCGTGCTGGCAGCCACCATTGGGACCGTTCTGCTGCGGGGGCTGCTCTGAGCCCACACCTCAGCACCGCCCACCCGCCACATCCCTCCCTCCATCCCAATGAAACAGCGCTGCCAAATTCCCTGCTGGAAAGCAGAAACCAGGAAAGGAAGAGAGAGAATTCATCCATTTGATGCCAGCACAGAATTTTTGAGGCTGGGCAGTGAAGGGGGACTGATTTTTCCAGCCCAAAGAAGCCGCACAGGTCCTTACTAGCGATTTACTCCCTGTAGTACAACCACCAGCAACGCTGACTGCTCTGCCAAGGCAAGAACACCAGGCCCACCTCCACCAGGGATTTTCTGTCTATCCCATTCCACTGGGATCTGTTAAGCAGTGGGACAGCTCAGGGATCTGAGTCACTGGTGGCCCAGCACCACAGAGAGAGACCCCCAAAATCATATTTAACTTTTTTCATTAACTGCTTTTGGATCAAGGTTTGTTCAAACCACACACAGACTCTCACAGGATGATTAGCTGGAGATAATTTATCTTGATTACTGTTCAGTGCTGTACAATAAAACATCACTCAACTATTTTTTTCCTAATCCAACGTGGTTTTTGAGGTGTTTAGTGCTTTGTGGGGAAGTTTTTCCAGCATAAATCTAAAGTCTGCAGTGAAGGACAGACCTGTTCCCTCTCTACAAAGCTCAGACAATGAAGATTGATAAGATATAAAATATATAAGTCCCTTTTTCCCCCCCAGACTCTCCTCCTGGAGGAAAGGGGGATGGCAGGAGCTGGATGCAGGTTGCAGTGAGGGGGTTTTTTGGACAGATATTTCCAATGAGTGGGGAAAAAAATGTGGAAAACCTTGTACAAAGTCCTTTCCCCTCCACGTGAGGAAGCTGAGAACGGCCTCAGCTCTTAAGTGTTGAGCAGCCAACTCCAAGGAAAACTAACAGGCAGATCCTGGGATTCTGAGCACCTAATCTGGGGGGATTCCTGCAGACAGGAAGGTGAGGGCAGCCTCAAGGAAGAGCAGAGAATCATCAATTTGCTTCTGGCATCTTTACTTTGTTCCAGGATTTATTTACAAGCAGCCGGAAAACTTGACTCCCACCCTGAGGTCTTGGCAGTGTCACGAGGTCAGGCTCTGAGAAATGTCATTTTTAACCTGCAGAACTCACCCTTAAACCCAGCAGCAAGACATGGTTTAGCAGTCGTTTCGGGTTGAACTGGGCTTGGGCTGTACCAAAGGCAAAGATCCTGCTCCAAAGAGGCTGGAATCTTCCCTTCAGGCAGAACTGGGTTTTTTTTCCCCAAGGGATTTGAAAGCCAAAAGTACCTAAAAGTGAGTCTTGGGCTGATCCCAGCTGCCTGGAGCTCCAGGTCTCAGAACAGGGCACAGGCTGGTCCCTCTCATCTTGGTTCCCTCGTGGGAGATGGTCAAGACAAGATGGACACCATGAGGAAGCTGAGGAGCAGTGCAGGCAGGAGGTGGAATGCCATGGCCACGGTCCCCAGAGGGGCTGAGGACAGTGCTGGAGGACAAGGAGGGGATTAGAGCAAAGAAATCAGGGACTGAACCACTTCTCCAGGGGGAAAACATCTCTCTGTGCCCCATCCAGGGATTCTCTCTGCCTCTCTAACCACGGCAAACACCAAGCCGAGTTTGGGAGTTGGAACTGGAGGATTCTCCAAGTTTCCTTCAACCCAAACCACGCTGTGATTCTGACTCTAAGCCCAAATCCAACACCCCCGAGGAGGAAGCCCTGGAAGTGCTCACTCATTTGGGATATTCAGCCAGTGAGGCTGCTCCCAGTGGGATTCCAGGATTGCTCCTCACGTTGGACCCAGAATTTGCCCGGCAGGGCTTCAGGCTCCTCAGCAGAGCTGAACTTGCTGCCCCCAGTTTTAGTCCTTGCTGCAACCCCAAAATAAACCTTTAAAGCCCAACCATGAGGGCTCCTAAAAATACCTGGGAATCTGGGGGTGACGATGTTGATGTAGCCCTCCTGCGTGCCCCCCGTGAGCCCGATGTGGAGCTTGTCCAGCTCCGACTGCTTCTGCACCTGGATCCATTCCCGGACAGGGGTCCTGTACTGCCACTGGGCCAGCTCAGGGAGGTTCAGCCCCAGCAGGCCCTGAACCTCCAGGGGTGTCAGGCTCTAGGATGAATCACAGAGCAGGGATTAGGGCTGGGAAGGCAGGGATGGAAATGACCCCTCCGGCCAGGGAAATGATGCGGTTTCCCTTGGGAGAAGGGGGAAGAACAAGGACAAATTCCCATGAGCGGTTTCACTGGGACAAGCTTCCCTCAGGACGTGGTGGTTCCACAAGGGCTCTTTCTGTTGGCCTCTGATGCCAAATCTCCTGCACTCAGCTGAGGGTCCCATCCCTGCCTAAATCACTGGGATTTCTGCCCAAATTGGTGACATTAGTGGTTGCCTTGTCTGGAGATCTGTGGTCTCGTGGGCCCGTCCCCTGCTCCTGCCACTATGAGAACCTGCCCTGAAGAAATTCCACTGGCTTTGCATCCAGCTAGGACTCCAAATTATATTTTTTAAGGAATTTCAGGACATTTCTCCACTTTCTATTAGTCTAACATCTCTAGATTTATTCTAGCTCTAGAACAAGCTAGAAATCCAGCTCTAGATTTGGTGGAATCACTCCTGATTTCCATCAATGGACAACACAACCAAACCCAACCGCTCAACGTAACAAAACGCAAGGAATTAAAGAATTCCAAGGTCCAGCTCACCATCAGAGACTCTCTTCTCAAAGTCACAAACGTGCTCACGTTCATGTTCACGTTGGCCTTGCTGAGAGCCTTGAGATCTGCAGCCGGAGCCCCACCTGACACCAAAGCAAGGAGAACATCAAGAAAATCAAGGTCATCCTTTGGATGATCCCAAAAGAGCTGTGCTGGGTGTCTGCACAAAATGAGGATTTCTCCACAATTCATTAGGCTGGGGCTGATAGCACAGTGAGGTCCAACTGCAAAATACATGGATGCTCCTCCCTTTTTTTTGGGAGTTATTTTGTTGGGCATTAAAAATCTGTGGTAATGCCAGACCAGTGGAAAGAGGGGTGAGAAGAATTGGGAAAAATTCTTGGCTTAACATGGAAAGAAAAAAAATCAATTTTGTGACGTGGAAAAGGGCTGTGAGATAAATCCTGAGTTTGATTTTCCCTGTGATGGTCTGGAAACCGATTGGGGCAATTTAAAGCAAGCACAGAATCCTTCAACAATATTTTATGCCATCAACAGGTTGGAAAGATAAACTTTTAACAACTTGGCTTTGAAAATTCCCAGACTTTAGGTGGATTGTGATACCCATTTGGCTTGCGGCCAAGGGTTCTCTTTCCCCATAACATCCTGGTTTTTTACATACCCAGGTAAGGCAAGATCAGCTCATAGTAAGCAGGTAAATGGTGCTGGCCAGAGAAAGCCTTTTTGGCTTTCTCGTACAAGATGTTCTTCGTCTCCTGTGAGCAGGCTGAAGGATTCAGAGATACCAATCTGCAGAAAAATAAAGATTTAGAGTGAAAAAAGCTTTTATTATCTTCAACCTGCACAATTTTCACATATTCTGAGTGTTTCTCTGGGATTCTCTGCACAGCACAGGTGATCCCTTCTTCCCAGATGTAGGGAGAAGCTGAAAAGAAAAATAATGGCTCCGTTTCCTGCTGAGAATTTGTCCTTCAAGTGATGATGTCTCTGATGGTGCCCAATAAATTTGTGCGCTTGCCAAGCTGTAATTAATTAATTTCATTTAACAGTCTTCCAGATGAATCTAAACTGGAAATGCTTAAAAACCACGAGGATGTGGCACTTGAGGACACGGTTCGGTGGTGACCATGGCGCTGGGTGAGGATCTGAGAGGCCTTTTCCAACCTCAACCATTCAGTAATTCTATGGAATTAAATGTAATTAACTCTTGTGCAGATGAAAGCAGGCATAGAGTCAGATCTGCTGCCTGCTGAGCTGAAATGGAGCTTGACTGGAAATCTGAGCCTGCCTGGCAGGATGGAGATCAGCAGGATGGGCACCAGCAGGTTTTAAACCCCGCCACAGAGCGGGTTCTGAGCTGCTTCCTAAATTTCCTTTCCCTGAGAGCAGGAAAAAGGAAAAAGCACTTGCAGGTGGGAAAGGGCTTTTGGAAGAAGCCAAGGACACCCCAATTTTTGACTCACTTGAGGCTGGGAGGGTCGATGGCATCCAGCTCGGTGGCGTTCAGCAGGCACACGTACGTCGTGCCGATGGCGTTCAGGGCCGTGGCATTCAAGGCATTGCCCAGCCCCACGTAGCGTTTAATTGCTGCCGAGGCCTGGAAACACAATTAATTAGATTAATTTAATTGAACCGGAACTTGTGGCTTCATCCCCAAAAGAAACACATGCAATAATTACAAAAATAAAAGCAAGGTAACTTCAAATTATTCGTTTGGGCCTCGAGGATGGTCCATCCAACCTGGTGGCACCACAGACGCTTCAACCTCCTCAGAACCCACTCAGTTAATCCTAAACCAGCCCCCAAACCAGGAAAGCAAAGCCAAGCCCCTACCAGGGAATCCGAGGGCTGACTTTTCAGGAAAGCAGCCAACGTGTCAGCTGAGCTCATCTTCCAGGTGGAGATTTCCTCCGGGGTGATGAGAGAAAGCAGAGGCCTCAGGTTGGAGAGCAGGCTTTCGGGATAACCATCGGGATACATCTGCGGAGACACCGCTGTTAAAACTACAAAGTGGGGCAGTGGGGCTGAGGGAGATGGGGTTTGCTCTGAGGGAAAGGGGAAATGATGAATTTAGTGCTGTTTTCAACTCTCTAATGGGAGATTGGAGGGAGGATGGAGCCACGTTCCTCTCAGAGGTGCCCCGTGAAAGGCTGAGGGCCAACAGGCAAGGAAAACTCGGATTAGATCTAGAAATAAGAGATAAGAAATAAATATTTTCCCAGTAAAGCTGGCCGAACCCTGGGAGAGGAGCCGAGAGACAGCGGAGTCACATCCTTGGAGATCCCAAATTCACCAGACCCTGAGTAAGTGGTAATCTGACATTTTCGGGCTGGTATTACCTCATCCATGTATTCCTTGAGCACAGCCAACTGTTGGACGCTGAAGGCGTAGGTGAGGATCTGGGACAGGTGATTATCCAGGGAGACATTCCGGAGGCAGGCACGCAGCTCCTCGGGGGTGTAGTAGGTGGGCATCAGGTCATTTTCCAGAACTGCCTCTGTTATCTCCTTGTCAGCTGGGCAACCTGGTGAAGCCATGGCAAACTCAGGGTTAAATTAAATCCTTTTGCTCCAAGCTTTGAATCCCAGAATCATTTTGGTTGGAAAAACCTCCAAGGTTGATCTGTGCCAGATCCGCACTTTGTCCCCTGCTCGGAGCACTGAGTGCCACGTCCAGGAGTTCCTTGGACACCTCCAGGGATGGGGACTCCAAACCTCCCTGGGAGCCCCTTCCAAGGCCTGACAAGCCACAGGCTCCTGGGTGATCCCCGATGCCAGTGGGAATGCCTCTGGATCAGAGGGAGCTCCCGTACCATCCGCTCGCTTGTGCCGGCTGGGCAGCAGCTCCCCAACGACGGTGCCCAGCTCTTCCCTGGACAGGCGGGAATCCCGGGCAAAGTTTCTCAGCCAAGTGGTTAAAGTGTTCTGCAAGGAAAAGGGATCATCAGGGGGATTTGGGAATCCTGGATGTGCCTCCAGCACAACTTCTGCCACTCCAGGCTCTGAGCCTGGAGAGCCGGCCTTGCTGAGCCAAAAGCAATTCCTGAAGTGTCTGAACTCTCCCTATCCCCCAGCCTGTCAGTGGCTGCAGCTCCTCACAAAGCACTGCGAGAGTTATTCCCGCTCTCCCCACAGTGACAGGAAGGGGATGACAGTGACCTGGATTTGCAGTTCCAGGCTGTCAGCTCGAGGAACCCTCACTTGTCACAAACCATCATCCCTTTGGCACCAGGCTTCTTTTAAAAGGAGAAACTGCTGAAAGCAGACCGGTTCAACAACCCCCAGCATATTTCACCCAAACTCCAGGCCCCAGGAGTGCTTCCCAAACTCCCCAGCCCTGTCTGAAGAACTCACCTTGGGAATCTGCTGCAGGATGCTGTGGTCCAGCACAGGGATCAGCCCGCTGAGCTCGCTCAGGGTGAAGGCTGACCACGCTGCAGGAGGCCTGCAGACAAAAACGAGCAGGGATCAGCTCTCAAGGAAGAGCAAAACCAAAATAAACACCTTAAAACCCCCCAGGATTACGTCCTTGTAACATTTGATGTTAAGAAAACACGGGGTTTAAATCCTAGAACACCTGCATCGCTTCCTGCTGCCCAGAACCTCATTGCAGCAGAGCTGAAGTTGTCAGGGACGTGAATCAGGGCAGCTGGGTGGGAAAATGGCCTTGAACAAATACATTCTTTTCTTAAGCATGGAACCCAAAGAATTTCTGTTGCTTGCTATGGCTCAGTTCAGTGCCAGGATCTCAGGGCAACTGATACGGGAAGGAAAATATTTTGCTTCCGTCTGTGTTAGAATCAGGGGTTTATCAAACATCTGTCACTGGACAGGTAGAGGCAGAATGTTTCCTCAAAGTCTGTGCCTGACAGACAGCTTGAACTCACCTGTGGTCACCAGGCCAGTCAGAGAAGTTTGATTAATGAAAAAAAAAAAAAAACAGAAGAAAAGCTTTTATAACTCGAGCAAGAGAGAATTTCAGGAGAATTTCACCCAGGCCTTTCAGCTGAAATAATTTCAACTAAAACAACATAAAAGACCCAATGGAAAGCTCAAAAGCAATAAATTTTTCTAGTTTTTGATCAAGGTGGTTGGCGGGAGTTCACTCAGGTCTTAATAGGACAAAGGGTTTGATTAAGGGAACAGTTTGGTGATGTCCAGGAGAAAAACCCATACCCAAAGGTGGTGTTGCCACTGCTGATGACATCCCTGATCGCCTCTTCTTGGTCAGGCAGGAAAGATCCACACTGGCTCAAATCCTTCAGCAAACTCCCACCAGAACTCCTGATGTATTCCCCACCCAGGTCACAGACCAGCCCTCCCAGCATCTCGGCATTTTCCTCATTTATTTGTGTGCCAGGGATTTTCTGAAATGAAGGCAGAGGCATTAACCGGGATGGAGCACCCCTGGATCCCAACCCCTGCAGGGTCCCCGTCCCTCCCCACGTACCAGACACGCCAGAGCCTCCAGGAGCAGCTGCTGCCTCTGAGGGGCCTCTCTGGGCAGAACATCCACGTTTGCCTTCCCAACATTGATGAAGAACTGGCTGCAGCTCCCTGTGGCTGCGTAGTCCGAGGGGCTGGAAAGACAAACGCTCCGTGAATTCTAGGGAATGAAAGCAAGCTCAGCACAGAGCGTCCGATAAAACACCTTCCACGCCTGCACACTGAACTCCGGGGGTTGTTCTTCCCTAGTTCTCTTCTATTCCACATCCTTTAAAAATCAATTCTCACCCTAAGGAAACTGTTGTGAGACGCAGCTTAAAACTCTTCAGGGTTTTGATATAGAACCACAGTGGAAAAGTAGCAGAACAGGAAATCCACTTTATTCCCTGTTTTCTTTAATGTTGTATTCAACAGAATAAATTCAGAAGCCTGGGAATGCTAAAACTTGGCCTCGGACACTTCCAGGGATGGGGCAGCCACAGGTTCTCAGGGAAATCTGGGCCAGAGCCTTTCCACCCTCACAGGGAAGGATTTCTTCACAATATCTCATATAAACCTTCCCTCCTTCAGCTTTCTGCAATCCCATTTTTTACTGCCCAGAAAGAGGCCTAAACAACTCTGAAATACAAATCAAACTTCACATTACCAGCCTGGTTATAAATTAATCCTGCTTTTCCCACGAAGTACTAAGGCAACAACAGGAAAAGCACAGCACGGCTACCTTAAAAACAGCAATAGCTCTTTAGGGTAACTGTCCAAATCCTTGGGAATCCCATGCAGGGTCACCATCTTCAGTAAGCAGCTCAGCTGGAAGGACACCGAGATTGCATCAAGGAGAGAAACCACCATGAAGCAGAAGAAAAAGATAAAATCGAGATTTTACTCTGCTCCAAAGAAAGGAAAAAAAAAAAAAAGGGTGAAAAAAGATGGAAATTGGAGGGTTTGGTTCCTGAGAACCAAACTGGGTTTGGACTCCTCCCCTCTTCAGGGAAATTCAGAACTGTGGGAGGGACACCCAGGACATTTGTTCATAGGAAGGAACCCACAGGGATCATCCAGTGCAGCTCCTGCCCTGCCCAGACACCCCAACAACCCCCACTGTGCCTGTGTCACCCTCTGGGAGAAGAACCTTTCCCTAAAATCCATCCTAACCCCCCTGGCACATCCCTGTTCCAGCCCCTTAACTCCAAGTGTTGTTCTGGCTGAAGAATCCCCTTTGGAACCTTCAGGACAACATCAAACACTTGGGAATGTGGGAACTACCTGGTCCTGTCCCAGCCTGACGTTCTTCTTCCTCATGACTTTGGCCAGCTCCTGAAACCTTTCTGCTCCCACAGCGCTGGCAGCCGCACAGGTGAAGCCTTGGAGGACAGACTGGGAAAGCCTGGGAATTTCCAGAAGGAAAATCAGACGGGAAAGGCCTTCAGGAAGGTGCATTCAGAGCAGGACACTGCTTACTCCACTCTTTTTCCAGATATAAGTCATGGTTTTCATCATTTTCATCTCAGATATTTCAAAAGACAATCAGCCCCTCTAAATGAATCCCTGGAATCGCCCTGTGGAAGGCTGGCGTATTCCCTGATTGGAAATGCCTTCCAGAGGCAATCTGGAGCAAGATTCCAGGTGCAGCCTGAGGCAGAAGCATTATTTTAGAAACAAATTGTGGCCTCTGGGTGTATTTTACAGCTGAGCCCCAGTAAACCTCAGCGTTCCATGTCGGTGTTTGGGTTCACATTTTCTTTCCTATCTGTTTCTATGGATTCAACAGGGTGGATGTGCCACATGCACCACAGGAAACACGGGAATTGCCAGGAAAACAAACGGAAAATGGAAGGAGAAGAGGAACAGCTCTACCTGCTGAAGTCAGGCTCTGCCTTTACCACATCACTGAAAAACATGGCAGCCTGGGAAGCAAAGGCAGGGGTCAGTGGTTTTCCAGGAGAAACGGCTCCATTTCCAGGTGGATTTGTGGAACTCATGGCCCCACAGAGGCCAGGGCTGGCAGGGAGGGGAAGGAGGACCCCACCCCCATTACCTGCTCTCTGGTCCACGGTTTATTGTTGAGGTCCTGCACATTTGGCTTCTCTTCCCCAAAAACAAGCAGGGATTTTGGAATGTAGCTGGCCAGAGCACTGGGAATGAGTTTGACCAGCTCAGCGGGGTGGCCAACACTGGAGGAAACCTTTAAAAAAACCCAACAGGACAAACCGTGGAAATCCCACACAGTTTTAGTCCAAATCACGGCAATATCAGAACCAGAGAATTGTTTAGGCTGGAAAAGACCTCCAGGATCAAGTCCAACCTTGAATGAATTCTGCTCCATTTATATTCTTTCCCTGGGAACATCTACTGACTGGGAAGCAGTTTCTGGGACCACCCCATAAAACAAATCACTCCTGCCCATGTCCCCAAGAGGCTGAGCAGGCCAAGGACACTGACACAGGCCCAGTGACAGGACTTGAGTCACTTGTCCTGCTGCCCCCTGCCCGGCCGTGACAATTCCCACAGGGAATGCTGCCTGGATGTGCAGCTGTGTCACACCCAGCCCCAGTGCTCCCAGTCCTGCTCCTCTGTGAGGCCTGAAGAGGAAAAACGAGGTCACCTTTTCCACCAGGATCCTTTTCAGAGCAGAGGGCAGCAGGTCCATGTGCTGGGCAAAGCCGGGCAGCTGGAGGGCCTCCAGGACAACTTCTGGGGACAGGCTCCAGAGCGTGCTGCTGTTGAGGCCACCCACCAAACTCCCCAGCTCTGCCAGGCTCTGTCCATCCAGGATCTGCAAGGGAATCCCAGAATAATTTAGGTTGGAAAAGACCTCTGAGATCCTCGAGTCCAAGCTGTGCCCGATCCCCACCTTGTCCCCAGCCCAGCCCACCGAGTGCCACATGCAGAAATTCTTTGGATACCTCCAGGGATGGGGACTCCAAACCTCCCTGGGCAGCTCTTTCCAGTGCCTGACCACCCTTTCCATGAGGAAATTCCTCCTGGATTTGCAGATCTCTGTACCTGGTAGCCGGAGCGGAGCAGTTTGTTGACGATAGCCCTGGACTGCTCAGCATTCCAGCCACAGACGCTTCCCAGGGCAGGCAGAGCTGCTTCCAGGTGCTCCTCAGGGATGCTGTTCTGGATGCTGGACACGGAGAGCCCCAGGGCAGCCTGGCCCAAGGCTCCCAGGACCGCTGGAGAGAAATCCTCCAAGTTCCTCATCAGGGAGGATGCGACCTGCAAAGGCCCCATGGAGACAGAACAGAGTCAGGGGAGCAAAAACAGGAGACCTTGGATCCCACAGCCTTTGGAGGTCTCTTAAATCCCTGGATTTCTGGCTCAAGTTTTCATGCTGAAGGCTGTGGATGGACCATTTCCAGCACTGAGAATTGTGAGGTGATGAAAACCCAGCCAGACACCACAATAGAGACACGAGATGACCTAGAGGAGTGTGACAAGAGGGGACACACGAGCTGGGCCTCAGCCCCGCCAGGTTTTGTGCAGGTGACGCCTTAGGTTTTAACTTTTATATTTTTTCAACTCCTGTACTGCTTAGTGTGTAGCACTTGAGGTTTCTTGTAGCCTGTTCATTTCTGCTCTCTCATGCTAGTTAGACACAACAAAGCCTCTCCAGGCCTGCTCTCCAAGGACACCCAGACCGTCCTAGGCCCAAAATGTGTAAACCAAAGACTCTAAAGCAGGAGGCAAGCTTGGGGAAATTACATCATTAAACTGAAGCTTTAATTGGAGAATTAACCCTGATATGTAAACAAACCAAATCTATAAAAGTGTGAAGGACTCGTGACCTGCCATCCATCTTGGAGTCCGTCTTGGCAGTGGCCTCTGGCTCCCCAGGGGGTACCTTTGAAGGCCTTTCAAATAAATACCTACTTTTATTCCCTTATTCTGTCTAGTCTCTGTGTCTAAGAGGACAGTCAAGGCACCACAGGTGAGTGAATTCCCAGGGGCTCACCTGCAGTTGCTGCGCTGCCAGGCAGGAGGGAGCTCCCTCTCCAGGCATTCCCTTGGTCCATGAGCAACTCTCCCCGAGCCTCTGGGCCACGGCCAAAGCCTCCTCCCTGCTCAGGTTCCTCACAGCCGAGGGGCTCAGGGAGCAAATAAATCTGTCTGGGAGGCTGCAGGGAGAGAAAAGGAGAGGCTGCCAGTCACAGAGTGGCTCCATCAGACCTCTTCCCCTTTTCCAGAGGGTGCTCTTTTCCAGGCACATTTCCCCTGACTCCTTTGAGCTCAGAGAGCTGAAAAACTCTGGAAGCACTGCTGGCCATCCACAGGAGCTGGCACTGCAGGGAAATCATCTCCCAGGAAATAGAACTTGGGATCTGGCCCTCCTCAAAACCAAGGGCCGTGGGATTCTTTGAAAACGAAACCCTTGAACAGAAAATTAATGGAACCTTTCAAGAGGTTTCAATGAAATCCCCACTCAGGCTCTTGCTGTGTCACAGTCCTGTGCTGAGCCATCCCAGGAAATCAGATCTCATCACCTCCATACCTTGACAGTGGAAAACCAGGAGCGGAGGTCAGGAGGAGGGTGTAGTACAGAGCGGTGTCCCGGAGCAAGGTGAGGTTCCCGACCATCTCCACATTGACCGGATCCCTGGCAAACTTTTGAAGCTGAGGGTGAAGAAAAATAAAAAGGGAAAGTAATTCAGATGGATTCTTCAACCCTGACAGTGACGTGGGACAGTCTGAACCAACCTCAGGGTTTTTCACCTGGGTTTAAAGTCGTGCTGAGGTTTATTTTTTTTTTGTTTTCAAGTAAACAGTGGGATCTTGATCATGTTTGGGGTTGTTCCTCTTACTGACTCCAGTTTGCTCCCTGCAGGACTCCCTTTGTGAAACCAACTCCTGTGCGAGTCCCTCATCACACGATGGGAGGAAATAATTGCAGCGACTGTTCACCTCAAATTAACAGGAGAAATATTCCTGCTGGCAGCATTCCAGAAATGCTTTCAGGGCCAGGTTGGACAGGGTTTGGAGCACCCTGGGATAGTGGGAGGTGTCCCTGCCCATGGCAGGGGGGGGAATGAGATGAATGAGCTTTAAATCCTTCCAACCCAACCATTCCAGGATTCTGATTTTGTTCAGGGCAGGATTGTGACCTCCCAGGGTCTCCATCTGCACTTACGGTTGGTTCATCCCCAAAAAGCTGCAGGTCCTCCACGGTGGCATGCTCCAGAAAGGATCCAAGAAAATTCCGAAACCAGGCAGTGGAATTCAGACCGGGAATGGCCTCACTGTAGCATTTCTGGCTGGATTCTGCAGTCAGGCGGGCAGAAAAAGAGACACCATCAAACCACAGCCTGGGTCAGGAAATCAGCGGGAATTGGGGATTTCTGGGGGTGGAAGAGGCTTCAGTCCATCAGGGAACTTGGAGAGCTCCCTGGTCACACCTTCCACTCAAATCCACGTGTTCACACCACAAATTCCCATGGGACAGGACAAACACCTCGGGAAGGAATCCCAGCCCCCCCCAAATATTTCATCCCCAGCTTCTTTCTTCCTCCCTCCAAATCCACCAGAAGCTTTTTGCAGGACATTCACTCACTGCATAGAAGCTCCTGCCATGGGTCCCTTTCTGAGCTGGATTCTTTAACTCTCAGAACCAATCCCTGCGCCTCCTTTTCCCAGCAAAAGCAGGAAATGCAGTGAATTTAAATCAGCATAGCCCTGACTGTGCTGATTTGTAAAAATCTGGGTTAATAAGGGTTTCAGGCAGGGAAATGATTCCCGAATCCACTAATTACTGACATTCCCAGCCTGTTCCTATTGGAGATTCACAAAAACCCCGTGAAGCCTCAGCCCTGTGACAGATCCCAGGGAAATCAGGTCATTTACCATCCTGGATGAGGAAGTGCTTGATCCCAGCATAAAGATTCCTCTGCTCTTCCACAGGAAGCTGGGAATAGATTCCATCCAGGGCAGCGACTCTGCACACGGGTAAGGAAGGCAAACACCTCAAGCATTGCTGAGGTCAGGGTTGGGCTCTCACAAAACCCACTGATATTCCCAATCCCATCCTTTTCCAAAGTGATTTTCCCTCACAGGAGCCCCCAGGATGCCCCAGGACGCTGCTGGAAATGGTCCATCCACAGCCTTCAGCATGAAAACTGAGCCCGAAATCCAGGGATTGAAGACATCCGAAGAGGGGACACTCCTCACTTACACCAGCCGGAATTCCTCACAGGACACGGCCTTGGCACGGAGGCAGCCAAAGACCTCGGGCTCCACCAGGAATGGCTCCAGTCCCTCATGGACCCACTGGGCCAGCACTGGGGGGTTCTCAATGCCAGGCACTTGCAGCATCCTCTCCCACAGACCATTCATGAGGATCAGGCTCCACTCCAGGGAAAGGGGCACGTGGGAAAACTGGAAGCAGGAGAGGAGAAGAAACGCCTGAATTCCAGGGAATTCTAACCAGACATCAGCATAAATCCAAGCAAATCTGAATGCTAGGAACAGAGACTGTTGGTTGGAATGGGGCTCTTTCCAAAATAAGAGAAAAAATAATCAGGGGATTTGAAATAAAGCCTTTTCCTGGAGAACAAACAGTTGGATTTGGGAATACTCACCCGCTGGCTGAACATGGACAAGGAGGCCAAAAGCTTCGTGGTGTCATATTTGGAAAAGAACAGAATGGAATATTCTGGATCCATGGCTGTGGCAGGTTTAGAGGCCAGGCAGGAATATAAGGATATGAGGAAATCATCCTGAAGTTCCTGGAGCCAAGCTCCCTGGAAAAGGGAAATGCAGCTGAAGGTGATAAAGGATGGGTCAGGTTTAGAGGTGAAATCACCTTCAGGGGGCTCACCCACACCTGGGCATTTGGGAAGGGATTCCTCCCTTGAGGGGGGGTAAAACACTGGCACAGGTTTTAAAAGCTTTATCCAAAAAAAAACCCACCCAAAATTGCCATTTGATCTAACTAGAAACTTCCATGAGGAACTGTCTAATTCCCAAACATTTTTCAGGGAAACAAACAGAAGACAAAAACAAAACCAAGAAGAAAACAAACACCAAAAAAAGCCCAAAATCCACCCCCCCCCCCAAAAAAAAACCCATTGACAAATATTTCCAGAAATGCCATCTTTTTGTTAGAAATATTTACTGAAAAACACAAATTGCTGTCAATTTAATTGCAATTACTGGCAGCAACTTAAGAGATAATGACAAAAGCAGGAAAGAAAGTAAACCTGGAATACTCCAGGTGGCATTTTCCAGACTGCAACCACTTCTAATTGTGCTTTTACCTCTTCTAATTGTGTTTTATCCCAACGGCCCAGGCTGACCCTCCTGCAGAGATTTGTTCCAAAGCTGTGATGCCAATTTTTAAGAGCCAATTTGATTGGGAAAGTTCCTTTGTCCCACCTTCCTTCTCACTTGGGTGGTTTGGAGAAGGGAATCCCCACTTCCAAAAGGTCTCCGTGGTGGTTTGGCCACTCCTGAGCCCCATGGCACAGAGCAGGTGCCCCCTGAGGGGTGGCACTGCCATAGCTTGGGGCTGGGGGTGGATGAAAACCCGGACTGCTCCACCCACAGCCACCACTGGGGATGTTTTTAAGCCAGAAGTGACAGAATTCCCAAGGAAAACAAATCCCAGCACCACGGGAAGCAGGGGATGTTTCCTTACCTGTGCACAGGCGAATTGGCCAAAAGTGAGGCTGCACGGGGACGTTTGGCCTCGGGCCACCCCCAAGAACTGCTCCTGGCTGGCACTGGGGGAAAGCAAGGACAGCACTGGGAAAGCTGCAGCAGCTGGGGCAGGATGGGCTGGGAATGGGGGAAACTGGACGGGGAGCTGGGGCAGGACTGGGTGGGATAGAGCTGGTGGGGAGCTGGGGCAGGACTGGGTGGGAGCTGTGGAAGAACTGGATGGGGACAGAACTGGTGGGGAGCTGGGAGGTTTTAAAAGCTTTATCCAAGGTAGAACTGGAGGGGAGCTGGGGCACATCTGGATGAGGGCACAACCAGTAGGGAGCTGAGCACCAAACTCGATGGGGGCAGGGCTGGTGAGGCACTGGGGCAGAACTGGGTGGGGAGATAAAAGCAGGACTGGCTGGGACTGGATCTGAATGGGGGCAGAACTGGAGGGGGACAGATCCAGATGTGAACAGGCACCCCCTTAGCAGCCCGGCTGCAAACCCGGCCCAGAGCACATCTGGCAAGGATATATTGAGTGCCTGCGTGCCCCTGAGCAGCGTTTTGCTGGCTGATTGCTCCCCCAGGCAGGGACAGCTCTCCCGGGAAGGAGCCAGAGCAGGAGCAGAGCCAGGCAGCTCAGCCCACACAGCAAACACAGGGGCACAAAGCGACAGCACAGGATGAGGATTGCTGGCAGCAGGGACAGGGAGGGGTGGATTGTTGACCCTCAGGTATAAATCAGGATCAGTGAAGGTCTGGAATGGAGCTGTTTGAGCCCCACTTGGAGCCAAGATAAGCTCAGCACCAATGCCAAGGTTCTTGGCTGCCTCCCCAGAGGCGACCCTGCCTTTCTTTGTCCTGCACAGACGCAAAACCCCAGGAAGGCACTTTCCCTTCACTGCTTGAACAAGTGCAACCGGAGCCCTCCCTGCCCACAAGCAACCCCGGGGCTTTCTGGGCAAAAAAGGGTTCAGAGGGATTTTCTTTTAACCCAAGAAACCTGAATCACTCCCAAGGAAATGCTGCCACAACCGTCTGTGGATGGCTCACATACCTTTGCACCGAGGCACAGACGGCAGATTCTGATTCCCAAAATGAAAAGAGAGACAAAGATAAGGAATTGTGAGAGGAATTGGCACACGGAACCCTGTCTGAATTTTCCTGGGGGAGGATATTTGGGAAGAAACTCACCATTGACGGGGGAGCTGGAGCACTGCACCAGGAGAAAGAGAAAAGAGATGATGTTAAAATGCAGTTCTAACATTATCTGTGATCACTGCAGACAGACAGGTGGGAGCTGCAGCCATTTGGATTGGGATGCGACCTGAACACACTCAAATCCCAAACCCAGAGCTCCCAATCCACTAAATTCATCCAGGTTACTGCTCTGTATCTCAAGCAGCTGGAAAGTGCCAGGTTATCCCACCACTCAAGCACGAGGAGGGAATGTTCTCCTGATGATCTGAGCATGCTCACGTTGGAGTGTGGTTCCAGAGGAAGGGGGGTTGGAACTGGATGATCTTTAAGGTCCCTGCAACCCAAACCATTCTGGGATGTTTTGAACACACGGATTTGCCTTACCAGCTGTGTCCCAGCCGCAGCTGCAGCAGCTCCCTGCCACCCTGGAAGACAAAGAGCCGTGGTGTTAGAGCAAAGCCAGGACAAAGCTCATTCCCACCGCTCAGCCCCAGCCATCCCTCAGCTCTCTGCAGGGTTTTAGTGCTCATTTTTCACCCGGGATTTCACACTCTCCTCCCTGCTGTGGTCCCTGAGGGGTGACAGACACGAGGTCCCCCTCTGCCCCCCAGCTCAGCCTGGCTGTGTCCTGGTGACACGAGGGATGTCCTGCATCTGTTCCCAGAGAGGGACAGCAGAGGAAGGACAGAAACGACACTCAGGGGACACTCCTCTCGAGGATTTCAGTGCTCCACAGGCAGGGATCAGCTCAGGAATCACTTCAGTTATCATTCCATGTGCTTTTAGTTTTGCAGCTTCTTGTTCCTTACAGTGCCCCCACATGGGAATCGGAGCATGGCCTGGGCTGGATTTCACTTATTTCTCCTGCTAATGCCTCAAATGGATCAAAACCCCGATGCTGGTGTGGGAACCCAGCGCAGGACAGCCCTCCCCCAGTCCTGCCCCAGAGCCCGGCAGGGATTTACCGGGAAAAGCCAAACTGCTCCTTCCTGGCAGCTCTGCACAACCCTCCACCCTGCTGTCCCTCATTCCCCATATTCCAGAGTGATCCTGATGGCAACTTCCATCTCCCTGCCAGTGCCCCGGAGCCGGGAAGGTGGGAAATACCAGGGCAAGAACCCAGGAACAGCACGCACGGGATAAAGCCGGCAGGAGGATGATTCCCTGAGCCTGCCACGCTCAGCATCCCTCATGCACAGAAAAAAGGGAAAGGTGGAGCTTCCCAGTGTTCCTGGTGGGACAGAACCAGGGGAATGAGAGCAGGGAGAGGGAGGGGACACAGGGAGGGGCGGCTGCAGCGCCACAGCCACGGCTGGATGGCACAGGGTGATGGAGGAGGAGGAGGA
>VZTI01000696.1:462667-511157 GCA_013397865.1 Struthidea cinerea | reverse complement strand
TCAGGGGAAGAACGGGAAGGTTTAACCCTTTCCTGCTCCGCGGCAGCGTCTGATAAATAAACAGGTACCCAGCAGGAGCTGCCCGAACATCCCCGTTCCAGACAGCACACAGGAGGAACTTCACCTAATTTTGTACCTAATTCTCACTATTATTATTATTATTATTATTATTATTATTATTATTATTATTATTAACCTTTCAGAGCCTGAAACATTCGCTGGGATTTAATTTTGGGATTCCCCCTGAGGCAGGAGATTCTCAACAGCCACCATGGTGTGCGTGAAAGAAGAGGGGTTACCACCAAATTTTCCTAGCGCTGACACCTTTATATTTGTTTAGGACTCCAAGCGGCCTTATATATTATTAGTTTATTCCAAAAAGTTGATATCTACAGAGCAAAAATACGCAATCTGACATTACAGTTGCGGCGGTGTGGCGGGCCCGTTGTACGACAGTGCGGCGGCTTGCTTTGCGGCGGTGTGGCGGGCCCGTTGTACGACAGTGCGGCGGCTCGTTTTGCGGAGGTGTGGCGGGCCCGTTGTACGACAGTGCGGCGGCTCGTTTTGCGGCGGTGTGGCGGGCCCGTTGTACGACAGTGCGGCGGCTCGCTTTGCGGCGGCGATGGCGGCCCAGTTCAGCGGGGTGCTGCAGCTCACGGAGCTCGACGATTTCATCGCGCCCTCGCAGGTGGGGCCCCGCCGGGGCTGACAGGGCTGGGGACTCCCAGGGCCGGGGGTTCACGAGGCTGCCAGGCCCTGCCCCCGCCCCGGGACCCGCGGGGTGGACCCTGGGGAGGGCGCGGACCCAGCCCTGAGGGGAGGCGGGGGGTGCCACCCTCAGTTCTCTTTGCCTCTCGCGCTGTCACCGCACGGGGACCGTGCCCAGCCCCCTCAGACCTCCCCCCGCTGCTGTTGGGAATGGAAAAAGGGATAAAAATTAAGATTCCCCGCTGTCCCTTCCAACACGGCGCAGGCAAGGCTTTGGAGCAGCCCGAAGTCTTGGAGCAGCAGCCGAGTCCTTCCCACCCCGGTCGGGAAAGCCATGTGGAGTGTTAGTCTGGAGCCTCCCCAGTTAAAGTTTAAGCCTGGCCAGGTTTCCTTGCAGGCAGAGGATAGGAGGGAGTGCACAGCGTTCAGGAGGGAATGAGCAGCGAGGAGGGACCGGCTCTGCTCCTGTCGGAGGCTTCAGGCGCTGGAAAAATGCGGAATATTAATCCTGGATGTCTTTGCTGAGAAATACAGCAGAAAAACCGACCCGAGATGCGATCAGTGGAAAGGGAAATAGCAACCCCTGTTAATTCTCCGTGTAGGACCTGGGTTTCCGAGGGAATTCTTCACGTAAATGATGTGCTCCGCTTTTGCGTTTCAAGTGAAGAATCAAAATGAGTTGTTCCTGCAAGCCTCTGAATCCTGCAAAACGTGGCAAAGATGGATTCATTTAGGGGGGAAACCTCAAGCTGGCAGAGGAAGGATGGTGAACGGCAAAGGAGAAGTGGGACAGGGAGTCACGGGGTGCTTAAACAACCAAAACTGCACAAAATGCAGAAAAACCCTTGGCGCTTGTGCTGGGACACCAGAGCAAAGCGGCAGCAGCCCAGCGGAGCCCCTCGGAGACCCTTCTGTCACCAAATAAAACCTCGGTGGCAGCAGGCACACGCCGGGCACTGACCACACCTCCACGGCCTGGGATCTGCAGCCAGGAGTCAGGATTTGCTCCCTGATTTTTGGGGAGGAGGAGGAGGGCGAGGAAGGGGCTGGCCAGGCTCTGTTCCTGTCGAGGCTCCAAAACCAGAGCTGAGTTCTTCAGGAAGAGCAGCAGAATTGTCCTGTGGGTTTGGGATGATGCTGGAGAAGTGTTCTTCCTGCACAAAAGGGGTGAGAAGCCTTCGCTTTGACATTTTTCTTACAGTGCTAAAAGAAACTTGGGGAAAATGCAGCCTCTTTTGAGGGGGAGGAACCAGGGTCACTCCAGAACCGGTGTTTGATCCCTTTATTTCTGTTCAGTCGCCTCTCCCTCGCTCAGCTCCTCACTTCCAGGCTTTGCTGCTCTTTCAGGAATGCATCAAGCCTGTAAAAGTGGACAAAAAGCCTGGAAAAGCAGCAGCAAAGATCAAAATCGAAGCTGATGGAAGCTATTTCCAGGTGAATCAGGTACGTGGGGTCTTTTGTTCAGTGGGGCATAAAAAAACCCAGAAAAATGAGTGTATTAAAAGTATTTTAGTAATATTCATCCATTTAATTCTTCAAAGAGAACCAGGGTGCTGCCGTCAGCATTCTTGTGTTTTTTTCTTTTTAATTGATAATCAATAATTCCAATTTTGTGCCACTTTTATGCTCCGAAACACTGCAATTAATTACTCGTATTACTCATAATTACTCATAATCATATTAGTATAAGAGCAGATAAGCTGAGATTGTATTAAACTTTAATTCATAAGCATTTCAATTTATAAATTCATTTCTAAGCAGTCATTTGATTTTATAATCAGTAATTCCAATTTATTCCAGTTGTTTATGCTCTGAAACACTGCCATTAACCAGGGATGATTTTCAGTATAAGAGCAGATGAGCTGAACATTTTATTTATTTTAGCAATATTTAAAGATTGGCAATTCCAGGTTGTTTGTGCCAATGTCCTTTGTGCTCACTCACAGAGAGATTTAATCGAGATATTTTTAATAAATCTTGCAGTGTTTTTTAAACAAATACTATTTCCAGTGATTTCTTTAAAAGCCTGAAGAATTCAGAAGCCTCCTGCTTCCAAAATTCAGGCTGAGTTTTTCCTGGTTTCACAAAAAAAAAGTTGGCATTGCTCAGTTGACCAAGCTGGGAATTCTAGGAATGGAACTTTGAACTTTAGGCAGATTTTGATTTTAAAAAAAGGGGATACAGCACTTCCAAAGGAGTCCGGTTCCTTATTTTGAAATTTTAATAGCACCTCATTTCCTGGTCTGTTCCTGGCTTATTGAGGAGCAATGATTAGAGGAGAATCTCTTGGGAAAACCAATTTAATTCAGAGCAGATATAAGGAAAGATATTCCCTTCCACTGCCTGGGATGAAGCTGGTCTGGGATGAAATCCCTCAGCAAATTCCCCTTTCTGTGCCAAATAATCCCATTAAAAGCAGCAAACTTCAGGTGGCTTTGTTCTCATCTTACTAAAAATAAAGATTTTTTTTTAAATGATAAACCAAGGGCTTAAAAAGAGCACCATCTCCATTATTATTTGCAGTAAAGGGGGGGAAACTGCTCCTTGAATTCTGTGCTGGGATCACAACTGAGCCTGCTCTGTTTCTTTGTAGGATGGGGAGGCACAAAAGCTGGAAAAGGCAAAAATCACCCTGAACGACTGCCTGGCCTGCAGTGGCTGCATCACCTCGGCTGAGAGCGTTTTAATCAGCCAGCAGAGCCACGGGGAGCTCTGCAAAGTGCTGGCTCTCAACAAGGTGGGTCCCTCTCACCCTCTCACCTCTGCGGAAAATCCGCAGGAAAAGGGAATTTCAGAGCCCCGAAGGATCCCAGGCTGCTCTTGCTGCACTGGTGTGGTTTATTCGCATTTTTTAAAGAGTTTGGAAGGCTTTCGTGTAAATTCCTGCCTCAGAGTGAACGTGTGAGATGCTCTGTGGTGCTGACAGTTCTGCCTGTGCCACGTTCATTTGGGATTGTTTGGTTTTATCCCAGGCTGCTGCTGCCAACGAGCAGAAGCTGGTGGTGGTTTCTGTTTCACCCCAGTCCAGAGCCTCCCTGGCTGCAAGGTGCAAAATGGGCGTTCTGGAGACAGCAAAGAAGCTGACCACGTTCCTGAAGAGCTTAGGCAAGTCTGGGATTGTGTTCTGAGGGGACTCTGGGCTGGGGGTTCAGCACAAATTGATGGGATTTAACCCTCACATGGATTCCAAACTTTCCACAGCTTCAGTCATGTAATAAACTTGGAGTGAGGGAAGGAAAGCTTGGAAAATGAGGGAGGGATTTTTTTATAAGGGCAGATAGTGACAGGACAAGGGAAGGGATTTAAACGGCCAGAGGGCAGCGTCAGATGGGATATTGGGAAGGAATTCTCTGTGAGGATGGGGGGGCCCTGGCACAGATTCCCAGAGAAGCTGTGGCTGCCCCTGGATCCCTGGAAGTATCCAAGGCCAGGTTGGAGCAGCCTGGGATAGTGGAAGGTTTCCCTGCCCATGGAACTGGAAGAGCTTTAAGGTCCCTTCCAACCCAAACCATTCCATCATTCTATAAAACCTGTAAAGAACCATTTAAAAGAACTTTACATTTTTGATTTCCATCTCTCCTGTCACTTATACTCCTCTTGCTGTGCTGAAAACTGTTCCCTCTCAACTGCAGGCCTTGGTGCCTGTAGTCAGGTTTGACTGTGGTTCAAGTGGCAGTTTTTTGCTGTATTTTGCTGTATCCTGTGGGTTTAACCCAGCTGCTCTCCTGCCCAGGTGTGCACTACGTGTTCGACACAACTTTCTCCAGGAACTTCAGCCTCCTGGAGAGCCAGCGAGAGTTTGTGAGACGCTTCCAGAAACAAGCAGAGGACAAAAAGGCTCTGCCCATGCTGGCCTCTGCCTGCCCAGGTATGGGTTCGGTTTCAGCTGCAATCAGAAATCCAGCAGCTGCTCAGAAAGGTGGAAATGGAAGTTGTTACCTGCAGGATTATTCTCTTCACAGCACAGAGATGTTGGTGTTAAAGCAGTGGTGAGACATCTCGAAAATGAATCTGGTGTTACAGTTCCTGTGCTTTTTGTGCTGAGCTGAGGCTGAAAAGGGTTATTAACGGCCACTAAACGTGGGGTTTGCGGAGAGTGGGCAGAGTAAAGGCCTGCTTGCTATTTGTTAATTTAATTTGCGGATTCTGTTCCTTCCAGGTTGGATCTGCTACGCAGAGAAAACCCACGGCAGCTTCATCATTCCCTACATCAGCACCACCAAATCTCCCCAGCAGGTCATGGGCTCCTTGGTCAAGGGCTACTTTGCAGAGCAGCAGGTAAAGCTCTAAAAATGCTCTTCTTAATGGAAAACTCCTCAAATTGGAGACTTGAGGCTGAATTTTTAAAAATTTGGCTCTGTGTTATACACGTTTAAAGGTCAATATTGTCTTGCAGAAGGCAACAAATCGTCCTCACTTCTGTTTTAGCTAATGAGTAGTAATTAGGGCATAACACTAAGCATGGGCTAATTAAGGCCTCTGGATTATTTGGGAAAGCTCAGGAACCTTATTTCTCAGTGTCTTTGTGCTCCTGTTGTTTAAAGTTGGTGAATAATTTCAAATTAGTGACCCCAAGCCGAGGCTGCAGTCGGTGCTTACGTGCACATCCTGGCTTGTCTAAAACTGATCCCTCATTCCCATCCTGATGTTCTGTTTCTGTCCTTAGTCTGTAACCTTTGGAATCTTTCCAGATGGGAGCTGGATATCCACAGGCTGGAGTTAAAACAAACAGCCTGGATTTGCCCAGGAAGGAGCTGCAGCACCCAGTGGGATTTATTGTGGGATTTATTGGCCACTAACGAGCAGTGCTTTGACACTTGCATGAGGCAGATGCTGACAGCTGCAGATTTGGGACGGAATTTGGCAGTTTCTGGGAATATGTGGCACGAGAGACTGAAACAATGGCCTGGGGTCAGTGACCTGTGTCCTCGGGCTGTGCTTATTTCTTGCACGATGCCGAGGTTCTTGTGGGACTCCAGGCCGTGGCCTGGTTGCTGAGCAGGGGCTGAGCTGTGGGAGCAGGGAGGAAGTTTATTCCCTAATGGCTTAATTAGGGATTGGCTTCTCTGCCTGACCTTGGATCATTGCACGGGAGTGGGGGAAACTTCCTGGAGCTGAAGGGAGCCTCAGGAAAGATGGAAAGAGATTATTTCCCAGGGCCTGGAGTGCCAGGACAAGGGGAAATGGCTTCCCACTGCCAGAGGGCAGGGATAGATGGGATATTGGAAAGGAATTCCTCCCTGTGAGGGTGGGGAGGGGCTGGGATAGAATTCCCAGAGAAGCTGTGGCTGCCCCATCCCTGGAAGTGTCCAAGGCCAAGTGGGACAGGGCTTGGAGCACCCTGGGACAGTGGAAGGCATCAGGGGTGGGACTGGGTGGGCTTTAAGGTCCCTTCCAACCCAAACCATTCTGGGATTCCATGAAACCTGTGAAGGAGCACAAATGCTGGCACTGACTGCAGCTGAAATTGGCTTCTAGGGGAGAAATCATTTCATTTATGTATAAATATATAAATATACACAAATAGTAATAGTGGGGATTGTTCCAGGGGCATTGGGGCATTTCCACCACTCTCCTTTGCTCCTGGAATGCACCTCCCTCCGGACTGGGAGGATTTTGGCTGCTGCAGCTGCCCAGCCTTGTCTCTCTTGCAGCACCTACCCCCTGACAGGATCTACCACGTCACAGTCATGCCCTGTTATGACAAAAAGCTGGAGGCCTCCAGGCCAGACTTTTTCAACCAGGAATTCCAGACCAGGGATGTGGATTGTGTCATCACCACAGGTAAGCAGATCCACAGGAGATTCCCAATTCCAGCTAATTCTGGGAGCCTCAAAGTGTTCCCTGGCTTTAATAACCCTTTGCCTCTGACAGAGGTTGGATATTGATATATATTTACATTTTAATAGTGCAAATCATGCCCTGGTACTGTACAGATGCAGTTTAGGGACTGCTCTGTGGGGTTTGTTCTGCTGTATCCCAAAAAGAAGAACTCTTTGTGCCTGGTTCTGCTCTAGGAGAAGTGCTAAAGCTGTTGGAACAAGAAGGAGTGTCCCTGCCAGATGTAGATCCTGCTCCCCTGGATACCATGTAAGAACAAAATCCTGTTTCAGTCATGTTCTCTTTCCTGCAGGATTTAGAGTTCAGAATTTCCCTTTTCCTGCTGTTTTACACAAGTGTGTTTGCACTTGGTTTGGTTTCTTGTGGCACTTGAACCAGTACAATTGGGAGTTGAAATATTTAATGGACAGAATATGGTGAATTTCTACTGGACAGTCACTCCAGCTCCTTTCATCCCACAAAATCCTGCTGCAGGCTTTGGGAAGTGCAAGAATCTGTCCCAGTGATAAAAATTTCCTGAAGCAAAAGCTGTTGCTGTGCTGTCCCTGCTCCTCATTACCAGAGCTACCGCAAGGATGCCAGAAGGAAAGCAGAAACAACAAATACTCAGGTCACTGAGTTAATCTCCGGGAGACTGTTTGTAAAAAATGACATTTAAGACATGTCAGATGAGCCTGGGGTTGTTGAACTGGAGAGGAACATCTGGTCAAGGGCCAGCTGCACACATTGTAGCGGGGTAGAATCCCATTTTGGGGTCTGAGGTGACAGCAGGGCTGGTTCTGCGCTGAGCACCCAGAGCTGCCTTGGCTTCAGGGTGAGAGGAGCATCCCCAGAGCTCCTGGCACATGAACACCAGAAAGGTTCCTTAGCATCACCTCTCTGAATTATACAGGATGGTTAATTACAGAATCATGGAACCCTGGAGGGGTCTGGGTGGGAAGGACCTTAAAATCATCCAACCCTACCACCTTCCACTATCCCAGGGTGCTCCAAGCCCTGTCCAACCTGGCCTGGGACACTTCCAGGGATGGGACATCCACAGCCTCTCTGGGCTCCTGTGCCAGGTGACACAACTCCCACTGGGCACCACGAGGCTCTGGAACTGGTTCCCCGGAGAAAGGGAAAAGCTGGAGCTCAGCAGGAGCTGGTTTTTGGCTGCTCCCATTGTCCTGAACCCCCTGGAGCTTTGTTTTATCCCAAATCCCTAAAGCTGCTGCTCTCTCCTCTCCCAGGCTCGGCAGTGCTGCAGCAGAGGAGCTCAGCACCCACCGTGGCGGGGGCTCGGGGGGGTACCTGGAGCACATTTACAGACACGCAGCCCAGGAGCTCTTTGGGATCCACGTGGGCTCAATCCAGTACAAACCGCTCAAGTAAGGAGCTGAAACCCTACAAAATACTCGATTTTTCTGCAATTCTCTCCTCGCTGAGGGGCCGAAACTTTCTTTGCAATGTTCAACATTTCACTTCCAGACCTGAGAGTTGGCTGCTCCCTCCCCCAGCTGCTGAGCAATAAATCAGCCAGTTCCATGCAGCCTTTCCCAGGGAGAATTCCAGCCCCTTTCCCACCCAGAGTTTGGCCTGATGGATTTTCCCACTGACAAATTTTAGAATAATTGAGAAGGCAGAGCTCTCATGGAGCTGGGATTCGTCACCTGGGATCAGGCCAATCGAGTAGATTTGTCACTAATTATTGATCCCAGAAAGCCTTGGGGAGAGGCTTTGGGGCTCTGTTTAACTGTAACGATACAGAAAATAAATCATCTGAGTTTGAGCACTGAGGCTCATCCACCTGAGATTCCTTCTGGCCTCCCAGTTCTAATTTAGTGCATCCCTTGGAATTAATTATATCCCTAATGAGCAGTGTTTATGTTTAGGATTCCCTGGTTTAGGAAGCAGAAAAAGCAGTCTCAAATACTTGATAAAAATCAAATTACTTACTTTTTTATCAAGAACAGGTATTCCCACTAACCTTAGGAATCCAGAATCCTTCAGTCAGGGTTTATTCCCATGTTTTATGATCCAGCAGAAGTTAAAAATCCCCTCGGGGGGCTCCATTAATGTTGGCTGAAGGAACGCAGGTCAGTTACAGGGAAAGGCTTTATCCAGCACAGGTGTCCTTCAGCAAACTCTGCTCGGGTGGCTCAGACAATCCTGGAGAAGGCTCTGGAAGGAATTCCTTCATGTTTCCTTTGGATGGCACAGAACTAGGACAGCTCTTAAATGAGATTCACAAAGAATTGGGGTTTAGCACAGGGCCCTTTGAAGTTTAAAATAGAAATTCATTTGGAGAAGACATTTCCTCTGCTCTGCTCTCTCAGGAACAAGGACTTCCAGGAGGTGACCCTGGAGAGGGATGGAGTGGTCCTGCTCCAGTTTGCTCTGGCCTATGGATTTAGGAACATCCAGAACCTGGTGCAGAAGCTGAAACGAGGGAAGTGTCCCTATCACTATGTGGAGGTCATGGCCTGTCCCTCAGGTGAGGCTGCCCAGGGGCACATCCAGGGCTGCGAGGAGCTCCAGGGAATTCTGTACAGGAAAAACGTATTCCTCACACTCTTGAGGTGTGACAGCCACAACATCCCAGATCCAGAGCTGCATGTGGATTTTCCTACCTCTGAGCCAGTAATTCCTCAGGATTTAAGGAATTGCAGCTAAATTCCATCACACAATTAATTAATTGCTTCTAAGGAAAATTTCCTGAGCTCTTTGGTACCTGAGGGGCTTTTTCCCCTAAAATTGCCCAAACCTGACCATTACACTTTTGGAAAATGCTGCTGTGGCTGGTGGAGAAAGTCACTTCCTACCTGTTTTATCCCATTTTTCCTTCTCCTGCCTGCTGGCTCCCTTGGGATGTGCTGGCAGGGAGCAGGGGCAGCCTGAGCCCAGCCTGGGCTGATGCTGAGGGGCCACTCCTGGCTCTTGAAGCTGCTCCTTCCCAAGGATCCACATGGCTCTGGGAGCCTCCCACTGCTCAGCCCACCTCCCAGAACTTTTCCCTTTCCTTCGGCTGAGCCCCCAAGGCCGGACTCACCTGGACTGGGCTCTGGCTCCATTCTGGAGGCAGGAGATAAGAGCTGCAGCTCTGGCAGATTCCCAGCTGGAGCCAGCCCAGGATCTCCCAGCCCCGTGGCTCTGCTGCTGGGAGATAACTGGGGGTGAACCTCAATTCCTGAGGTGTTTTCATTCCTGCGGCTGTTTGCAGGAGCAGAGTAAATCAACTGGAATTTTTCAGGATGGTTTTCCTGCTGAAGCTGAAGTTCTTTATCCCTTTTTTTCCCCCAGGCTGTTTGAATGGAGGAGGGCAGATCAAACTGGAGGGGGAATCCAGCAAGGAGGAGTTGCAGCAAGTGGAGAGGTTGTATGAATCCCTGAGGGCTGAGATTCCCGAGGAGAACCAGGCCGTGGGGGAGCTGTACGAGCACTGGCTGCGAGGCTGGGGCTCGGAGAAGGCTCTGGAAGTGCTGCACACGCAATACCACGCCGTGGAGAGGGCAAACACTGCCCTGAACATCAAGTGGTGAGGGCTGCCAAGCCCAGGCAGACACTCGGTGCCTTTTGAACTCCCATTTGTGATTCTCCAAGGACTGCTGGAGCTCTGTGCAGTTCCTGCCTCTGGCACTGCTCATTCCTTCAGCTTTAGGATGAGGGGATGTGAATAAACCCCAAAGTCTGACAGAAAACACATCAAGAGAGGCAGAAATGCAAACCAGGCTGGAAGGACTGACCCCGCACTGCTCTAACAGCCCCATTCCTGCAAGATCTGAGGAATTCCAGGTTTTAAAGTTCATCTCCAGACTGAGCTTTGTGCCACACCCCAATATTCCTCCCCCAGGCCTCGCTGGATTGTCACAGCACCCAATTGTGTGGCTGCCTCTGCTGGAACATCCTCATTTCATTAGAAATGGTCTCATTAGGCCTGGAGTTCTCACATTGCACTGCCCTGCAGCTCCTGAGCCCTCAGAGAGGGGGGATCCAAAGCCTGGGCTCATCCCTGGGGCTGCATCAGTGCCTGCTGGAATGGGACTGGAGCGAATGCTGCAGAAAATCCTTGTAATTTCATTTCCTTAAATAATAATAATTTATACCAAGGGCAGTTACATCTCTCTCCTTTCTTCCTAAACACACAGCAGGGAGTCACGGAACTGTCCCACTTACCCACCCTCAGCAGCCACTCACTGAGGGATTATATCCCTAAATCCAGACAAAACAGGCAGTTACCAATGGATAACATCCCTAAATTATGAGAAAATAATTCCTGACCTTGTGGCTGGCAGGAACCAAAGCCTCCTCTGCACTTTATTCCAGTGAATCCACAGAGCACATGATGATTTTCATGTTTTTAATTAAAAGCTTTCCATTTTTCAGGTGTTGCTGATCATTAATGACCTCACAGTGTTCTGAGGCATCAACCTCCCCCTGCTGCCCCCTCCCCACCCTCCTGAGGAACAAATTGGTGCTTCCAGGGAATTCCCTTCTCCAGGCAGGGATTTGTAACACCCAGGGGTTGGCTAAACCACAAAATATCTTGGACAGGGAGAGGCTCCAGCCTGGAATGCTGAGATTGTGGATCAGTACAGAGCACAGTCAGTGCCTGCTGAGCACGTGCACATCAGCCCAGAAATGCACAATCAATTAAGCTAAATTAGCTTGAAATTAAATAATCAGGGCTCTACATTTTGTCACTTCCCCAGTTCCCAGGTCACCAACACAGAGGTCACTGAAGCCACCCAGGACACCCCGGGATCCCTGTTCTGGGCATTCTGGGTGGCTCTTCCTGCCCTGGCACCAGGAACAGCCGGAATTTGTCCCAGCTTTGAGCTGTGGAGCAGGCTCAGGGCTGGTTAAACACACAGGAGCATCCCTGCTCCCAGGATAAATCAAATTCCAAAGGAACACCCCTGTGACATCCACAACTCCAGCATTTCATGTTAACTGAGGAATTCAGGCCATGGTACCAAGGGAGCTTTTGCAGCTGGATAAATCCTTCCCCTTCCATGGAGGGGAGTAAATCCAAACTGTAACTTAAGAAAAGGAAAAAAGAAAAGCTTGGTCCAGTTTGTAGCAAAGGAAGAAGCCCCAAACCAGACTCCAGTGGCAACAAAGACGTTCACAGTCCACACATGAAAAACCCTGAAATCAACTCTATTCCAGTGCTGGGAGCTGCCATGAAACCCTCATTTTCTCCACAAAAAAAACCAAAAGGGAATGACTTTACTGGTGTAAAGTGCCTCCCACACCTGCAAATAAAACTCTGCTCCTTTCTCAGCTTAAAAATAAATAAAACACAGCCCTGATTTTGCACAAAGTGAAGGCTGGGGAGGCCTGGGAGCCCCAGCTGGTCCCCGGCTCTTGAGGACAAGGCAATGTCCACGGAGTTGGCACCAAGCGTTTTCCAGTTTTTATCCTGGAGAAAGCAAAGAGCAAGGCATGCCTGGCAACACTCGGTTGTTTGCTGCCTAAAATCTGCCCCACCTCAGAAAATCCCTCCCAAAGCCAGAGGGGTTGGGGCAGATCCTGGACACCCCACGTGCTTCAGGGGCTTCCAAGGGCTCTCAAAAGCAGCGACTGGGTCACAAATCCCTACACAAATCCCTGTGTGATCTACTGGAAAAACTGGGAAAAAAGTGGGAAAACCTCACCCAAACCCTGCTGTGATGAG
Source organism: Struthidea cinerea (assembly GCA_013397865.1). Taxonomy (NCBI): domain Eukaryota; kingdom Metazoa; phylum Chordata; class Aves; order Passeriformes; family Corcoracidae; genus Struthidea; species Struthidea cinerea. The sequence continues at coordinate 498,949 of VZTI01000696.1, read as the reverse complement.
GAGTTTGTTAGCACAGGGCTGGAGTTGGGTGGGTACCAGTGACACCAGTGGCTTCCTAGTTTTCCGTGGGCAACCCAGTCTCCATCCCCACCCCTGGCCTGAGAGGGGCCCAGGGTGGCTGGAGCAGGACAGGCCGGGCCAGGAGGGCTCCCAGGGGTTCCAGAGCCACGTGGCTGCACCCCACAACCCCTGGGAATGGGATGCAGCCCCCAGGCCTGGCAGTGCAGGCAGGGGAGCCTGGTGGTCCATGGGGCACAGCACCGCAGGTCCCTGAGCATTCCCACTTTTCCTTGGCTCCCTTCTGTGGCCACGGGACTGCAGGACAGGCAGCAGCTCCTGCACTGACCCCAAAATCGGGAGTGTCCCCTGCTCCAAGCCTTGTCCTGACCCTCTGCCGGCAGCAGCCACGTCCCAGCACCAAGGGGGGGTCACCACAGCCTGGGCTCTTCAAAGGTATCCAAGTGCTGCTCCACAGGGAACTTCCTGGGCATGGGGAGCCGGACACGGTGCCAGAGGGGGAGCAGAGCAGAGCAGCCTCAAACAAGCAGGTTAAAGACACAAACCAGTCCCCAGCTGGGAGTGAATCTGAGCTGGGCACAGCCAGGAGGGAGCCCTGGCACCACGGGGACATCACTTCTTCTCCAGGAAGGGCCCAAAGAGCCCCCAGTCAAAGGCCAGCATGGCCTGGGGGTTGGGCCTCTCCTTGGGCTTCTTGAAGTTGTCCCTCTCGGAGCGCAGCGTCCTCAGCACCTCCACAGGGTCCGTCCTGCCCGTGAACCTCTGCACAGGCTCCTCCCTGCAAGGGGACAGCCCTGCTGTGCCCGTGGGGACAGGACGGGACCCCCACCCCACTGGGATGGACAACGGGGGAGTCCCATCCTGTGCTGGGCCCTGCTGGGGCACACGGGGGTCTGGGGTGACCCCATGTCCAGGCACCCTCCCCTCGCTCCGGGCTCGGATTTCCCACCGGTTCATGAGGCCACTGGGAGAGGGGATGATGCTGGAGGGGAAAGGGGAGCAGATTTTGGGGCAGGGCCCCGGCACAGCTTACGTGACCCGCAAGAAGGGGTTGTACAGGAACTCCTCCTGCAGCGTGGAGGGCACTGTGGGCAGGTCCTCGTCATCGCGCTGCTGCCGAGGGAGCGGAGGTGTCCAAATCCCGCTGCCATCCCACACCCCCTGGCCCCCCTCCCGGCACAGGGGGCACAGCCACTTACTCTGGCCCACGCCAGCTTCTCCTTCACCATTTCATTCTCTGGCTCCACCTTCAAGGCGAATTTGAGGTTTCTGACGGTGCATTCGTGGCCACAGAAAACCTTCTGCAGGAGGCACCCGGCATCAAACACGCTCCCAGTGCCGGATCCGACCCTGGGATCGCTGCCTCCAGCCCCCTCCTGGCTCCAGGAGCCCGCCCCAGGCTGGGAGGTGTGGGACACTCACCGTGTCCTTGGGCAGAGTCCCCAGGATTTGGGTGAGGTTGGTGTGCATCTGCTCCGCCGTCCCCTCAAAGAACTGCCCGCAGCCCCCCACAAACAGGGTGTCACCTGTGGGAAAGGGGGCTGGGCACTGAGGGACCCCAGTACCGGGGATGGGGGTGCCAGGGGGTGCTGGGTTCACCCCAGGAGCGCTGAGCGTGGGGGACACAGGGAGTGTGTCCCCAAAGCCACGGGGGGCACATGGGCAGGGTGGGATACCTGAGAACAGAGCCGGAGCATCTGGGGAATCGTCCTCCCACATGAAGTAGCACATGTGGCCTGAGGTGTGGCAGGGGGTGAAGAGGCACCTCACCCTGATGGCCCCGAACTGGGGGGAGAGAGGGTCAGGGCCCCACTGAGGGAGACAAACAGACCCCCCCAGACCTCCCCACACTCTGCCTGGGGCCCAGTGGGTCACAGATCTGCTGGGGGGTTGGGTGCGTCCAGGCATGTCTGCTCCTATGGCATTTGGAACGCGGCCCCAGGAGAGGGTGGGATCCTCCAGCACAACCCCAAACAGGCTGGGGTTGGGATGAGATTTTTCCTCCATCCCAGCCTTGAATCCGTGGGGCCACGTCTGCAACCGCCCCAGAGCACGAAAAGCCGAGCACGGCCCAGCAGCACCAACCAACCTCACTGGGGACCACGGTGCCACTGGGGACAGCGTGACCACCCCACTCTGCTCCCCACTGACCACTCCACTGGGGACCTTGGTGCCACCCCACTTGGGACCACCAGGCAGGACCCGTGTGTGGGGTCCGAGCCCCGAACGTCCCCACACTCCTGCGGCCACGCACCGTGAGCTCCTGGCCGTGGGTGACCTTGTGCGTGAGGGCCCCGATGCGCTCGTCAGCACCGAACACCCGCAGGCCTGGGAAGAGCTGGGCCAGCTCCTCGTTGCCCCTGGCGTGGTCCCTGAGGGCAGAGGAGGGATTGGGAATGGGCACTGTCCCTATGGGGACATGGCCACGCCGACCCAGCCCCACCTACCAGTGGTGGTGGGTGGTGAGGATGGCCCTGAGCACCACGTCCTCCTTCCTGATGATCTCCAGCAGCTGAAAGGGACCCAGAGCAGCGGTGAGTGGCAGAGGAGGTCACGCACACACACACCACGGCCGTGTGGCACCGGGCAGAGGAATCCCCCAAAACCCTGTGCTGAGGGGCCGCAGGGTGAGGGTGGGACACAGGTGTGACCCCATCGTGCAGAGTGAAGCAGCTGGATGGGAAAGGATTCCATGGGAACGGCGGCATTTATGGCCGGTGCTTTCTCAGTGGAGGCACAGAGGAGAGCACGGGGTCACTGCCACTGGCCGCAGCGAGGGCCACATGGCACTGCCAGCCCCGGCACGGCTGCCAGGAGGCTCCGAGTGCCAGCTTAACATTCACGGCCAGGAACCAACCTCGGCTGCTCCCGACTCCGCTCCTCCGAGAGGAAGGAAATGTCCGAGTCAGCACCAAACGCTTAAAACCCGCGACAGCGCTGGCACGCTGGGGGGGTGGCACAAGGGGACTGGAGGCAGAGGGACACGGGGGTTACAGCCACCCCGGCCGCTGCCTTCCCGGCTCCTGGGAAACGGGACTGGGCACGGGAGACCCGCTCCAAAGGGCTGTTTGGGGTTATTCCCGCTTGCTGTGGGGTCTGCAGGGCTCCGGCTGCGGCACGGGGAGGGAACGGCTGAGGGAACCCGGTATCCCCGCACAGCCCAGGGCAGGGGGACAGGGGTCCGCAGCCCACATTCCATCGGGATGGAGGGGACTGTCCTGCCGGTGGGATGCTCCACGTGCGCACGGATACCCCCGGTGTGGGGCCACCGCCCCCGCGAGGGACCCGCCACCCACCCGGGGGGGGCCGCTCACCCTTCTGGGGACCGCGGCGTCCACGGCGACGGCGTCGCGGGTGCTCTCCTCGATGACCAGGTACATGTAGTTGTCCTCCAGCACGGAGATCACCTTCACCTTCATGGCTCCGCTCCGGCGCCGCCCGGGGACACGGCGGGGACACGGCGGGGACCCGCGGGTGGGGGAAGGGAGGGGGGCGGCCCCACGCAGCGAACCGGGAACGGGGTGCGGGACCCCGGCGTGTCCCCAGCGCCACCCCCGGGCGGTCCCGGGGCGGTCGCTGCCGTGGTGCGGGGCGGGTCACGCAGCGTGGGGCGGGGAGAGCCCGCACGGCCCCGGCCGCTCCGCCTGCGTCAGCCTGTGTCACCGCGGGGTCCCACGGCGCGCCCTGACACCCCCGGGGCCGGGGGAAGGAGGGGTCCCCCCCAGCCCAGCCTCCAAAATCAGCCCCTGCTCCCAGGGCCAGCGGGGTACAAGGGGAGGGATGAGCGGCTGCTGGCACTGGGGGCACTGGGGGGGCTGCTGCCCAGCAGATGATGGAAACACCAGCGCAGGGAGAAGGTACAGAGCGGTCCTGAACACTGGAACTGCTGCTGGGGGGTCTGGGAGGGGCTCTGCTCCAGGGACAGGATCCCACCCGAGTGCAGAAGGCACCAAAAGCACAGGAGGCAGGAGCAGAGCCGAGCTGCGGTGCCGTTCCCAGCCGGACACAAATCCTGAGGCGGGGCTGATCCTGGCCCCCGAATGGAATTGTTGACGTTGGAAAAGGCCTCTTTAGAGTCCAACCATTCTCCCAGCAGTGCAAAAGCCACCACCAACCCATGTCCCCAAGTGCCACACTCACATGGCTTTGCAATTCCCGCAGGGATGGGGATTCCACCACTGCCCTGGGCAGCTGTGCCAGGGCTGGGCAGCCCGTTCCAGGAGGAATTTCCCCAATATCCAACCTGAGCCTCCCCTGGCACAGCCTGAGGCTTTTTCCTCTTGTCCTGTCCCTGTTCCCTGGGAGCAGAGCCCGACCCCCCCCCCCGCCCCCCCCCCCCCCCCGGGGGCTCTGCCAAGCNGTTCTGCAGAGCCACAAGGTCCCCCCTGAGCTCCTTTTCTCCAGGCTGAGCCCCTTTCCCAGCTCCCTCAGCCGCTCCTGGTGCTCCAGCCCCTTCCCCTTCCCTGGACACGCTCCAGCCCCTCAATGTCCTTCCTGTCCTGAGGGGCCCAAACGCCACTTGTGAGGAGGGAACGGCACTCACAGGCACCAAACCAGCGCTGAAGCTGCTCTGTTCTTCTTCCACAAAAATACAACTGTCACAAGACCTTGACTAAAGCCCCTGAGGTCCCCAAAATGCCACCCACTCACCCCAGGATTAGGTAGAAAGACACTTCCAGTGGGTTGACTTCAATCTCTAGTACAAAACCAGTAAATCAATAAATCTGTGAGTTAAAGAACCCCCGTTCTCCCGAGTGCTCTGTTTCCAGCCATTATTTATTTCCCCTCTGTCCCAGCCCTCAGTACAGTCACACTCCGGTGTAGCAGCACAACATTCCACAAGGCACCACAGCTTTAGGTACCACTTTTCTTTCTGAACTACATAAAATTCAGCATTTTAAAGCAAAACAAGAGCTGGTGCCGCCCCACAGCCCTGCTCACCTGGGGACAGGTAACAACTGCTCCCCTGCCGCATCACTCACGGGTCCCCAGATCTGCTGCAGGGGCCTCACCACTGCTCTGTGGGACAGCCACTCGCCTGGAGCGGCTGCTTCTGGATTCTGAGCCATCAGACAAAGCCCTGCTCGGTTTGTGGGGCTGGCACAGGTCACAGCGAAGAGCAGGGAGCAGGTTCATGCAAACAGGCTCGCGACTGAGAGGGTACAAGCAGAGCAGTGCCTGGGGAGGTCCCTGCTGCCCATGCCAGGGACGAGAGAAGCTGGATGGCCCCACGAGCCACTCCCAGAGCCAGACCACCCCGTGGAGCTCCCAAATTACACCCTGAACCAGCACTGGCACAGCAGGTCTGTCTCCAGGACTGGTTTTAGCGGAGCTGGAAGCGACACTCAGAATGTTGAAGTAGCAGCATGGAAGAAACGTTGAAATCTTCAGCTCCTGCGTTTGGTCTCTGCTTTAAACAAAGACATCTCAGTCCCACCTTCTGCATCCACATCAGGCTCCCACAAAAATAACAGGAGCCTCTTCCTAAACCTCCAGGTTTGATCCTTCCCAGCCCAGCCTCGAGTCTCACACCAACACTTGCACAATGATTTGCAGGTGACACGTGACAGCTTGAGAGACAGCAAGAGGAGCATAAATATTCTTCATCACAATATAAATATGCTGTAGAACATCTCAACAAGGGCAAAGTGCTTTTTTTTTTTCCTTAATTGAAAAAAAATAGAAACCTAAATAAGACTTGTCTCAACCACAACAGAAGATTTGACTCCTAAAACATCTGAATGGTCTAACTGACACTTGAACTGACATTAAAGTGGTGCAGGCAGTGCTCAGTCCTTGGGCACTCGGAAGTTGTCCTTCTCTTTCCTGATGGCCCCCATGGCCCGGATGGGGTCGGTCTCCCTGGCATGGTCCTGGACTGACTTCTCCCTGCCAGGAAGGAAGAGCAGGGACAGGGTGAAATCCCAGCTGTGGAGGCACCAGGATCAAGTTTCAAGGCTGCACTTCAGGATCAAGGACTGGGCTTTGGCACAGCTCATCAGCCCTGCTTGGAAGGCTCAGGGGCAAGAGGAAATTGCACTTTGGTGCCACAACAGCATCTTCTGCTGGATGAAGGAACAGGACACAACAAAGCCTGTTCTGTCTCCTGAGTCAGGGAATGATGCTCACAACCCTCAAATCCAGGAACCTTCTGCCAGGACAGCCAGTGAGAGTCCTGGAGGCATCCAAACAGGAATGTGGGAGGCAGGAGAGCAATTCTCACCTGGACACCTCCTCCTTCCCACACACCCTCCCACCACCAGGGCCATTCCCAGCCCTCAGTGCTCCCTACCTCACTCGCATGAAGGGGTTGTAGGTGAACTCCTCGGCGATGGTGGAGGGGATGGTGGGCTCTCCACTGTCGTACTGGGCCTGGAATGAGGGAGACAGTGCTGCTCCACCAGGAATTCTGGGGAACAAGGAGTGTCCTGTACAGAACAGGGAGTTTCCAGGCAGGGAACCTCTGCCCCTGACAGCAAACTGCCTTCTCTGGGCACAGCCAAACCCTGTTCCCCTGGAACACAGCATCCTGCAGCTCCTGGCTCTTAACTCCCTCTATATCTCCCCAGCATTTTCTCCTCTCCTCCATCTCCTCAGCAAGGCTCTGTGTCCAGGACAGCATCAAGTCCAGGGAAAGGATGAACAGCTCACCTTGGCCCAGGCCAGCTTTTCCTGGATACTGGTGTTATTGGGTTCCACGTGCCGAGCAAACTTGAGATTGTTGATGGTGTACTCGTGGCCACAGTAAACTCTCTGAGAAGAGCAAGGGACAGTGACACCAGGGGACCCCAAAGGCACCAGCGGGGAGTGCCAGGTGCCATCAGCACAGCAGGAACCACACAGTCAACCCAACACCCTCCACTGGAGACAGGCACGAGTGCCAGCACTCAGCAAGCAGGACAAGCTGCCAGTTTCAGAGATGAAAGAGCCCCAGGTCCCAGCTCAGCAGCCCCTGCTCTTTCCCCACAAACCACAAACACCTTTGGGGCAGGCACTGCCTTCCCAGAGGACTGCAGCTACCCAGAGCTCCCAGTGTAAGCATTCATTCCTTGCACACACGAGAGCCTCTCTGAACAGCAGCACTCTCAGGGAGTCTCCCCGATGGGTGTGGCCTCCTCACTCACACAGCAGGAGAGGTTTGTACCGTTTTGGGGTCCAGGCTGCCCAAAATCTCGATCAGTGCCTTGTACATCTCGTCTGGGGTGCCCTCGAAGAACTTCCCACAGCCGGCCACGAACAGGGTGTCACCTGCAGGGGTGACACGGCATCAGGCCCACACCAGACCCCCCACACCCAGCTGAGGGCTCAGTCCTGCCATCACTTCCTCAGCACGGCAGCAGGAGCACGGGGACAGCCAGGCTCTGCCACATAAACACTCGTGGCAAACGTGGCTTGTAAGGCAGGAAACTCCAGAGCCTCACCAGGCACACCCTGCCAGCACCTCCCTACCTGTGGGCAGCCCCTGTCCCCTCCTGTCCCTCCTAGAGGGGACAAGGAACACTTGTTCTTTGCTGTGAAGTTGAACAAAGATGAGTTGCCTCTGTTTTCTCCCCAGTGTTCCCTAAAATCTTGTTTAAGCCTCTTTCTCTTCCATGCAGGAGCTGGTGTGAGCTCTGGAGAACACAGGGATGAGGCACAGCCTCAGGGAAGGGCAATCCTACTCCCCAAACCAGGATCCAGACCCTGGGCACCAGCAGTGGAGCACCAGCCCTCTCTTACACCCCTATTCTCTCCTCTCTCTGCTGTTAGACGTGAGCACAGATATATGGGAAAGCAACAGGGTTTGGGGTCAGCCAGTTTGGCCTGAGACAGGAAGCCAACAGCTCTTTTCTCCAGGAAAAAAATGCTGGATGCAGGACTCCTCCAGGGCTCACCCTTGACGTTGCCTGCAGGGTGTCCAGCCCTGCTTTACAAACCCAGAGGGGTTTCCCCTACAATTCCTACTTGGAAAGGGGAGCAAGGTGTGGACGTTCAGCAGCTGCCCTGGCAGGAAGGGACGGACGCACATCCAGAGCCAGAGGCACCCAGGCAGAGGGGGAGTTTCTGTTTTTGCAAGGGAACCTCCCAACTCCTCACCTGTAAAAACTGCAGGTGGCTCGGAGCTATTTGGCTTAGTCACATAATAACAGATGTGTCCAGAGGTGTGACACGGCGTACTGAGGCATTTCACACTTAGAGATCCCACCTGGGAAGAAGGCAGAACACTAAAGCTGAAGCTGCTGTTTGCTGGCAATTGCACGGTTAGAAAAGAACTGCAACTCTTAGTGGTCCAGTGGTCCTAAACCTGCCCCAGTCTGGCCAGGAAGCACCAGCTCTGCTCCTGGGAGAGCCCAGGAGGGAGGTCTGTGGCAGGGACTGGGAAGGGAGCTGGTTCCTCCAAGCAGGTGTCCTTACAAAGGGAACTGCCAGATCCTTTCATTTCCATGCAGAGGGACTCAAAGCCCGGTTGGCAGCAAGAGCCAAGAGATCCAGAGCAACAGAGAATCCTAAACAAAGCTAATGAAGCGTGAAAAAAGCTCCAAACAAAAATGGAGCTGAAGGGGAGAAGCTGACACAGAGGAAAAGGGAAGGATCAAACACAGCCTCATCTGTCCACCTTCCCTGTGCTCCCTCCTTTGCTGCTGCCCCTCCAAGGGTGAGCCCGAGGCCAGCAGTGCCATTCACGCCTGCCTGCGCTTTCCACAGCAGTTTGTGTCACCTGCCAGCTCTCCTGTAAACAAACAGGCTGCTCCCAGCCAGGCCTGCTGCTTCCATCCAGGAAAAAGCCACGCAGGCAGCTGGCACTGCTTTCCTCACCCCATATTCCTGCCGTCATTCCCACAGGAACACTTGGATTTGTTCAGTGCTCACCATGCTCCCGGCAGAGCACAATCCCTGTCCTGTCACACACCTGCTCTGCCCCCCCAGCTAAGGCAGGTGCCCAGCAGCACAGGGACACCCAGCATGTCCCACGTGCCTCATGCTGTCCTCACACAAGGATCAAAACAAGGCAGAGGGGTCATAGTTCGAGGGCTGGGAAAGCTGGAAAGCTGCATTTAAACCATCCACCACATCCCAGGGGTGTTCAAAGGTCCCAGAGCTGCCCAGCTCAGGTGGGAACACACCTGTGCAGCTGTGACACAAAGAGGGGATGCCCAGAGTCCTGCAGGTCCCTCCCTTTACCTTGAGAGCTGTCAGGTGGGACACTCTCTGTGTCAGGGCCCCCACCCTGCCGTCCCCCCCGTACACGCGCAGCCCCGGCTCCATCTTCACCAGCTTCTCGTTGCCTCCAGCATGGTCCCTGGAATGGGAAAAAAAGGGATTTGGGCAAGAATGAACACAGATTTATGGTCATTGGTAGTGCAGTGGTAAGCTCCAGGTGATTCATTTCTGATCCACCCCTCTCCCAGGATCTATCACTCCTCATATCCAAGGACAGGCGATGTCAACACAAGTGGAGATAATTTCTCCAGTAATTAGGGCAGTGAGAGGGGGGAACAATCCCTGACCAGTCCATCCCCAGTTGGGAAACAGCAGCCTTAGGGGCTCACAGAAACCTCTCCAGTAAGGGGGGCAGGGAGGGAATGGGGTAAGTGGCAAACGTGCAATCCAGCATCGCACAAAACACCACGGAGCAGGCACACAGACACCCCACAGCTCAGCACTCGCTGTGCTGCTGGTTTGTCCAGCTCAGGGCTGGTTGTTTCACTCTCCAGCCACACAGGTGGCTCCACTCTGACCCATGGAGAGGTAACTCTGGTTCAGCACTGCTACAGCCAAACATTCACTTCACACGCCTGACAGAGCTGATTTGCACCTGGGGTGATCCTCCCACAAGTGCTGACTGCAGGACGCCTCATGGGCCTGTCCTGGCACCTCAGCACAAATGTGCTCCCTCCCACACCCCACAGCTGCCTCCACACCCAGTTACTGCACTGGCTCCCTGGAAGAAGTCAGGATTTTAAAGGTGAAAGGCACTGACACAGAGCTCACGGCCTACACAATGCATCCGGTCAGAGCAAGGCCAAAGGAACGAGCTCTCATCCTTCTCACACCTCAGCTGCTGCTCAGAGATCACCTTGATCCAGAAGCACAACAGCTCCTGGCTGTGTTTGTGTGAGGGATCCAGGACAGGGCAGTTACCAGTGGTGATGGGTGGTCAGGACAGTGGTCAGCTTCACGCCGTGCTTTTTGACTGCATCCAAAACCTGCAGGGTGAGGGCACAGAAGGAGAGTTACACCTCCCATGGAATGAGCTGGCAGCACCCCTGCTGTCACCTGGACATGAGGTGTGAGAGCCACACCAGCAGCTCTGCAGGGAGCTCATCCCTGTCCAGGCTGGAGGTACACAGGGCAGGACACGAGCTCTCTGACCCAGCCAGCTGTGACTGAGCCCCGAGTCCCATTTCCTCTTTTCTGCCCTACATCAAATTAAGGCCAAAATCCCAAACCAGGTCAGTAACCCCTGGAGTGAGTGAGGGACACAGTAACCCCTGGAATGAGGGACACAGTAACCCCTGGAGCGAGTCCTGGCTGTCCCTGTGTACAGCCGGTATTTCCTGCCTTTCCCCCACTCCTGAGTCAGAGTGTGGCTCATTCCCTCCTGGATGCAGCAGCCTGGAAGGACATCCCAGAGCCAAGGCAGTGTTACCTTCTGGGGCTGCACAGGGTCAACTATGGCAGCCTCCTTGGTGTCCTGGTCGATGAGGAGGTACATGTAGTTGTCAGTGAGGGCTGGCAGGATTTCCACCTTCATGTCGACCTGGGTCACTGTCTTGGGCTCCCTCAGCTCGTGCTCTGTGTGCAGGAATCTGGCTCGCAGCTGTGCTGGACCTGGGCACCCAAAAACAGCCAAACCTCAGCTGTGGGAGGGGGACAAGTGGGACGGGGCATGGCAAGGGCCCCCAGCTCACAGAAGGACAGCCCAACCTCGTGGGCTGCTGTGTCCTTCAGACAAGAGGAGCGAGGTCACCACAGGACAAAGCCTTGTGCCCCTCGGGGCTCTGGGTGCTCCACAGCTGCCCCGAGAAGGACAGGAAACTTTGCTTTCCATGCAGGGAAAACTCTGTACTTGGACCGGAGAGATTTCAAGGGGCAGGAGAGCAGAATGGTGCTGGCCAAAGGTCAGTCTGGGACAGTGGCTTTGCAAAAAAAGCACAAAGGGCATATTACAGCCGAAAAACAGAAAGGAAGGAGGGCAAAAAGAAGGAGAAATACAGAAATACACACACTGCTCCAACAGACATATCCGGTTTGTTATCTGGGGAAATGTCACCCTGCACAGCACAGGGAGAGAAGGCAGGCTCTCCAAGGGAGCAAGACTCCCTACCTGGCCAGGTAAGAGGCACACACAGGGCTCTTGCTCATGCCTGCCCTGATTCAACACCAGTGCTTCCATGTTTGCTTTTGGTTCAATGTTTAATCAGATCCAAGAATCAAATTCCAGATGCAAATAACCTGGGCTCCACTGCTCAGTGCACAGGTACACAGCTCTTAAAGAAACAACCAACCCTACGAGGTTTTACCGTGTAAACTGAAGGAAGGGAAGCAAAGAGAAAGAGGTCTTGCATTGCTGGGGCCCTGCAGTTCAGACCTGAGCTCAAACACTTGCAGGGAAAGTGGCACCAGTCCCTGCAGGTCAGGAATTGTTGTCTGAGCACCCGTGAGGTGTTTGCACACCCCCAGAGATGCCTGTGCCAGCTCAGACACATTTTATTCTGCACCACTGACTCTCCCGAAGGCTCCTGACCTTCCTGCTTCACCTCCCTCAGTGCCACAGGGAGGGGTCCCCGTGCTGGCAATCACCCTACCCCACTGTCCCCAACCAGCTCAGCCTGCCCACCCCTGATAAGAGCAGCTCTGCAGGAGCCCCGCAGACCTGCAGCTCCTCGGGCTGCAAAGCCCAGATCAGGCTCTGTCTGGAGCCACGGAGCTGCTCCTGCTGCCAGCCCAGCCCAGGCACAGGGAGCTGTCAGGGCCCTCTGGCACAACCGTCCTGCCCAGAGCTTCTTCCCCTTCTACCTCCACCATCCCTGCTTATGAGGGAAGGGAAATCAGGGAAATTAAACACAGTGCTCAAAAAAAACCCAAGGCACAATGGAACAGGCATGCACTGGGTATTTGATGGTGCAGACACACAGTATTGAGAGGAGCATCCCCACCTGCAGAGCGTTCTTCTGGAGAAGACTCCTTTCAAAAAAAAGAACACAAAAAAAGCCCTTACTATTCTTTGATAGGAAAAAAAAAATGCCCAAAAAACCACTGCAGCACTTTTGGACGCTGTCAGTCACAAGAGTTATCTATACTGGGTGCTTGTTTGCAAGCCAGACACCAACTAGGAAAAAAAAAATACAACCAAAGAAAAGAAAACCCAACCTTAACTTCAACTCAAAGGAATCATTCACATACTTAAAATGCTTCTTTCCTATGAACCATCTCTAACCTTGGCCCGGATCCCACGGTCTCTTCGCGTGTGTAATTCACAATTCTTAGCAAACAAACAAACAAGCTGCACCACATAAGGAAATGTTTTTCAACATGTAATTTCAACAAAGGAATGAGAAAACATCCACCAAGAATGAAAACTCACGCGTTGTGAGTTGCCATCTGCAGCTCAGCTGCACCTCCCCAGCCGGCCCAGGAGCAGAGCAGGGAGCTCTCACGCACTGCTGAGACCTGTCCAGCCCAAAGGAGCTCCCCGGGGGTGCTCAGCCCCTGCCCCGGCCCAGCACTAACTCACATCGCTAGCACACACAGCTCTGCCCTAAAATTAATGCCCAGTGACTTCATTCTCGCTCAGCTTTGTCCCACGTCCCTCCTAACCGCACGCCTGGAGCAGAGGAGTGGGAGAGCAGCCATCAGCAGGCTCTGAATCACCCACTTGAGCTTCCTGGAGCGCTTCGTTAGCACAGCTGGAGCGGCCAAGAGGAAAGGCTTTGCAGCTGGAAGCGTTAATGTCATCGCAGAAACGCGTCCGTGCTGCGGACTGACAGCAGGCAGGTTCCCTCAGAACCGGGCTGCTTCGGGTTACTCTTTTTATTACATAAAGGAGTGGAAAATTCCTGTTTCAAGCAGGGCCGTCACTCAGCACGCTCATCCCCTTTGCTGCCTCACAAGAACCACGTTCACTCTTTACATTCTGCACGCAGGGATTTTTTGGATACCCAGCGAGTTTGTGGCTCCAAGAGACTGGTCCGAACGCAGGGCAGCTCCCGCTCCCACTCAGCCTGCCCTGCCGGCAGCGTGGAAGGTGCAGCGCCCACCCCGTGATCCCGGGAACTCGGGAGCTGCCACTTCCTCGGTTTGACATTCCCACACTGCAGCAGCAGCAGCGTGTCCGCGTCTGGCAGATAACCCCCAGGGATTCTCGCTCCTTACAGCCACGTCTTAAAACCCGAATGATGCAAAACCATCTGGGGAGACTTCCCAGAGAGCCCAAGCTCTAAGTCTATGATGGACTTTGAAGATTTAGGCCTGAAATGCAAACGCAAAGCTCGGACAGTCTGGGGTTTGTTTCCATCACCAGTACAACCTGTCACCCGCCGAACCCAGCCTGGACGCCAGCCCTGGCCCCCCATCCTCCTCCCTGAGCACTGACCGGCGCTTTGGAGCTCTGGAGCTCCGCGGGGCCTCCCCGATGGGCTCCGGACGGCACGGCCCCGGCTACAGCCAAGCAGGTACTGCCCAACTCGGGCCGTGAGTCAGCGCAAAGGCCGGGCACGCCCGGAGCCGCGAGGCACAACCCGAGAGCCCCAGCACAGCTGCGGGACCCGGGGCTCCGCACGGCCCCGCGGCCCTGCCGGGGCGCACCCACCGCACGTACCGGCTCGGAGGACGGCCCCCAGGACGGCCCCGGCTGCCAGGGTGGTGCCCAGCCCCCGCCAGCCCCCGCGGAGCATCGTGCGCCGCGCCCCGCCCGGCCCGGCCCGGTTACCTTGGCTGCCCGCCCCGGGAGGCGGTGGCAGCGCCGGCACGGCACGGCCCGGCCCGGCCCGGCCTGGCGTGCGCGGGGGCGGTGCTGCGCCCGCCCGGCCCCTCGGCCCCGGGCCCGGCCCCTCGGCCCGCCCGCTCACCCGGCGGAGGAGGAGCAGGAGAAGCGGCAGCGCCGTGCGGGGCCCGGCAAGGACACGGCAAGGGCGGCCGGCAGGTGCCCCGCGGCCATGGCCACCTCCAAACCCCTGTCCCGCTTCTGGGAGTGGGGCCGGAACATCGTGTGCGTGGGGCGCAACTACGCCGAGCACGCCAAGGAGATGGGCAGCGCCCTGCCCGCCGAGCCGCTCTTCTTCCTGAAGCCCTCCTCGGCCTACGTGCGGGAGGGGTCCCCCATCGTGCGGCCCTACTACTGCCGGAACCTGCACCACGAGGTGGAGCTGGGGGTGGTCATCGGGAAGAGGGCCCGGGCCGTGCCGCAGGACGCGGCCATGGAGCACGTGGCGGGCTATGCCCTGTGCCTGGACATGACGGCCCGGGACACGCAGGAGGAGTGCAAAAAGAAGGGGCTGCCCTGGACCTTGGCCAAAGGGTTCGGCTCGTCCTGCCCGGTCAGTGATTTTGTACCCAAGGAGAAGATCCCAGACCCGCACAAGCTGCAGATCTGGCTCAAGGTGAACGGAAAGCTGAGGCAGGAGGGGGACACCTCCTCCATGATCTTCTCCATCCCTTACCTGATCAGCTACATCAGCCAGATATTCACCCTGGAAGAAGGGGACTTGATTCTGACAGGGTCTCCCAAAGGAGTTGGGTCCGTGGAGGCCAACGATGAGATCGAGGCTGGCATCAGGGACGTGCTGTCCATGAGGTTCAAGGTGGCACAGCAAACACGGGGATCCTAATGCCTGGATCCAGCCAGGAGCCTGCCTGGCATGAGGACATCTGGGAGATGAACATTTCCATGGCCCCAGGTGCCCAATGGTCTGCCACATGTCAAAGGCACGGAACCCAGGACCCCAGAAGGCATTTCACTGACACAGCTCCATTTCCATGGAGGCTTCAGCAAACCTGGAGTCTAGCCCAGCCTGGAGCCGGTGGAGCCCAGAAGCTCCAGATTCCAAAACCATACCTGGGAACTGGCAGTAGAGACATTGGGGAGGGGAATGGGGCTGGCCGTCCTTCTGTGCGTGTTTCTCTACTGCTGATGCTTTGAGCTTTGCCAGTTTATTGCCTTAAAATAAAAGCTTGATCAAAACAATGCAAATGATGATGCAGGAGCTAAAGCTTGGCCATGCTGTGGGAAATCAGAGATGTATGTGTAGATGTGCAACCCTAAATCAAGAATTGCAGCTTCACAAAGAGTTTCTACAAGAAACTACAAGTCTCTCTACAAGAGAAAGATGTTTGATTTTTTTGATTAGTTTCGTGATTCCCCCCTGCTTTTTTCAAACATACAAATTAAAGGAGGATGGCTTTTCCTCCCACTCCAAGGAGCGAAGGCAGCAGGAAGTGTGCCAGATGTTTGGCAGACTGGTTTTTCCCTAAACTGAGCTTTAAATATGTTCTGAAAGTGAAATAATGCAAAAAGATCAAGAATAAAGAAGCATATGGGTAAAGATCACCACCAAACTTGTCTTTGACTGATTTCAATATATTTTTAGTAAAACTGTAAATGCAGCAGTTGCTGTTACCCAGTGCAGTGCAGCAGTTGGAGTTTTTAAATATTTCCAGCTGCTAAAAGCCACGCTGGGTAACTTTCCCCAATTTCCAACTCCAGCTGATCCAGCACTCCCCACGAGTTTGCATGACAGCAAGTTCTCTTTCAATTCAACAGAGCAAGTTGTAAAATATAATTTAAAAAATCCTCCCCATGCAAACATCAAAACTTACCAATTTCAAAGGTTGCACAGAACTGGCTCATTCCTAACAAAAACAGATGGATATTTTTTTTACATAAATGCAAGGCACCGAAGTTAAACACTTCCATTTATCAGAGCCAGATCTTAATAACTGCTAGGAAAAGATCTTAAAAGGTTGTAAAAGTGGGGAGTTTTACAGAGAAAATCCCTGTCTCCCAAAGAGATGCACCTCTGTGAGAGCAGCATGGTCCAGGGTGCTGCACACCGCACTGGGAGAAAAAGCAGAACATGGTGCAGAATTTAAATGGACATTAGGGTGAGCAGTTCTGGAAGGGGAAGGATGGAATTAAGTGTCTGTACTGTTTGCATTTCCTCCTGCCTGTCAAACATTCCCGTCTCTGGCAACAGCAGCAGGGCGTCATTTGCAGTTTGGTCTCCAGCGCTGGGTATTGACAGGGTTGGGATTAAGTTATTGAAAACATTCCCTTCAGAATGGGAATTGTTATGGCTGGAAACTGTTGAATCGTTTATTGCTACAAGAGGGGTGCAATGACCCAACACTGACAGCATTTTTGGGGTCTTTTGTTCCCACCCATGTGAGTCAGGGATGCAATCTTGAATTGCTTGTCACGATTTCCTGTTTCTGTGGTTGTTTTCTCTGTGCCACGTTGCTTTAAAAGGGGTAGGGAGGGCACATGGGGGATCCGAGTTCCCCAGGGTGTCCTGGCCTAACAAGCCCTTTGCCCAACAGAGGGGATCTCCCTCTGTTTGAAATAAGCTGAGTCCCAACACACTCAGAAGGTGAGAATGTAACAGAGACACCAGCACGAGGGGAAGCACGACGGGAAGCTGTGGACAGGAACATATTAAAAATAGGGAAAAATACATGGAGAAAGGCACAATGTTCATTCCTGGGTTCTTTAAGTCCAGCTTTGGTGAACAGAGTCCTGCTTGCAGTCTCAGCTTGATTGTTTGCTTGTCAGAGGTCGCTGCTGATTGATTACTCTGCTCTAATTAGACTCAGTCTGCGCAGGGGGAATCACCACTGCTGTTGGCCAAAGTTCCATGTTTGGCCTCACCAAGGGGCACCACAAACCCAGGCAATGTTTCAAGGGGGGTCTTTATTTCTTTAACACAAAAGCAGCAAAGCAGTTAAAACCACAGAAGTTTAACAGATCTGTCTTGACCTATTTGTTATTTCTGATTTTTTCAAAGATCTCAGCTGAATGAGGAAACCTTCCAGCCCTCTTGGAAGGAGTTGAATTTGGTAAAATTAACTTTTAAGCTGAGGCCCAAGTACACTTTTAAAAGTGCAATCACCCAAAAATATGAACTTGGAGGCCCACTTAGAGGTATAGTAATGTGCACTCCTTCTTTACCATCAGAACGGACTTGGCAAAATCCAACAACAGCAGAATTCCATCTTCAACAACAGAGTGAAGGAAGTCTTTCCTAGCATTTATTAATATTTCCAATCTCTTCCCAACAAGCTCTGACTGGCCTCTACAGGATCTGCCAGTTTGCAGGAAAGAAGATTCACTTTTAATCCAGTTCTCCAATTGGGTGACAAAGTAACCTGGAAAAATAATTAAGGATCTTTGTTATCACAGCACCTTGATAGAGCTTATTTTCAGAAGTCACACAGCATGTTTGACAGATTTATTTACATCATTTCCTGTATGAGTACACATTTATGCCATATACCTATCACTGCTGAAGTAAAACACTTCCATTTTGTCCTGGAAATAGGGAAAGAGAAGGGGGAGATGGGAGAGTGAGAAGAGTTTTGCTGAAAAGAACAAGTTTAAAAGTGAAAAACAGCCACTTTTAAATTAACATTAAATACTGACTTTGAAATAAATCTTGCTTCGTTCCAAGAGGAGTTGCCATTTCAGTGCAGTCTTCTGGTCTTCTTCCAGCATGAGGAATTCGTGGACCTGTTAACAGGACACCACGGAACACTTCAGCAGGTAGTTAAAACATCTCCACAACAGAACAATGATGAAAAGAACATCTTATATATTTTTATACATTTCTAAGCTGTATTTTTCTGTTTTAACGTAGTGTTTGGTGTGATATATGTACCAAGACAGTCAAATCAACACGAATAAATTGCAGGGTGTTTGAGAATCAGAGTTAGGGATTTCCAACCGCGTTCTCAGAAGAGCAGCATTCTGAATTGGGTGTTCACTCTTACATTGAACATAATTCTTGTTGGCAGCTGCTGACTTCCAACTTTTGCCGTGTCAAACAGCTCTGTGTGTGTCCATCCGTCCATCCATCCATCCATCCATCCATCCATCCATCCATCCATCCATCCATCCATCCATCCATGCCATTTTTGTAACTCTTGCACACACACAGAGAACATTTACATATATTTGTAATTCTCATCAGGCTCCACAGCTCAGCTCGGTAAGAACAGCCCGATTCACTCCTTACTGTGCAGCCCAAGGTTTCCTCAGCTACGCAGTCAGACAGGTAACAGGAACGCAGGGTGCCTGTGTGATCTGTCACATCCACCAGGATGTCAAAGCTGGCAAAGGTGGACT
This sequence comes from Struthidea cinerea, assembly GCA_013397865.1. Taxonomy (NCBI): domain Eukaryota; kingdom Metazoa; phylum Chordata; class Aves; order Passeriformes; family Corcoracidae; genus Struthidea; species Struthidea cinerea. The sequence goes on along the minus strand of VZTI01000696.1, from coordinate 480,612 downwards.
TGGACTCTGGAGAGACATCACTGCAGAAGGTGCAAGTGCTTGACACTTCATTCACAATGAACCGGCAGATTGAGCTGAAAAGGAGAGAATTCATGCAGATATGCAATTTATTCTTCCTGAAACATTTTTCTAGACTCAGATTTCCCAAGACACTTTGTCTTTAAAAAAAATTCTCGTCTCCTAAACTCTTGTGTCTGTCTGAGACAAAGTGGCCTCTTTCTTCTTCACTCTAGGACCACAAAGAGCAAGTCCTTCACAGAGCCCACAACAGAAACGCACAACAGAAACCCACATGGCATCCTCCAGAGGAGTTTTATTTCTTCTCTGGGACTGGACTAAAATATTGCTCCATCTCATGTGGGTCTGGGGAAGAGGGACAAGCAGTTTTTAGCACAAATTCCAAGCAGGCAGTTGCTCACCATCTGTTGCGCAGAACTTTGGACACGTTCTCATCGATGTCCAGGGTGGAAATGTAGCCGTAAATAATTCCATGGAGAGGCTCCAGTTTCCCATCACTCTGGAGAGCTTTTTCTTTCAGCTGTTCTACTGTATAAACATCCACTACAGTCTCCACTATGAGTTTAAAAGACACATTAAGTGTGTCTGAGCACAAAATGATTCAGAAGAGCAACAGCAAAATGGATCTTAAGGCAATAAAAAGGAGATTTAAAGCAGCAAAAAAAAAAAGTGAAACAAAAGGGGACTCAGATCAGGAATATATCTCTTATTGAATCTTTATATCCTCCAAAAGGAGTTTTTGACAAAAGCTTTCCCACTCAATCTTCCATACTTATTCCACACAGAAAGAACACACCAGAGAGGCTGCAGCTGGCACAGGCAGCTGAAGAGACTTAATTGATAAAATAAGGGACAGCCCATTAACTACAGTCCAAACTTTAAATATTCAGCCAGGCTGTACCTGAGTTTTGTTTCTCTGAACACACAGAGCAGGAATTCTTTCAGCTGCACTATGAAATTACTCTGTGCAGGTAAATAAAATCAAATGTCTGTGTCCATGCTTACAGTTAATGGTTTCATTTGCCAGCTCCTTCACTGGGTTGGGCAGAGCTCCTGCCTGGGCACTCTCTTTGATGAAGCTGAAGAGAACATTTGCTTCTGCTGTTTCTGAAGATGTATTTTTAAAAGTTATTAGTATATGTTGCATGTAAAAATCACAGCATTTTTATATATTTTACAAGTTTTTATTCTGGTAGCACAAACACGTTGGAATTAGCCAAGATTTGCTTTTCTCTTTTTTATTTTAACTGTTACTCCTGCATGGAGTAAACATATGAAGGAAAATAAAATAAAATAAAATAAAATAAAATAAAATAAAATAAAATAAAATAAAATAAAATAAAATAAAATAAAATAAAATAAAAGTAGAAGCCAAAGGCATTGGTCATCACATAGCAAACAAAAGCAAGGAGCTTTGTGAGAAGCAGGCAGAAGAAATCACAGTTCCAATAGATTAATTAATGCATTTTAGCCTAGAATAATTACTAAAACCAAAGAATTACTTCAGCAGCTGTTACCTGGGTTAGTTGTAATGATGGTTTTGGATATCACAGTTGCAGTCATACAGTTTCTAAATTTGTCAAAATTGATTCTCACATCTGATGCGAATATAACTGTGCACAAAAACACCCCCATGTTACTGTAGAATAAATGTCACTTTAAGAACTACAGTAAAACATAAACCAGACTGTTTTACCTGTTTCTTGGGGGATCCAACTCTGTGCCAGCTGGATGGATTCATTATCCCAGCTAAATTAAACAAAAGTGGGTGTATCATAACATTTTTCAAACGGCACTCAAACTGTTTAGTACTGAACTATGAAATAATGTAGTTGTAATCAAACTGGCCCAAGGGGACTTGACTCCTTTGTGACAGGCATGGCATTGAAATTCCATGTGCCTGTTTTATCCTGTGCCAAACAGGATAAAATAAAGATGGGTTTCAATGCAGAATATACCTGAGAAAATGCTGTATTTCAGCTCTTACCAAAGTAATTTCTAGCTAAAGCAAATCCCAGTTAAAGGAGCTGTTTGTGAGCTGGGCTGTGCTGGGTCAGGCTGATTGCTCAGTTCTCTAGGCCAGATGTTCAGCCACTTCCCAACAGTGGGATCTTTGTGACTGGGGATGATGAGACTGGAGTGAGGTCAGAGGTATCCCTCAAAAATGGTAATTTCATGGTCTCTTGATAAAATCTCATTCAGCTCCTCCTAAATTTGGCTGGCAAGAACACAGCCAAAGCACGGATTTGTTCTGGTGGGTTTTCTCCTTAATCCTTGGAAAAAGATTCAAGGTATTTCCTTTTTATCTGATATTGCTCAGCCACCTCTTCACTGCTGGGCCCTGAAATACCCTGACAATGCCCAAGTCCCAGCACTGAAAGAGAACTGTTGGAGGAGCTGCTCCAAATTAACCCTGGGCTGGAAGAGTTCATGCCAGAGATGCTTGTTTTGGGTTTGTGGGTATAAATTGTGTTAAACATCCCATGATAAACATCCCTGATAATAGCACAGTTCCTAGCTCACAGTGCAGGGCTGGCTGCCTACTTCCCTTGAGGGAACAAAGGTCACAGAAGTCATTTTTTAACCACCAAACAGCAATCCCAGGGCAAGGGAATACCCACACGCCCACACGCCCCTGCATATGGAAAAGCCATAGGTTTATTGAACAAACAAACTCTGGGCAAAGTGCAAGGGTTCCTCTGTAAACAAGGCACTGTTTACAAGCAGGGATGGGGTATGTGGGGTCGTGTTTGTAAACAGGACACAGTTTGAAAACACAGCCAAAGTCGTATCAAAATGTTTCTGCATTATTTTAGATATTTAAAAAACGATTTTTAAAGTATTTCAGCCTATTTCCACTCCACTTGCGATTCTGCTTGGCCTTAAAAATGGATCATGCTCTTCTGTTTCCTGCCCTCGTGTTTGTGGAAGAAACACAACAGCCTTTGCAGCTGCTTTTAAATGCCATTTCCTGAATTAGCTCAAATGTCCGCATTTTAAAAAAGGAATTATTTGGAGCTAAGCTTCATTTTGCCATCCATGAGCCAGCAGGCTGTCAGCAAGCCATAAAACTACACAAGATATATAAGGCCACTCTAATGAATCTCTTTTTTAAGTCTCTTTTCAGTGTACATTGCTGCCACATCTCAGTTGCCTCCTAAATAACAATATATTTAAATTAAAAGACAGGCTTATAGTTAATTAGTGTGTGTTATAGCTGATTTCTTTACCTGTGCTTGCATGAATTTGAGTCTTTTAGAGAATTAAAGAACATTTTACCATACTATTGGGAAAGACCTCTCTGTTTCATCGTACAGCTTTACTTCACACCTCTGGCCTTTTCTTTTGTCTGAAGTCATAAAATACTTTGGCTCCCCAACCTTTAAGAAGAAAGAGAAGCAGTCACTTGTCCTCTACTCAGTGCTTAGGAGAATAAAACTCATAACCTAGAAAATAGAAAGGTTGGAAAAGAGGGGGGAAAACCATCTAGGCTACTAAAAAACGGGATCACTTAATTTTTCCCTTCATTTTGCTGATAAAAACCTCATCAAAAGTTGCGTGTGGATATTGTCACTCAGCTGCCAACCTGAACAAACTGAGCCCTGGCCACTGTGAGGCCCAAAATCCATATTCACACATCTCTACAATGAAGTTACTTGTGGCAGAGCAGAGAAATGCTCTTTACTTACTGACATTACAGCTGCTAGCACGTTTAGGACTCTCCCATGGAGGCTTTGTCCATTTGCCACGATGTCCCCCAGGGAATAATAATCCTGAGGGTCCTTGACAGGCAGGTGCAGCAGAGACAGAAGTCTGGTGTCTGTGTCGTAGCAGGAAGATGTTTTGACCACGGAGTGATTTTCACTGAGCAATAATTTGTAGCAACTAGAACAGAACCAGTCACATGGATCAGCACTGCACTCACGGGTGTATCAGCAGTGTGAAATGTTCATTCAATTCATAGGGAAAACCTTATTCCATTTTAGTTTTTCCTAAAGGTACAAAAAAATTCTAGTAGGTTTTGCTCAAAGAATGAAATTTACTCTGTGTAGTAACAAAGAACATTATTGCTTTGTGACCGTCTGTTTATGAAATATATTCTCCTTTGAGCTTTGGCCAGACATTGTTGAGCACAAGGAGGAAGGTACAGCTGCCCAAGAAGAAAACACCAAGTATTTCTACCAATTTCATGTTGCTGGAAATGACAGCAAGTCTTAACTTTAATCTTTCTAGAAAGAACTACCACTCCATGCTTTAAATTTACCTAGGAGTTACAGGGTTGAATTTTTCTTCTCTTTCTGCTTCCTTTGACTGAATTAAAGGATTTTCAATTGTAACTGAAATAAAGCATTGATAAGTAATGTTAGAAATTGATTATAGATACAATTACAGATATTCGTGTGTGTACACTCTGCATGCTCACAAGTTTTACCCAAACAACCACCAGCAGCAAAATCTTTCTATTAACTTAAAAAGATAAAAGCACATCCTATAAATAAATACAGGATTTTTGTTGTGGTTTTATGAGCAATCACAGTCATGGCTATAACTGAGGGAAGACAAACACCAAATGGCTTTACAGCTTATTTTTCATCATTTATAAGACCCCAATATAATGTAAGGTTTTACACTGATTAACTGCAGGCCGGTTCTCAGCTGCTGCACTCAGTGTGTTTCTGCCTGGTTTTTTTGTTAACATATTTACTGGGCTTGAGTTTAAATCCTTGGAATCTTGTTCCTTTCCTCTTTAAACTGAACAGAACTGAACAATTTGTTTCCAATTAGGCTGTTTGCTGAGTCCTCAGAGCAAAACACAGCAAAGCCACCAGCACACTGCTGATTTACATGCAAACAGAAACATGGTAAGAGTAAAGTCCAACTTACCACAGTCACCAACTCTGAAGCTTTCCGAGAGGGATCTGATGTACTCTTCTCTGCCCCAGGGCTGGACGTTTATGAAATAAGTTGGGGAATCACGAATGGTAAAATTGAAGGTGTATCTTTCACTGCCAATGTCTGCAAAAATAAACAGCATGTAGCAATTCCTCAGCACAGCTTGATTTCTAACTAGAATATGTGTATCAAAACTACTATTTTGAAGTTTTCCTGGATTTTGGTGTGAATTTTCTCCCACTAGAAGCCAGCAGGTGGTGCAGGAACACGGTGGTGTTTGGGAATGGGCTGCAATTCCTGCTGTACTTGTACTTGTCCACCCCACACTTCACTTCAGGCTTCTCCCGGAGCTGGAATGGCTCACCAGGACTGGAGGTGCTTCCTGACAGTGTCTGTACCAACCCTGACCGTAGGTTTGTTATTGGAATTTGCAATTAATGCTGTATTAACCACATATAATTCCCATTTTTTCCCAGATGAAGCTGTTGCTACTCAGGCCAGAAATCATTTGTGTCACTCCTTGAGACATGTCCTCAACATTTCTGTTTTAAGAGAGAACGAATATGAAAGCACCAGATCCATTCCAGCAATATTTATGGAAGATTGGGTTCATATTGGTTCCATCTTCAGAGCATGAAGCCCTTCCATGGCGGAGTTTTTCCAACTTCTAATTGATATGGTTTAGCCAAACCAATGCTGCTCTTTCATCTTGGTTCTCAAACACACACAATTTTTTTTTTTTTTTTGGTGCATTTTTATTCTATCCATTTCACACTGAGAAATCTGTTTATCATTTAAATACTGATTTCAGTCATCTCTGCCAAATTACACCGTTGAAGAAAATCAAGTAAAAAGAGTTTAAAGGGACTGTACTTTTTCGGTCTGGAAAGCTTCTGACATCTGTTTTCCCAATAACCACCCCGATTACATTCTGAAAAATAAAAAGATTATAGAGTACAAGTATTAAACCCAGATGTAGATGATGAATTAGATTTCATGGAATTATACTCTGCTGATGATAATAAACATATTTCTGACTGGTAATCATTTTAATCTATTTATTCCACAGTTCCATATGAGCTAAAGAGTAAAACATAAACACACAAGTTTACTTTAGGAAAAAATTGTGACTAATAAAAATATTAAAATAAATACATCTGTTTCTGTTTGTGAAGAAAATGGGAGGACAAAAGTTCACCCCAAACCTTCACAATTTTGGCCGTTCTACAGCAATCTCTCCTCAGGTAGGCAGCAATGTTGTTGTTTCATGCTCTCTGCATAGGTCTCAGATCTCCTCAAATGCTCCATGAAAAGTCTGGACAGGATTTATTTTACAGTTAAACGTCCAAGGTTTTCCTGGCTGTCAGCACCATGAGCCACACGTGTGCACCCACAGGAGGTTATCCTGGCCTCATCCAAGCAACCTGAACTTCTACAGGTGCCTCTCTCTTGCTATCTTTCAACTGACTCCAAGGGAGCTGAGGCAAGGAACTTTTCTGTTAATTCAAGCTAAAATCAATCTTATTCTGCTTTGCTAAACCGGTATTTATTATGGAAAAATGTCCTGTTCTCAATTGTCAAACACAACTACTGGGAGCAAACACACACATGTAGATACAGATATATTATCTATCTAGCTATAATATAATGTAACAGCTGTGTGGTGGGTTGTTGTTTTTTAGGTGGGCCTAAAAAGTGTGAGAGAAGAGTTTTGCAGCGTTAGTTTGGGATTTAAGAGGTAAACAAGGAAAGTCAGAGTGGGACAAGGACTGCAAGGAGAGACTGACGGTGCAATCCTGCTGGGATCCTTCAAAACATGAAGCATCCCACATCACTTCCACTCCATAGAACCCTGGAATGGTTTAGGTTGGAAGAGGCCTTAAAGCCCATCCAGTGCCACCCCCTGCCATGGGCAGGGACACCTTCCACTATCCCAGGTTGCTCCAGCCTGGCCTTGGACACTTCCAGGGAGGTGGCAGCCACAGCTCCTTCACACAACCCCTTCTCGCAGTACTGCTGACTGTTTCATTCCAGCAGAATTCCAGAGGCAGCTAGGAAGGGCAGGGTTACAATTCGGTAACCACCCAGGATTAATTTGGTACCTATTCACGAAGCAGCGTGACCTGCCTGACTTCACTGCAACAACACTGACACGTGCTCAGAAATCAGCTCTCCCGTTCCCAGTTTCCTTGGAATCACTAGAGGGAGCACGGGAACTGCCTTAGCCTGCAGGGATGGAAATACTCAGTAAGAGGGCACTTGTGTACAGCAGTGTAATATCTCCCCTCCAGACTAACCGACTACTTTATGTCCACTGCATGTAGTGATTCTGTTTAGGATTTTGTTTTTCTATTTGGGGTTTTGTTTCTTAATTAAAAAAAAAAATCTATTAAATCAGAGTGCAACATTCCGGGTATCTCACCACCAGTCAGAAGAACTGACATTTAGGATGAGTGCCCACAGAAATTAGGCTGATGTAAATATCCAGTTTCCCAGAGAAATCTGCCCTGGCCCTGCTGAAAATGTGTTCACCTCTGTGTCTCCAACACCAAGCCTGCACAGGGAGCTGGCAGAAGGAAGGGATCTGGCTGGAAACTATTTTGGACTAAGGAAGGGAGAAAAACTTCCAGAGATCATTTTCTTGATCAGCTCATTGGGCAACTGCCCAAGCACTAATTTCCCCAAAAGAGGAGGGGAACACAACACCCGCCATGCTGCCTGTTTTGGCAGAGCGCTGCCTAAGGCTTCTCAACCAACTCATGAACGCACTGCAAGTGTTTACACTTTAATCTCTTTCACTTTTTAAAACAAACAGCAAGCTAATAAACCGTGACATTTTGATACTTCAGATTGTGTGTTCAGCTGTTTTAACGTCCTAACACAACACACACTGATCATTCTATCATGAATTACTATTTTATAAAAACACTTTCATTACCATGTGTTGCTAACTGCAATACTCAAGATTAGCTTTATTTGTAAAATAAAAGCTTTTAACTGGGTTAGTGGATCATTATTGGGGAGGAACTGTGAATGCCAGGTTAAATTAGCATTGCTGAAGATCAGTTTGGATAAATATGGCTGTGAGGGGATAGAAAACTTCTCTTAAATCATCCCTTTTCTGTGATTCCTCTTTGCATTTTTTAGAGTAAATGAGAAAAGAAAGTTGTGCCATCCCAAATAAAAAAGCTGTGGGAATGGGAAAATGCCATGTTTTCACTCTTTTCAGGAACATCACGACTTTTCTGGGGCAGGGGAGGGGGGATTCTGCCTGTCTGCTCAGGTGAGACCCCACCTGCAGAGCTGCCTCCAGCCCTGGGGTCCCAGCACAGGAAGGACAGGGAGCTGTTGGGGTGAGTCCAGAGGAGGCACCAAAATGATTGGAATGGCTGCAAGAATTGGGATTGCTCATCCTGGAAAAGAGAAGCTTCAGGGTGACCTAATTGTGGCCTTCCAGTGGCTGAAGGAGCTGACAAGAAACGTGGAGAGAGACTCAAGGGATGGAGGGACAGGACAAGGGGGAATGGCTTCACACAAAGAGAGCAGGGTTAGATGGGATATTAGGAAGGAATTCTTCCCTGTGAGGGTGGGGAGGCCCTGGCACAGGGTGCCCAGAGAAGCTGTGGCTGCCCCTGGATCCCTGGCAGTGTCCAAGGCCAGGCTGGACGGGGCTTGGAGCACCCTGGGACAGTGGAAGGAGTCCCTGCCCATGGCAGGGGGGGGCACTGGATGGGCTTTAAGCTCCCTTCCAACCCAAACCATTCTGCGATTCTAGAAAACCTGCTTTTTATCCCAAAGAAACAGAAGCAACCCTGCCATGGAACCATGAGATTTTTACCCAGTTCAAACACCCTTCAGCAAGAGCTGTGTGTGCATAACCAGGGCTGTGTCACTGGCTCAGAGGCAACGAGCACTCCAGGATCAGGCCCTGCGTTCATAGCGTGCCGTGAGAGACTGTTGAGGTCACAGATGTATTGTGGCTGCATAATGCTGACTCTGTAATGTCTTTAATAATGTCTTCAATAATGTCTTCACTAATTCAGCATCCATTTAAAGTGCTACAAAGAAGCCTCTGATACATTGAATTGTCCGGTCAATATCTGTGGTTGTGGTACCCACAGGCTGTGGACAACAACAGCATCAATTTTCATTTTGCTGCTTTGCACACAAAGAAGGGAAGGTCCTTTCTACCCAACAATTGCACTAATGCTATTAGTACCTAAATACACATCAATTACATAATTTTGCAGTAATATAAGACAGTCAGATACAATTTCATCTGGGAACAAAAGGACCATGGCTGTGAGACTTACAGGACGAGCAAGGTTTGGATGCAGATCTGAAAGTGCAACAAAGTCCCGTGCCGAACGAGAATGAGCCATTCTTTATCTGAAACTTGAGGAAACTGACTTAGATTTTGTAAAAATCCAAACAAATCACTTAAGACCATTCACAGTGAGAATAACAAGTTAGTTTTTAACATAAATGTTTTGACCTAATAGCATCTGTTTTCAATAAGAGGCATTTCAAGCCATCTGAAGTAGACAATTCTTTATTGTTTGGATTTGGTGATGGAAGTTATGAATTTTACTGTGACGGCTCTACCTAAGCTTCTCAAATAAAGGCCTGTAATTTTTATTTATTATTCATCATTAAATGACTCCATTAGCACCAGGCTCTGAAAAATATTTACCCTCCTTCTCTCTGGGAAGTCCAACTGAATTTAATGAGGCAGCTCATATATAAAAGGTGATTTATAGGTGAGGAAAGAAAAGTGTTGGGTTCCAAGCATTTTTAATTGAGGTTTTGGACTTAATATTAAACTACTTTAAAATGTGAGTTTATTCTTTCCTCAAAATAGAAAAGTTCTGAATTTATTAAAGTAAAATTAGTGACAACCAGTTCTTTTCAGGCTGCCAATGTGGCATTTGCTGCCCAGGCCTGAGAGCACCCAGGTCCTCTCTGGAGATGCCAAAGTGGGGCCGTGGGTGCTTTGTTAGACCCTCTGAATGCCTCTTCTTATTTCATGGGTACCTCAGAGACATTTAGATACTTAACAAAAAGTTGTCAGATTCTACTTTGTTGTAAAAGGAACCGTTGCATTGTCTGAATCTTAATAACCTTTAATAGGAGAGAACTGCTGACATTTTTCAGAGGATGCCTGTTCAATCTTTATAACAAAATCCTGAATGGCTTTCACAGTCTTTATACCTGGAACCTCGTGTGAGAATTGTTAGCCATTTCATCAGGCATTAGGATAAAAGTCTGTTGAACTAGAGAGCAAATAAGCCTACATTTTAAAGAAAAATAAGCACTTATCTGAGAACCAAGTGATTTCTCTAAAAGAACATTTCAGTCTCACAGAGAGACAGCCCAGGTTTGCCTTACAGAAACCACTGAACAATGGAGTCTCAAACCTATTCCCATCCCATTAGATGGAAGAATTTATGTTTCCCTCTGGAGGAAAGTCACCTCAGCATCCCTCCAAGGCAGAGTAATATTCTCACCTCAGAAGAAGTTAAATATTCTTAACTGCTGTACCTCACACCAGCTGGGTCGGGTCAAAGGAACCAGCACTGGGAACACCTGTATTGGAGGAAGATTAAAATGGTGATTTAGGATTTTAGATGCTCCGGGTTCTGATAGCTGGAGCAGAGCTGCTCCCCTCAGGGACCCCTCAGCTCCCTCAGGAACCCCTCAACAACCCTTCAGCCCATCATGGGCCCCTCAGCCCTCCTCACACACCTGCCATGCCCCTCAGGTGCCCCCTCACGTACCCTTCAGCCTCCTCCTGGACTCTTCAGCCCCTCAGGTGCCCCTCAAGCCCCTCACAGACCCTCCGGACGTGAAGGAGACAAAATGGCGCCGGCGCAATGGCGGGAAAAGGGCTCTGTGCCCGCTCCTCCCTCAGGGCCAGCACGGGCTGAGGCGAGGCCTTCTCCCGTCCCAACACATTCAGCGGGATCTCCAGCAGGCCTGGAGTCCCTGGGCTTGAGGAGGTAACGACAGGGTTAGATGGGATATTGGGAAGGAATTTTTGGCCGTGAGGGTGGGGAGGCCCTGGCACAGGGTGCCCAGAGAAGCTGTGGCTGCTCCTGGATCCCTGGGAGTGCCCAAGGCCAGGCTGGACGGGGCTTGGAGCAGCCTGGGATAGTGGGAGGTGTTGGGGGTGGAACTGGATGGGCTTTAAGGTCCCTCCCAAGCCAAACCACCCTGGGATTCCATGACTTACCAGATCAGGAATTTAGTCAGGTTCATTCTACAAGTATAAATGCACAACACACCAGCGAGACAAAGCAAATTTCAGAAATCTCTGGAGAAACCATTCCCTACTTCCTTTTTTTAGTGTTAGCTATATGGGAAAAAAAGTTGCAGCCTGTATTTTATAAATTAATCAAAATTTCTGGTTTAAGATATTATTTGTATTGATTTGCACCCAATACTCCTATATTTTCAGGCTCTGCAGAAGGCTGGCTTCAGCCATTTTCTCCATTTATATCGAATATAAAATTATATTTTATAAAATCAATACCCTTCACTTCTGCATCATAAAAAACTTTACTCCTGATGAGTAATTTTATAACCCCAAGGTCATAGCTATTGGAAGTTTTTAGCATAACCTGACAAATTCTCTGTGTTGACTCTGTATTACAGGATCTTTCATTTCTTCAATTAAACAGCTGAAAATGGATACCACCTGTGCTCTTGTATTTATTGTGTCACAGAAGTCCATGATAATTGTCCCTTGCTGATGACAAACGGGATGCCAGGGAACTGACAGCCTGGGTGGGGGTGGTTTTTTTAGGTCACCTTTTATACAGTATGATCCATGGATCTAACTTTGTTTCATAGGTTTGAATCTCCACTTAACAGAACATGGCATTCTTTTCTGTCAGTTCTGTTGCTTTCATTATCTCAAGCTAACGAACAAGCAGAAGATAATGAGGCTGGTGATGGGATCATAATCAAACGGGAAGGAGAGCTTGGACGCTGGCTGGGAAATGCTGGCGAAGGTACAAGTCTCATTCTTACAGCCATGACTGCAACACAAAACAGGACAAAAAAATCCCTGAAATGAGACCTGTGGGGTGTCCACTGCTGCTGAAGGCAACAAATCAGGGTCACAGCTCAGCGTCTTGGAGGAGCTGAACTGGCCCAGTGTCTCAGCAAGGTTTTGGTGGGACACAAGCACCTGCTGCAGTGGAACCTTGCGGAAGCGACCGGGATCTTGTGCTGCTGCCCAGCGTGGGCAGGTCACCCCTTCCAGTGGGTTTTGTCCAGGTGGAGCTGCTTTTCTCCCACAGGCACAAAGGGCAGGTGAAACCTGACGCTGCCGTGTCCCCTCCAGGCCTTTGTTCCATTTCAAAGCCACCAGAACAAGGGTGCTGTTGTGCCTCTCCTCGGCTCCCTGTAATCACTGGGTGGGTTTGCTTTGTGGTCTGCTTCCACTCCTATTTTCAATGTACATTTGGGGGAAAAAAAGCTGCTTTTTACTTTCCCAGGATAGCTCCTGCTGGGAAGACGTTATCAGGGCCATCGTGACAGGATGCACAAAGGCAGGGGACAAAGTGAGACCGGGGTTCTTTCCCTCTGAGATGTCTGATTAGATGCTGAATTTCTGACTTGCAGATACTGAGCCAAGGACTCGTTTGATGGACGTGCCTGTCTCAGGTGACACTGAGAATTCTGCCACTCATACAGCACATGGCACCTCAGGGGACAGTCGGGGACTTGGACTCCTGTGGTTACTGCAAACAAATAACACCTTTTTTGGTGCTTATAACAAACAAATGTCTAACCTGCCTTTATCCCACTGATTTACAATGCCAGCTGATTCTCCCAGTTAGGAATTTTTAATACAGACACTGGAGAGCATCTGCAAAAACAAATGTTACTCAACTTGTATCCAGCTTTCCTCCTCGGCTGACCTCAAAGTGGTCTCAAAAAGAAATCAGCATCGTTATCTCCCGTTGACAATTGGGAAAACAGGGGCGAGAGAAAGGCCAGAAGCAGTTCCCTAACGTCCGTGTGCCACACAGAACCTGCTGCCCTCTCCAGCACCGGCCCCCGTGGGAGAGCAACAGTGTTAATTCGGTGTTTTTCTGATCTAGTGCTTGATCCCTGAAAGCTCCAAGTGATTTTAACTCTCCAGCACCTCAGCGGCACTTAGCACTCTACCGATTCAACCTGTGATTGGCAGAGCCTTCCCATACACAGCTGCAAATTGCCCAGTCCCTGCTAATTAGGCCTTCATGAATAGATTTATTTAAATTACACTTAGTGGCATGGTCAAGGAGTGCAAATGCCATTTCGTAATTCACTTTAGCAATTTGTTACGTGACCATCAGTACACTTTGCATTCAGGGGAAGAAAGTCCAGCACTAGCAGGGACATTTCAGAAATCATTTCCAAAACCAGAGCAATATAAAAATATTTGCTCTGTGCATTTTCCGCTGCCCGCAGCATTTACTGAGAGGGCTCATTGAATATTTATACATCCTTAGGACCCAAAGAACTGGTAAAATGGAGAGGGCAGACGTGTAATTTTATGTAATTGGCTTGACTGAATGCATTAAAAGCAGCAGATTATTGAAGGTACTCAGTGTTCAGTGGTTTTGGCTGATACCTGAACTGGCGGAGCCTCGGGAGCGCTGATGGAGTAACAATGGACATCTTCAGCAGCAGCAATGCAGGTGCTGATGCAGCCAACAGGTGCTCAGTGTGTTCAGGGATATTTAATCTAGATTTCTCCCCATCACCCCAGCGAGTCTTTGTTCAGCTCTCACTCCACCCTGGTTCTCCCCCATCCTGGTCCCCAGCACTGGAACCATCCCAGTGCGGTTTCAGTGGGATTTCCTCACTCCGAGCAGCACCACGACCACCTGCAGCATGGAAAAACAACAGTCCAGAGCTTTGTTGTAAAATTACCATGACCTTTGGCTGGTTCTCACCTAATCTGGGCTAGTTCTGCCTTCTTTGGGCCAGGGCAGATGCCAAGACCTGAGGCTGGTGCATGCACGTGGCAGCAGCACGAGCCTGCGGGGAGCTCAGACCCCAACACGGGTGTGAGCAAACAGGACCACGTGCCAAGGGCTCTGCCGGAGATGCCAACAGCTCTCTCTGCACAAGAAAAGATCCATTGCGGGCAAAGACCAAAAACAAAAGCTTTTTTTAAGGTGCAAATCTCTGTGGGCCACATAGCTGCTCTTCCCACGGGCAGGGAGGGAATGGCATCCGCAGGGCTGGAGCCTGGCACAGCATTGCTCCTCTCCCTCCAAGGCAGTGTCTGGGTGCGTGTTCATCAGCAGGCTCAACTCCTCGTGATTCCATCACTAACGAATCCCTTCTGCAGCAGTGGTGGAGCAGGAACGTCACGCAACAGACACAGCACAACCCGGAGAGGGACACGAGCCATCGGCACCAACCCCTCCACCAAAATCAGCTCCCCTCAGGTGCCGGGGCAGAGTTACAGCACGATAGAAACACCACATCTAAGCACTTCTGGACCATCACTAAGTAGTTAGTTTATTTTCAGTGAATAATTAGCAAAGAAACTTATCCCAGAACTAACCATCCTCTATAATTTTTGTACCAAAAAGGCAGAATAAGATGCCCATATAGGAATTCACTGCTTGAAAACAGTGACACAAGGCTTTTTTCTTCAATTTTCTCACTTTTTTGAAGCTCAGACTTTGATTTACCAAGATTTAAAGCTCTCAGTCTGCTGTTTAAATTGCCTAAGACTACAGAAATTCAAAATGCTTCTTTTTAGAGCCTTCAGGCTATAGAGAATAACTTTTCCTGCACATAATTCCAAAATAATGTGAGCTCAGTGAAATGACTTGTATTTTCATCACTTTCTCCAAGACCAGAATTTCCTCCTCCCTCTCTGAGCAAACAAGTGATGAATATTTTCCAACAAAACATCATGAATTAAAACATACAACAATTAAAAATAGTTTTAGTGACAGCTCCCTGACACAGAGGAAGAACGCGCTGAGGGGGGAAGAAAAGAAGATATTTAGCATTGTTGGCTGCTATTCAGACACTTCCAGCCATTCAAATCCATGAAACCAAACCCAGATTATATCTGCATTTCAGTTTGAGACACATGATACTGAGCAGTACCAATTAGGGGACACGGGACGAGCATCTCCCAGTGACAATACTGGGAAAAACCCTTCCAACCTCCAGTTTCCAACCAAATCTAAAGCTTGATCCCTGTATGTGCAGTTCATAAGGAGGAGAACTTGGGGTATAATTCCCAAAGACATATGGGGGTGGCTGTAAAAAAAATCTGGGATCATAGAGTAATTCGAATTTTTCCCTCACCACAGGATTCAGTGAAGGGAGCACCAGAGAAATCCAAAGGGCCCATCCAAGCTAAACTTTCCAGCACAAATCCACCTTTGATCTCCTGGCCGAGTGTTTGGCCCCGGCCTGGCGGTGGCAAGGCTCCCACTGCCTCCGAGAGCCAGGACTGCATCCAGCCCTTCCGAGGGAATCGTGTGTCAACATTTCCACAGCCCTCCTGGCTGCCTGTCAGGCAGCTCGTTAGAAAACTACTGCAGACCCACACTGACATTTGGAGGGTTTATCCATTAGAAAAACAAAACCTCCCCTCAAAGCCTGTTCAAAGTGCAAAGGTACGAGACTTGATCAAAACGGGACTGGATCACGAAATTCTCTCTTAAGAAAATGAACACTAGAGGTCAATCTAACAACTTGTCCCGGAAATATATATCCCTGGAATAAAATATTACAGACTTCTGCATGCTGTACAGCTCTAACTACCTCCAGACCCACTGGCTTGGCCCCGCGCTTCGGATCTAACAAGGGTTTCTTCTGTTCGTTTGGGTTTGCTCTTGTCTTGCTCTCCATTAGCGTTTCCTTTCTGGAGCTCTCCCGTATAGTCGCTGTCTCGAGTCATGGCGCTCCCTGATGCACTTAACTCCCTGTTTATGAAAGCAAAGGGAGAATTGGCACTTGTGTAAGGAGGCTGGAGGCCAAATGTGTCCCTGATGGAGCTCCGTGCAGCTCGAGTTTGATTAAGGATCAGGGCAGGAGCAGAGGAGCAGCCGTCACCTTGCAGGTGAAAACCCCTCCAGCTCAGGATCGCATGGATAAATATGGAGTGGTTCGGGTTGGAGGGGATCTTCAAGCTTATGCAGTGCCACCCCTGCTGTGGGCAGGGACACCTTCCACAGACCAGGTTGCCCCAAGTCCTGTCCAATCTGGATTTGGACACTTCCAGGGATGGGCAGCCACAAACCCTTGGTTTCAAAGAGGCAACAGGGAACTGGGCTGGGATGCAAGGGATGGGTTTGGGACTTCCAGACCTCAAGTCTGATTCCCTTCCAATGCATCTCCCATCTAACAGCAGTGGAATGACTTCATTCCTGCGCCTCATGCTTTCCTCATCTCTTGCACTCAGATTCTGGAGGACCTTGAGACTGCAAACTCCCACAGACTATTTATGCTTAAAATCAGTTTTGGTTGGGCTTTTTTTTACTTTATCGTTCTGAAATGCCCAATATTCCAATTCCATGGAGTTTCTTCCTCCTCCTTCCCTGCTCTTATCACCAGAAATAAGACACAGCCCTGCCAACCTGTTCCAGCCTCCCCATTGCCACCTTCCTCAGCAAATCCCAAATTCCCATCCACAAACCTCCTGCCTCAGCCAGGCTCGATGGAGCACAGGAGGCTGCCTCCACTGGGAAAGCCCAGAGCAATCCAAGGCACAGGAGTCAGGTCAGACAAAATCTCAGACCCAGCAGAGAGCGTGTTTAAGCACAAGATTTCTGCCGGGCAGTCGCTCGTGCGCTGCTCCCTGAGCTCATGTGCGAGTGCTCTGCTGAAGCGGGGCCAAATCGCGGCTCTTTCTGCCTGCAGCCGGATACTGTAGCACCGAGTAACGCCGAGGAGTAACATTTATTCACACACAGGGGCTCTGTGCTGCGGGGCTGCCAAGCCCTGGCCCCGGCTGAGCTTTTCGTGAGCGAGCAGCCAGAGCAGAGCTCCATATGGCAGCGCCGGCTCCTCACTCACTCAGCAGCTCTCCTGCTGCCAGCTCCTCGCTGCAAATGGCCCAGCGCAGCAGAAATGTTCCAGCTCCACCTTCGTGTTACAATTACCTTTCAAAACCTGCCAGATGAATTCCTTAAAATTCTTCCAGGGAGTTTCTTGCTGCCTGGATGACCGTGGCGGTTCTGGCTGCGGCCAGAGATGCTCCTCCGGGGCAGCACCCAAGTCATTCCCAGGTGGAAGTTTCTCCCAGGGCATATCCAAAGGGTGTCCAACCTTAGTGCCCAGCTCTTCAGAGCCCAGGCACATCCAGAAGGTGCCACAGAGGTGATGGAAATGCCTCATTTTCAAGCAACCTGGCCCTAACGCAGAGCTGAAGCTTGTGCAGGGATGCATCTCTAAGCCTTTCCCAGATAATGCAGGCACAGGAGAGATCTAGGAGGGGTGTGAGCATGGCTGGGACAGCCTTGTGCCACTGGTGCTCATTAACAGCATCTGGGCAGAACAGAACAGAAAACCTCCCTTTTTGGGGCATTTGATGCCTCACACTGGCAGTTTTTCATCTGTTAAAATGCACAAGATGCAATCCCCTGACCACCAGAGCTTCCCTTCCCAGTACCACCATTCACCCCCATCCACCTGGGAGGTGGTTCCCCCAGAAGCTGACTGCCCAGAGGCTCTTCCCAAGGACCGACAGCAGCCCTCAGTGCCATCACCTGATGGCTCTGGGCATGTGGCACAGCCAGCAGTGACGCCAGAGCGGTGAAAGCCACAGCAGTACCTCAAGTGATGTGGTCTTAGCCCAGGCAGGACCAGACTCCATCCCAGGTTAGCAGGGAGCCCGCTTTCAGTTTATGGAGCCATTCAGCCTCACCCCGCCATGGCACGTGCAGTTCCTGCCAAATCAATATCTGCGTCTTCCTGGAAGATAATTGTGTTGGTGGGACGTTAATGGGGCACAGTGCTCGTGGTGTCAAGGCTTTTTTTTTTTTTTTTTTTTTTTTTTTTTT